>VZRH01000519.1:204273-308746 GCA_013397555.1 Urocynchramus pylzowi | reverse complement strand
ATTTTCTTTTCTTCCAAAAGTTGCGGGGTTTTTTTTTTTTTTTTTTGGTTGGTTTTTTTTTTTTTGTTTGGGTGGGCTTTTTTGTTTTTTCTTTGGGCTGTTTGGGGGGGGTTTGGTGGGGATTTTTTTGGGGTTTTTTGGGGTTTTTTTGGTTTTTGGTTTTTGGTGGTTTTTTTGGTTTTGTGTTTTTTACTTTCAAAAATTGGAGAGGGTTTTTTCTAGTTTATGTACACTTTCTGGAAAAAACAATTGTCAGACTGTGTTGGAGAAGATCCAACTTTGTGGAATAGATTTATTCTTTTAGACATTTTTATCAATGCATTTCTGCTTTGTGTCTCATTTTTTCTGTTATTTAACAAACCTTTGAGGCTCTTTATATTCATTTGCTGATGGTCCTGATGTTGGACTAATCTAATTTCCCTGTGACATGTAAGCTATGCTGTCAATATTTAACAATAACAGGATTTTTTTTTTTTTTCCCCGCCTGCAGCAGCAGCTCTATTTCCCAGTGAAAGAATCTCAGTCCATTGGCCTTAGTGTCATTCTGTGCTGGAGCTTGCTGCAGCAACACATGTAAAAATCAGACTTCCCTGGAAGGTGCAAAAGAAATTTTTGCAAAATATAGAGTCTGTTGAGCCACAGTATATAGCCATCACCCTTGTAAACACTGTTTTTCTCATTCTTAGGTTACAAAAGATAATTTCTAAGTTACTGCTGTGGAGTTAGTTCTTCTCTGGACACTGATACCTACTTCATTTTAAAGATGAAGAAATCCTGGAAACTCTGTCTTTTGCTTTTATTTGCCCAAACTTCTTTAGAGCTATAGACTACAAATAAGTGAAATATTGCTTAGTTTGTTGTGGGCTTGATTTTTCCCCCAGGTCCCATCTTAGCAACCCTTTTGGAGCTGCAGGACATGAGGGGACCAGCAAGTGTCCAAGTGCTGGGCTCTGACACGTGGCTCCGTGTTTCAGCAGGTGGCGCTTAGAAGCCAAGGAAAAGCCATCCTGACTGAAACCTGGAGCTGCCGCGTGTGCCATGGATGATACAGTCGGTATAATTTAGCAATTGCATTTTCTGGCATTATCAGTTGTTTTCTTGTGTGTCTGTATATTAGATTTGTTTTGCCAATGCTCTGTGACACACAGCACTGCTAATTTGGGTGGCTTCACGACCACAGTAATAAGGAGGTGTTTGACTCTACAATAATTCTTCACAGAGGTGGTAAGTCTTCTTTATATCACATTTTATCTGTTTTTAAATGATAGCTTCAGAAACTCCACAGCCACAGAGATAACTAGCTTGATTTAAAAGTGTATTGACTAAAATCCAACTGCTTCTCCCCCCAGGCTGCAGCACTGCTGTATTGCTGTACAAATACAGGCCTTCAAATCAATAAACACTACTGCTAAGAAGCTGAGAAGGGGCTCTACTCCTGCCCTGCAGAAATACCCTGCCAGCACCACCACATCCCTTGCTGCCAGAAGAGAAGGTTTCATAGCCAGATTCTGCCTGCCAGAAATTGCCCTGGGCTCAGCCACATGTCCCTGCAGCAGTGCTTGTCAGGCCACCCTTTCAACGTTTATTTCACAGCCCAGATTTCACTGCACATCACAGGCACTAAGCCATCCCTCCACCCTGGCAGAAAATTCCTCCTGCCTCCCCACACTTAGCTAGCTGGTCATCTGCTGCCCCACTGACACACACGGCATTTGTGTGTGTTTTTTCAGCCTGCCTAATGAATGTGAACAAGGGGAGGAGATGTGGTAAACAAACTAACGCTTTAAGCCGGGGCTGACTATTGCCTTGAGATGTAATTAGCATTTTTCAGCATCATTAGAATTGGACCATGACTCATTGTTATAACTGACAATAGTCTAAGTTTGTTTGTGTACAGCTAAGAGATATTTGCATAGTGCAGGAGAGGAGTGCTCATGCTGCTAGGAGGTGTTTGCATGAGCTGCACACAGATGAGGGGAGAAGCAAAGATGGGAGGGCGTCTGTGTGGCACCACGGCTGCAGGAGAGGGGCTAGAGCCCAGCGGGCACGTAGCAGGGAGGAGCAGGCAGCTCCAGGCACTGTGTCATACAGCAGCTACAGAAAAACTAGTGCCAGCAAGCTGGGTCTGGGTGTGCAGCTGAGTAAGAGCACTGGAGGCAGAAGGGGGAGAAGAAAAGTTGTGCTGAGCTAAAGGAAGTGCATGGAGTATGTGAAAGCTGAGCAAAACCCCTGTGTGATTACTGAGGCAGATGGGAATTTGTGGACAGCTGTGGAGAAATTGTCATGTAGAATAAGGAAACTACTTGACAGATTGTCCAGACATAGCCATGGCTGTATCCTCATATTTGGACTATATATAACTTGGCCATAGTCAGGAAATGCTTGTGGTGTTTCTGGCTTTGGTGCATATTTGGCTTTATTTTTTTTTCCTGAAACAAAGCTGAAAGTGGTTATATCTGCATACATCCAACAAATAGGTTACAGAACTACAGAATTACAAAAATTGAAGGAAGCATAGCACATACTGCAGAAGATTTTCCTGATGTGCTTTTGCTTCTTCCTCTATCCCCTTTTTGTTTGCCACTGTGTCACTGGAAGAAGGTATCATTCTAATACAGTCTGTCTGTATCCACAGTCACACTGTGCAAGTTCTCACAGTATAAGCATTATCAGCAGCTCTGTTTGAAAGGAAATACAAGCACTATAAAGCAAATGAATGCCCAGGGCTTTGGTCTTTTTCTTCTGCATCAATTAATGCTTCATTTGGCGGTAAACAGCAATGAAAACCATTCTGTAAAATGTCACTGGAATGCCTTGAGCCAAATCCGAGGCCCCTTTGCACACAGTAGCTGTTAAGCTCTCCCCACTCGAAAGTTTCCTTTGTGCTGGATGGAAGTGAAGGAGGTGGAGTGCTGTCTTGGGAAGGCTGGTTTTGGCTTGATGTGGTCCAGAATTGCTGTTTGGTTTGTACTGTCTCCTGCAGCATTAAATTCTAATCCAAGCAACTGAGTTTAATGCAAGCCTCACTCTCTGCCATATATTCTTGAAACAAGGCCACAAGAGATTTTCAGTGATTGGATTCATTCTGCTGCTCTCCTGGCACAAAGCTGTCTTGGCAGAGGCAGATGGAAGCAGCTGAGGTTTTGCAACATCTCCATGACCATTACGAGTCAGAACAAATGAGCATCTCATCCTCTGAGGATAAGAGAGGACTCTTCACTGTTGGACTCTGCGAATGTCAATTTAACTAGGTAAAGGTGAATTTCAAAGAGTTAGAGGAGCTGAGACTGCACAACTCCAAGTCCAGAGTGCAAGAAAGCAGCTTGGATGTCCCATGGCCACACTGCTTTGCTGTCATGCAACCATGTGGCTGTAGCAGCTTTATCTCCAAGTGTGTGCTCCAGAATGTGCAGCATCCAAGGAGGACTGTGAAGTGGCTCAGCCATAATGTAAAAAAAAAAATAATAATAAATGTAATACTACAAAGAAAAAAAGTCACAATGCAAAAAAAAAAAAGAAAAAAAAGAAGAAGAAGAATACCAACAAACACAAAAACCATCTCCTGGCAAACTGCAAGATATTAAAAAATACCAAATTAGGTCTTGTGATCACTGGCAAGGATCCACGACATTGCATCCATCTTCCTATGTCAGATGTTTCATGAGAACATTGCCTGTCCAAATTCATAGTACTTGTGTGCAGTCACAGCCATTGGGAATAATGCTAGTAAACAAACATGGTCAGCCCAGTCTCTGGAATGGAAAGCACTTATGCTACACTAATAATTGCATAAGAGCTGCAGAAAAGGACAGCATAATGCAATTTACAGACCTAATTCAGCTTCTAGGAAGACAAAGAACTTTGCTTCTCATAGTTGGTACATGAAATGTTGAAGACCTCAAAAGTATTAGCAGAAGTACCTGTGCATCCTGTAACTGGCTTAAGGGCAGATCTTTGCCAATATCAAAAAGTAGTGGCATTTAGGGTTTGCTTTGTTTTAATAAGCATCTAAAAACAAAACAACCAAACAAAAAACAACCAAACAAAAACACAAAACCAAAAACAAAACCAACCAAAAACTAAATCCATCTCAGGAAACATCTCACTCAGCTGGGCCCATGTGGCATTTTTGCTGGGCACTCAGCTTACTCTCATTGTGTTGCTCAAGCTCTTGAATCACCAGGCATCTACTTGATAGCAACTCTAATTTCCTGTCTTTTTGTCTTTTTACTGTTTTTTGACTGACGTGGGGGGAGTTAGTCTTGACCCACCAGTGTTTAAAAGAGATTGGGTTCTATTGAAAATGAATTTTTTGCCATATTTCTTGCTAAGGCTTAACTTTGTAACGAAGAGGGTAACAAAAGAGTTCATTAATTTCTATGAGACATGCTGTGATCCTCAGCTCAGACTGCATTGTCACTGTTCTGGATTAATCAGATTTGAAGATCAGAATCAGGTTGAATTAAATTTAATTTCTGCTGCAGTGAAGACTGCTAGCAGCATACTGAATGCTGAGATAGGCTGCTTCTCACTGAGGTGTAGGAGAACCCCCTTCCCTGCAGGTACAGCATTGCACCATGAGCAGAGTGCACGAGGGAGGTGGAAACTCACAGGATACAGGGAAACAAAACCAGAAAGCTTCAGTATCCTGTATGTGTTAGAGAAAAAATGCATGCTGAATTCTTGTGAGATTTACTGAATTTTGTAGAAGTTGGACATTGTGACATAGGCTTCCTCATTGTTTGGTGATCTCGTGTCACCGTTAGGCAGCATCTGGGATCCGGTGCTGTCATTTCGGGGCTCTGGCTGGGGCTGGCCCAAAGGATCCAGGGGACAGGTGGAGGAAAGGTTGAAACCAGCGTTGTGCAGGGGCACCCTGTTGCCGTGGCAAACCTCATACATGCTGCAGCTGCCCTCAGTGACTGCAAACTGGCTGGGGCCCAGGAGCCTGCGCAGGGCTCCAGCTGGCCAGACTCCTTCGTAAGACACTGGCAGGTTTAGGTTGTTTTTGTCTGCCATCGCAGGGATCACCTTCAGGTCTGATCCACTCCTGGATTTTTCTGGAAGGCTTGTCTCTGGAGCAGTTGGTGGCTGCAGAAAATTTTCCAGTTCAGCTTTTGCCCAAAGGCCATCCACTTTATGGATATGAACATAACCAAAACTCTCTGGGTTAAAGCTTATGTCAAAATTCTGTGTGGCAAAGGGAACAGCACAGTTAGTCAACAGTGGGTGGTAGCTTAAGATAAAAAATACTTTGATAATTTATTTTAGAAGGGTATTTATTATTTCTTTAACTGCAGATGTAACACTGAGCAGGCTGAACAATAGGTTAGCACAGAATAAACTATCACTATGTTTATAGTGATAAACATAGTGATAGTTTATTTCCCTTTCCCTATTAACTTCATTTATCTGGTGTCCTCCTCTGGGCAGTACCCCTGGAGAATGTTTTACGCTCTGTATAGTGTTTCAGAGACTTTTGTGAGACACACATTTATTGCCTGACATTTCACAGGAAGCAGTGTGCCCACCCAGGTGGTTTCTTTCAGTTTTACCTTCCTAATTTAGCAGCAAGGGAAGTAAAAATTTACCATGACTTCCTGGAAAACGTTAGGAATCCTTGAACTGGGGAGCACAGGGGCTGGGGGAGCTGTGTTAGGCCTCCTATGAAATTAAGAACATACTAATAATGTACCTGGAGTGAACAGCACTAATGACTTACTTGTCCACCTGGCTTTTAATGGGCAAAGCAATTCATATACTGCATGATTTATAAACAATGGCCATGTCAGGGTAAATGGACACCACCAGGGATGTTTGCAAAAGGTCCTCATTCAGCCCCATGATCACAGTTTTGTAGAATCACCAAAGCATCTTGATGGAAAGGAGCTGTGGAGTCCAACTTTCTGCCAGAAGCAGGACTTGGATTAGGCTATTCAGAGCCCTGTCAAGCCAAGCCTTAAACATATTCCCTGAAGGGAACCTACCTTGTCTTTGGGCAGGCTACACAGTGTTAAATTATTTTCACAAGAAAGAGTCTTTGCTTGGAAGAAGTTTGCCCTGAAGCAACACATGCTTGTTGCCTCTGGTCCTGCCTCCACACAGGTGGTGAGAGCACCTTTCCCATCTCTCTACATATACCTTAGTTATTGGAAGGTTGTAAATAATATTCCCCACCCCAAGCTTCCTTTTCTTCCATAAAGAAACTTAATTCCCCCAGCCTTTCTTCATACATCAGCTTCCCAAGACCTCTGTAGTTACTTTGCACAAGTCAAACCTCAGGCACTAGGTCAACTGTGTGTTGTTTCCATACCCTTGGCTGACATCTGCATGAGCAAATGTGGGCTCTCTTCAGTGAAATGTAGAAGTAATTTCTGAAAGATGTCCTAGTTCATGCAGCAAATGCAAATACTGTCTCTCATGAGCGTTAGTTTTGTCCCCAAAAAACTGAGTCTAGACTCAGGTGGAAAGGACAGCGGAAGAACATACGTTTTTTGGCTTCTTGCATAGTTGCTCCAGTGTTTTTTTATGGTCAGGAAGGTTTGGCCATACAGCAGGCTTGATCCTGAAACAGCAACAGTAGACAAAAAGCAGCATAAGAGGGTTATGTTGAGGTATCAGGGGTTCTCATATTGCATCATTTGTACTAGTTCTCACAAAGCCTTAGGGCTGGTGGGCATTATCCAAAATAAAGACAGAGAAGCCTCAGAATAAACCAGACAAGAGAAGAGGAATTGTAAAGGTCACCAAAAGTCATTGTTCTTTGGAGTGCACAGATTGTCACAGTTAAAAGAAAACACTTCACTAAGTACTGGAACACTTCACTAAGTACTGGAAATGCAGCAAATTATGCTGGCAAGAGTTTGTTGCTTGTTTTCATCTAGCTGTGTGAACAGGGTTCTGTGTGGTGAAACTGTTTTCTCTAAGTGCAAGAAGATGCTGTGGTTAAAGTGGAAATTTGCTGATACTTGCTTCTGTATGTTCAATTAATTCAAAGAATGGCATATTGTCCCATTCCTTGGCCAGCAATTTGAGCTTCAGACATCTGTCCTGTAGCCTTGTTCCACAGGTCTCATTTTTACTGCCTTCATCAGCAAAGTTCTCATGTTGTGCTGCTTGATACTGTCAGCTGTGATGCATCTAGAGAATGTTGTCCAACTGATACTCAATCGCTGCAGTGTTATAATTATACATATATATGAATATATATTTAATTTTATTTATGTGTCTGTGTGGCTGTATATATGCACATATATAAAAGCCTCTTCTTTCTAAAATGGAAATATTCGGGATCAAAAAGTCTCACCTGTTTTTGCTGCAGTTTTATATAAGCAAGACTTGTAGCAAAGTTAGATAACTGCAGGTTCCCAGCAACAGTAAACTGCAAGAACGAGAAATCTCAAGCTACCTCTGTACTTGTGAATAAAGTAGCACTGGTGCAGATAACTCTAGTGTCTAAAATGTTTAATTATTAAAATTGTTTGTGGCATGGTATGGCTGAGGCCAACTAACGTTGGCCAGGTAATCCCCATGTGTTACTCTGAAGTTAGCACATCCCAAGCCTTGTCCCAAAAAGCAGCTCACACAGAGTTACCTCTTTTGAGGTGGGTGTCATGGACAGACTGCTCTGAATGTTGTTGAAGAGTCCTGGGCTTTCTGTCTTGCAAGGAGTTTATCTTCTACAGATAAATTTGGATTTTATCCCTTCCCTCCATATTCTAGTTTTATAACATTATCTACATATCTGTTCATTTTCTTAAGCTTGTCAGCTCTAGTGAGCCATGTCATTAAAAACATATCTACAGTCATCCATCTACTGCTTTGCAGTGGATGTATGAAAAAACCCTCCTGCAGACCAAGGACTGCTTGGGTAACGAATGTATCCTTAGTCCCACTTCGGGCTGATCTTGTGTCCTGGCTGGCTGGAGAGGATTTGGCCAGGCTGGTGTCTGACACCATCAAGCCCGTGTTGCAGAGGGCTCTGTCCTGCTGCTTCTGAAAGCACTGCAGAGCAAATACCCCACTGACTCAGCCTGTGAAAGGGAAAGAGTTCATCACTCTGGCATGCTGTTTCCACACTTATGAGTTCACTAAAACCCGCAGGTTCCTTTCTTTTCTGGATTTTGCTTGAAGTTTGTGAGTCAAATTTGCCTCCAGTGGGACACTGAGTCTGTAAGTGTTTTGTGGTGACTTTGGCTTGCCAAAGGTCCCAGTGTTTTGAGCTCAGGACTGAAATCTGGTCCAAGTGGAAGGTCATCTTCTGCCTGCCAACACTGTCTCTTGTATTGCTCATTTCTACTCTTTGCTTGACATCAGCTTGATACAGAGTTCCAAAGATGGAGAGAGAATATAGTTCACAAGTATAACAGGGAAAGCAGTAAGACTGTCAGAACAGGACTGGGCTCCAAAACCTTTTCTGATACAAAGAGATTACCTGTTTTCCCAAAACACTGCGATCAGTGCAATCATAACAACAGACAGCATGAATCCCAGGATGGAGAGTATAACCATGACCACGCTGCTATCTAAAGGAAAACAAAGAACATCAGCCAGTGCATCTAAATGTCTCACTGTTAAGTTACCTTAACAGTGATGTCTTTTCAGATGATAAATTAGGAATTAACACCAAGCATTGCACTTGTCTGTCACTGGGCTGGGCTCACTTCTCCTGCCTCCATGAAGGAGGTGAATGATAGGCTGCCAGAGCATCAGCACTTGGCTGATCTTCCAGCTGGGTTCACAGACTGGATTAAAGCAGCAGTGTGCTGTCACCTCCTGTGCAGTGAAATCAGCACTCACTGTGTCCTCACAGCAGCACAGAGATGACTTCTAACACCTGTAATGCCAAGGTGCCCCTGGGACTGAAGGGACCCAAGGACCACAAAGATTATTTGTGTGTAGTGATGAGATTTTTATCCTGTGTTACATTTGTGTTTCAAGTGCCATGCTCCCACCCGAGCCCAGGGTCCTGAAATGGGTCGTGTTTCACAGCTCTCTGTGCCTTACCCAAAATACCCAAAAGCTCTTCCTTCCTCTGGCAAGCCAGCCAGCAGCAAGCAGTGAGTCAGCCTTCATCTCCCTCTGCACCCACACCCTCATGCTCTCATGGCAGCACTTCCTCTGACCTTATTGCCTTTGAGTTTTAAATTTTCATGGAGAGCCAGCCCCAGACCAGAGAGATCCAGCTGCTCTGTGAGTCACCTCCTAGGAGTGCCTGTGTCTGTGAGGGCTGACTCTGCTGTGGCTGTGGGCTCTTCCCTCCCCATTCTCTCATCCCTGCTGCTGCTAAGCCTGGCCAGGGAGCCCAGACCCCCAGCTCTGCTTTCTTCTGAGAGGACCAAAGTGTTTCCAGCCCTTACAGCTTTCTGTGGAGTGCTCTTCTCTTGCTGTCCTGAAGCTCTTGGAAGTGCTCCATTCACTCCATGTGCCCTTAAAATAATCTCCATTGGGCTGAGAACGCACTTTCACCTCATACAATGCTTCATTTTCAAGGTTTTTCCCCAGCAGTTTTATCTGAAGGTATGGTGACTCTATTGTCTAAACACACAGATACACACACAAAAAATACAATTATTTTTCCAGCAGACAGTGGAGAATTATCCTCGAGTTCAGCAAAATATGTGAGATCAGGTGCATCCCTGAAATACTGTGCTGTTTACTCCATCTGTCTAGCTATTACACAGGTGCTTATCAGGGCATCAGCCTAGTTAAACAGGAGCATAGCCCAGATAGTATTGAGAAGAGAGACAAATGCTGGGTAAAAGCTTTTTAGGAAAACAGCTGCGAGTATTAACTGTGCTTTGCGGCACTGACACTGCAGTAGGAAATATATGTTTCCATGAAAAGGCTCAGAGGAGACATGGAGAAAAAATACATTTTTGCAGCATAAAAAGACAATGTCTGAGAGGGCAGTTATAGGGAAGAAGCTGAAATCCTGCCACGCAGCTCTGGTGCTCTCCATTTCAATGTATTTCGCTGCCTGAATCAATTTTCTTTTTCCCTTAAGTTCTTTGATGTTTGATCTTTATATATTTTCAAGCATAATCAACAAGGGCGGAGATTTAATCTGTGAAACAGAGAGCAGTTAATAAGCAAGCTCTAAATGATGTCCAGATGTTAGAAAAACAAATTACTTGGGGATAGAATTGCCTTGTTAAGGTTTGGGTCTTGGCATGCTTTGATGGTGTGAGATCTGGGGGAGGTTAACAAAGCTTGGGAAGAAGGATATAGTGATGGTAATGGACACAAAGAGTGCAGAATTTTTGGGGCCATAATAGAGGACGTTTGGCAGAACCCCCAAGATAAGGAATAAACCAATAAAGACAACTTGGTGACTGCTGAATCATCTCTGAACTGGCTAGGAGGTAATTCTGGCAGGAGCAGATCACCACTGCTGACTCATGGCCCACCTGGACAAGTGAGCCACCAACTCAAGAGAAAACAAAGACTGAGCCTGTGGGCTAATTAGCTTGAGACATGAGAGAATCATTAACCAACAGAAGATGGAACACTAATTAATAAGAGAACTATGTAACTTGCGGCCAAGGAACACTAATTAGTTTGTTTGCTACAATGTATAAATTGTAAAACGTTTTGGTGGTTGGTCTGCTTGATTTGTGGAATACTGCTGAGCACCCAGGCTTGTGGGACTGGAATAGTCAATGTCTCTCTCGAGCGTGTAATTACTGCCTTGCTGCACTCCAGGAAATAAATCTGATTTTGGTGGACAACATCGTGTTCCCTCTGTAAAACCCAGGTGTAGTCCATGCTTTCAAATATTGTTAGTAGCTTTTGCAGGGCTGCCCTGGTGACAGGGGATACAGAGATAGATCCCTGCAGCTGGGCAGCCCCAGTCAGACCCAGTTCACAGGCAGCTGCAGCATCAGACAGCCTGAGGGCTGCCTTGGAAGCCTGGAAGGATTCAATGGAAAAGGAGATGGGAAGAAACTTGCAAAATAAGTAAAGAGGTCACAAGTTTTACCGACTGATGAGCACAGAAAATAACAGCAAAACCACCACAGCAAAGAGCAAACTTAGAATGTTCAACACATTGTGTCTTCTGTTCCCGCTGCAAAGCCCAAATGAATGAGATCTCTTTTGACTGATGACATTTCCAAATGCCAAATATTGCACCTTTCCAAATTTTCAGATGGAGATCTGCAGAAGTACAGATTTGATCAGTTTTACATGGTACAGGTAATTTTGATAGTGTTTAATTTTGGGAATTAGTGTAAGCACACCAGTACATCACCACTTACCTTCCAGGCACCTTCTTTCTGCCGATAGGCTATTTGGTGCACTAATTTGTCCTTTAAGTACTTCTTCCTTGAGTGTGGTGTACAGTAACGAATAAGATACTCATTTGCCTCCCTTTCATAGGTGATGTTTATAGCAAATGGTACTTCAGGCTTAACTGCAAATGACAACAAATCAGGATATAACAGGAACAGAATAATGTTAATAGAAAATAAACGGGGCTTGAAATGTAAAAAAAACATCCATTTCAGGTTACAGCCCTGCAGGGTGACCTATCTAGAGGAAGAGCTGCCCTGAGTTAGGCAATCCTCATGCTAAGCCCCAGCTCATCCTTACGCCCTGATCCTGGGTGGGGCTTGGATTTGACCTACTAGAGAAGTAGCCTGACCAGCAGGGAAGGTGCTTGTGAGGGATATGACATTTAGTCTTGGAAACCAATTCTGAGCTTGCCCACCCCTGTGGCAGCTTGAAGGCCTGTAATTCAGTCCTTCTAGCCAGTACTCTGAGATGGAGGCTCCCTGGCAAAACATAGTTGGGAGAAGGCGCTGGGGAACAACCTGTGCTCAGGTACCACTGTGGTTGTCTGTCAGGGCAGTGGGACAGAGGGAGCTACAAAGTCTGATGGTGTTAGATAGACCAGAGGGGGCTGTGACTCCAGACCCTTGCTATGAACCCACGTAAAAAAAACATCGCTGGAGACTGTGCCAAAGACCATCCATGCAAGTACATCAAGTCCAAAATGTGGCCCTCAGGGCTCTCCCTGAGCTGAGCCTGAGCTGGATGGGCTTGAGACCTGACAGGACCTGTGGCTGTGGCACTGAGACTTCCTGAGTTCACCTTGATAAGTACATCAGTCACAGCAACACAGAGCCCACACCTCTCTCCTCTCAGGAAAACACATATAGCCATAAATTGTTCTCACTCCTTCTACAACCCCCAGATACTTAGATCTTGCACAGTTTTTAGAGTAGGGACTGCCAGAGATGATCCACTCTGGCCCATAAACTAAGAGGTAATGTATGATTAGTACAAAACTATGAGACTGTGGCAGTAATGTTTCACAAGAGAGGGATGTTGCAGTGCCTACTGTCAACTGGAGACAAAGCAGTGTGGCACTAGGGAAGAACAGAGAAAAATCTGTCCTACACAGGCTTCTCTGTTGCCCTTGAATGACACTGGCTGCCAAGAACAGTTAATTCTGTGTATCCCCTCTTCCTCCCCTTGAGTTTCCTATTTCTTGGCTCAGGCAGGTCCCGTGTGTGTCTTAGCCCTTTCACAGTTACCAGTGCAGGATGCACCTTGTTCAGACTGCAGAATGCACCACGATGTGAAGTGAGATCTTGCAACCTTGTGTTCCCTGTGCTACTGGGCTCATGCTATCCTTGGGGTGGCCAGTCCCTAAACTGCATAATCCCTAGTCAGACATGAACAAGATGTCCCTGCTTGGCAGTTCATCCACACTCAGGAAAAGCTGCTTCAGCCATGGATGGGATTCAGTCTACCTCTGGGTCTGGGCAGTGTCACAATCAGCCTGAATTCAGCTATGCATTTTGAATGGAGGTTAATAATGTCTGGCTTTGAAGCAGGGGAAACACCACACTTTGATAACACCCCAATCCAGGCTACATGCCCTGCTGAAATGATATTTTGTGCTGCCTTTATGTTATCCAGATGGACCCTTAAGCCTTGTGCCTGGCTATTTTTTTCCCAGTAACCCCTATAACTTTAAAAACATCCAAAATGTTAAGTGTCTCACCAATGTCAGTGACAACTAGACTCCTGCAGACCCTTCTCTTCATCTCTGAGTACATGCAAACATCTCTGTTGGAGAGTATATCAATGAAATGTAAGAAGAATACATCTTCCTGTTTCTTCATGTTGGAGCAGGCGTAATTGTTGTCTTCCTTGGTACTGTTGGCCAAAGTGACATGACAATAATTTCTTCTCAGTGTTAATATGACTTGACTACTTACTATAAGGGATGAATCCTGCTTGCTCCTTTCACTTATCTCACTGAATTGAGACTCCATGTGAAATAAGAAATAATGCAATGCACATAAGGAGTTTGAGAGAGTGATAGTGTTTTTCCTTGTGGTCCTTGAGCACAGTAGTAAAATGATGTGAATCACATTAAGCGTCACAGAGCTCTTGAGAAAAAAGGGCAATTATTTAATTGGAGGTGCATGTGTTGAAACATTTGCATCTTCAAAAACTACCTTAGCACTGCTATTTTTAAATATAGGGCAATGTGTTTTGATGCTCTCTGGAGATACAGAGAAATTTCTTATTGACTTAGGTGGTAGCAAGTAGAGGGTCAACAGTCAGCATGTCCTTGAAGGAATCACATGGCAGTTTTAGAACTTTTTTTCCCATTTCTGTGGCTCCCATGTTTGAGACCTGCCATAAAACTTCAGTCAAAACCCATAACAAGTCCCATGAAAATAGAAAAATTGTAGTAAACTATGAGAAAATAAAAGGAAATAATTAGTGACTAGTATATAAAGATTTATAAAAAATTTCCACTTCTTTTTTTTGGCTGCCACACAACTTTCAGTTTCTGGAAAAACAGAAAATGGGAAAAGGATCTGTATGCTCAAGAAAAATATGATCTTCAGCTTGATGCAACAGTGAAAAAAAAGGGTGGAAAGAGTTTCAAGGCCTTGGTAGGAAGTGGAGGTGACTGATGTGTTTGATAACTGTTGGAGGTTTGTGTGCTTGTTCTAGTGTATTTCTTGTATGTCTCTGTGTGCAAAGACAATAGCTGAGTTTTTGTCTTAACCTAGATGAAGGCATTTTCTCGGATGTGGAAAATTAACCTTCTGCTAAAGAATTTTCTGTGGTAAGGATTTGTGTCTTCAAAACCACTTTTTAAAATACCATTTAAATTAAAGTAAAAAAATCTCAGTTCATGCTGGGCTTCATCCATATTACAGGCATTTCAGAGCAACAGAGGCAAGATCAGAACTATTGGAGACACTATAATCTCCTTTAGAGACACTTCCAGCTCTTTCTTTTTCTCATTAGGGAGTTATGTTCTGCTTCAGTAAACTCCTCTTCTTTGCTGAATGCAGTACTCAAACTTGGCAAAACAGGATTTTGTCGAGCTTTGCTGTCCCTGTTTCCCTGCATGTTGTTTACCAAGGGACAGACTGACAGCACTTACCACAGAGACAGGGTGTAGTTAGTGTTGTAAGGAGACAGCTCGGTGAAATTGCAGGTCAGGCTGCTAAAGGAGTCCTTAATTTCCAGCTGGCTGAAGCAATCAATGTCAAAATTGTCTGGTTCATCATCCCCGAGAGTCCCTAAGGAGATATTCACAAGATGTTACTGAAGTAAACCTGTGAGTGTATTTGATTTGCAGCTCCATTGTATAGGAGGTTGTTTCTTCATGTGGTTGCCTGAAAGAAAGAGGCTCAACCCACCTGTTTTGTAAGAAGCAGAGAAACCTTGTCCAAAACTAAGTTAAAAGCCATTTGCACCTCTCAAGGTTGTTCTCCTTTCATGCCAGCCAAGTCCACCCACATACAAGAATATTTTGGTGCCACAAGGCAGCTAAGCCACATTTTGATTGCACTGGAAAGCTTTCTGAAATGTCACGAATTTGGGCTCAGGAGGGAAATCTTAGTCTTTCTGCCAGAATGCACGGCTTCCTGCAAATTTGCTTCAATGACTAATAACACAATCATGGTTTGAGTAAAAGCATAATTCTAAAATCCTACACTAGGCATGTATGAGGCCAGTGATGCAAAAAATGACGCTTCTGAGAGAAGTCTTCTCTGGCAGAAAATGCCGGTTTAGCATCATTTCATAAAATCTCAGCCACTATAGCCAAATGGATAGGGAAAGGGTTGTTGTTATCACCCCTTGAATGGTTCCTAGGGGTAGAAACGTCTCTGACTCCTTTCAGCAATGGTTAAGGGTAGCTGTCACAATACATAAACCTTTTTCCTGATTCAAGGGATTATCCTCAATCCCCTGCCCCGCCCTCTGCTACCCAGATAGGTCTTTGCCATGTGGGGCACCTGATACAGTGAGAAAAATAATCACAGAATTGAAGAAATGTTTGGGTTGGAAGGGGTCTTTAAGACCATTTGGTTTCATCCACCATGGGCAGGAATGACACCCACTGGATCAGTTTGCTCAGGGGCCCATCCAAACTGGCCTTGAACCCTTCCAGCGATGGGGCATCCACAACTTCTTGGGGCAGCTTGTTCTAGAGCTTTGCTGCCTTCTATGTATAGTGTTTCTTCCTATCATCTAATCTAAATCTCTCTTCTGACAGTTTAAAACTGTTCCTCCTTGTCCTGTTGCTATCTGCTGTGGGATATCAGTGACTGAGACTCACAAACAGAGTGGGGAAATGCCTGTTGAAAAATTTCCAATGGAAAATCCCTCCCAGAGAAAATGATGGTCAACTCTTGCATTTGCAGTCAGATTTTGAGTAAGAGAAGTCCAGAAGTCAGTCAGAAATGCAGACAAACACACAAAATCAGTGCAGGCAGAGGCTAGGAAGGGGACTGCTGCCACCAGCACCTCTGACGGGACAGGAGCATCTGATGCTGCACTAATCCAGAACCCAAGGGAGATCTCTCCCCCATGAGCTAATATTTAGTGGCCATTTGTCACCATGAGCAACTGTGCTAAGAAATTATTACTGGTCTTCTTATTACAGCTCAGGGAGCCCAGATCTTCCTGAAGGACAAAAAATGCAGTGTCCTCTAGCAGTGCTGCTGCTTTGAGGGGGGAGCCTGACAGAGCCTGACAGAGACAGAGACAGAAACACAGACACAGACACAGACAGACACAGGCACAGACATAGACAGACACAGACACAGAGATGCAGAAATATAGCTGCTGTATTTAACCATCACACTCAAGACAGAGGCACAGAGATCAGCCCAACTCTGGAACAAGTTCTGCAGCAGTTTCAGAGGTGAGAGTCTTGTCCAGTGCAGCCCTGTGCCAGAAGGACAGACATGCTTGTGCAGGAATATGTACCACATACAGTTGCATATTTGTGGGTAAAAGTGTGTACATAAAAATATGTGTATTTGAAATCTGGGGGATACCAAGTAAGCTGAAACAAATCTGTTTAAAATGAAAAACAACCCACCATATTTTATACAGATAGATATACACTCAAAGCTGACATGCACAGATATGTCACATTCTAAGCCTCTCTTAAGATTTTACTTGCAACTGCCAGGAGACTTGCTTTATACTCAAGACAATAGTAAAACTTAAAGGTTAGGATGACTAATCTGCCTTTCTGTATGACTGCTTGGTGATCTCTATATATGCAAACTATATACACCAGACTTTGCATCAACTCAAAAACCTGACAATCATCCTATTAATAAATGGCTTATAAAAAAAATTCCACTGATTCACTACTGATTGCTGAAAAGTTACAGACATTTTAATTAATTCTTTATGAGTTTGGTTGCAAAATGAACAGAAGAAAAGATTTAGTCTTGCAGTTCAAACAGGCTTTCAAGGCTTAACCAACGCAGTGAAGCTTTGGTGCCACACTGGAAGAAAAGCTGACTTTACCACTTAGACACTGAACATTGACAATGTGATTATACAGTTCCTTATTCATGGAAATAACACAATAACCATAGAATATATGATAATTAAACCTCAGGAACAACATTAAGTAAGCAACATGAAATGCTGTTTCTGCTATGGTTTTTCCATGGGCTGACTAATTTTTTTGTCTGACATAAGTATGCACATAGTCTCAGCCTCACTTCTGCCCTAAACCTCAGAACCACCACGCACAAATGTGTTTGCTACATGAATGGTTTTGGTGAGTCTGACATGACTCATACTCCTAAGGACCCTTCACTCAATTTAAAATTTACAAGACTGCTGTAATGTTTGCCTTGAGAAGTGCAGACCAGGCAGAGCCATGAACCTGGCTCTGCTGAAATCAAGGCAGGGCTTGGGAAGGAGCAATTCTAAACTGGGATAAAAACTGCTCTCATAGCTACAGTCATGGCAGGTCCTTCACAGAAATGGTTCTCTCTTGGGTTTGGACAGCATCCAGCAGGATGGTCCAAACCACAGCAGGAACCTCAGGAGCCCTTAGGAAGTGAAGGGTGTTAGCAGAGGCCAAGGACATGCTTCAGCTTTATGCTCTAGAGCCGCCAGGACTGAGAGTGACGCGCGGCAGCAGGGGCACAGCTCAGCACTGCCTGTCTCCATGGACAGGGCAATGTGACATCTCTAGCACTGATGTGATTCAGGCAGAACCTGTTTTAGTCACAACAATTTAGATGGGTTGGACAAACCCTACAGGTGTGGGTAGGAGGACCACTGAGGGTGCCCTGCCCGTGAGCCTCCCGTGCCACCTGCACCCTCCCTGCCTGTCCCTCCTTAGCTCTGCCTGTAGCTGAGGCCTTTTGGGGATGAGACTACTTCTTCCTGGCTGGGGAACAGCAGCTGGGAGGCAGCCTGATGCTCAGAAGAGAGAGGAGGAGATAGAGGCAAGTGCTGAAATTAGCTCTTCCTTCCTCTGCCAGTAAGAGTGCCCATAAAGGCAACTTCATGCCTGAGTTGGCTACTGGCACTTTTTAAGGAGGCAGGGCAAATAAGAGAGACAAAGAGTCAAAGTCAAATATTTGTCATGAGTGATTTTACCCTGGATTACTTAGTTTGTTGGCCAAACACAGGAGATTCATAAAGAAGTCATAAAAGCTGCTAATTGATCAGTGGGAATATTCTGGATCTCTCTTCAAATATAAGGAAATAATCATTTACTCATGTTAGTGACAAAACAAGCAAAGGTCTGATCATATCTGATTTTGGGAAGCCCTGAAGATTTCAGTGAAATCAACAATAAATCACTAGCATTGAACATTCATCACCATAGCTGCTTTCCAAAGCTGGCTCTAAACAGCTGCCAGTTACATGAATAAATGGCAAATAAAAACCCCAGGGTGGTTAGATGCAGTTCTGAGCCAGTCCCTGTTTTCTTTTAATGAACAAATCATTATCATGCATATCCTGTCCATGTAGACACGTATGTATGTGCAACTGTCCAGATACATGTGTTAAAATACATAACACCTAGGGAAAAATGAGATTCTCTAACTGAGAGGTAGCATAAAAACACAACCATTCTCCTCCTAAAAACCAAAAACTCTTTTGTTCCCAAACAATGGAGCTCTAACCTACCAACAGCTGAGTGATAGTCCATGCCCTTCAGGCATAGTGCACAAACTCTTGTCATTGCTGTTTGTTTAGTATCAAACAAATAAGAGTTTAGCAGATCAGGACTGAATCTCTAAATCAAATTTTTCATCTCCCTGTTGAGAAAACTAATAGCAGCCTGAAACAGTGGTTTTATTTCTGCTTATTTTGTTTTTATATTCTGCTTATTTATGTTTTTCATCTTGATTCTGCTAAATAATTTTCACTTCCCTAAATGAGATCATAAAGTCTACAATAAGGCTGAATTTAAATTGTTGTTAATTTATAATTATTTACTGAGTAGAGCCTAAATGCTGTTAGTGATGTGCTGTGAGAACCCCCTGGCTGAGTTGCTGCATCAGCCATGCTATAAGAGAGACTGGGACTATATCCGAGATACAGCTGATGAAACAGCTTAAAGAAAATGTAAAAGTTTGGCTTTTGAAGTGGAACAGTTTGTGTCAAGTTTGAGTTACATCAAAACATTTTATTTGGAGGAGACTGGCAATAGCAAGAGAAGCCAGAACCTGACCCCTCTGTAACAGCAGCTCAGAGTGACCATGGGCTGCAGAAGGGTGAGGTTATCCCTGTTCCCAGGCGTTAAGAGCACTAGCTACAGCAAGGATGAACAGGTCTGGCATTGCATGCCCTGTGCATACAGTTATGGCCTCCCTTATTTCATGTGGATTTGAATGTTATAAGGACAGCAGATTTGGTGATAAAATTAAATAGGTGTCCCCCAGCTCCCCCTCAGGCACTGGCACTAAAGAGAGATTAGAAGTTAAAACACAAATGTGTTTAATCACACGGTTACATTCTGGATCTCTTAACTGAGGTTTTTCAAGATCATACGTGAGTGGAAAGATGAAGATGAAATGACTCACCATCACCATCTGCTGAGGTGCAACCACTTTCCCCAAAAGTGGTGTGAAGGAACATGGCGAAAATGCTCAGCACAGTAGTGGGCTGTGTCATCCTGAGCAGGCTGCATGTGTGCAGGGGGTGTGTGCGCGCGAGCCCCGCGCCGCTCCTTTATAGCACCTCGCCAGGGGAAATGTAAACATGCCTACGCACAGCCAGCCTGGTGGCAGTGGGCAGGAAGCCAAAGTGAAGATAACTGCTGAGCTTTTACTGTGAAAACAGCTTCCCACTTCTGGACTGAGCACCTTCTGGATCAGGCCCACCACACGTTTGGGCAAACCTGGTAAAGCCCAGTGGGAAAGGGAGCACATTTCACGGACTGTGCTCCTGACTCGGCTGGTGGGACTTGTGCTGCTGGTTTTCCTAAGAGTGTGGTTTAGTCCTGGCATCCACTTTGCTCCCAAGAGAGGTGCATAGGTCCAAGGAAGAAAAATCTTCCTCATATGAAACATTAGGTGTGATTGCTTTTGTTTATTCTTTAACTACCAGGGTCAAAAGCAGCACTGCCAGCAGGTGATTCTTTACGCTTGTACTCAGAGACCCTATGTGGAATACTCCTTTCAGCTCCAACATAAGAAGGACACAGACATGTTGAATCAAGGCCAGAGGAGAGGGCTGGAACACACTTACTGCACAGACAGGCAGAGAGAGTTGGGGTTGTTCATCCCGCAGAAGAGAAGGCTCTGGGAATATTTTATCATGGCCTTTCAGTATGTAAAGGATGCTTACAGGAAAGATGGGGAGAAATCATTTACCAAGGCCTGTAGTGAGAGGACAAGGAGAAATGTTTTGGTTTTTTTTTATTTTTTGAAATGAAAGAGGGTAGATTTAGATTGGGTATACAGAAGAAATTCTTCCCCGTGAGGGTGGTGAGGCTCTGGCACAGGTTGCCCAGAGAAGCTGTGTCTGCCCCACCACTGGAAATGTTCAAGGCCAGCTTTGAGTAATGTGGTCTAGTGGATGGTGGTCCTGTACATGGTAGGGGGGTTGGAACAAGGGAATCTTCAAAGGTCCTTTTCAATCCCAAACCTTCTGTGATTCTATGAAGTCCTGCATAAGGCAGTGTTGACCCAGAAGAACCTGTGGTTTAAAAGGCTAATTCTGCAAAACCTGGCTCCTGAGAGCAAAGTGGCACATCTCACATTTTTTCAGGCTTTGGACAAAGCAATGGTGGAAAGTGAAAGATAAAGAGGTGTTAGATATTTCCTTTGCACCCCTTCTGTGGCTGAATACACCGACGCACACCAGAGTGTAAAGCAGGGCCGTGCACAGGTCTGACTGATGTGGCTAACTACAGGAGAGCTGAGGGCCTGGAACAGAAGAGCAAACTCTGGCACAGCCCTGGCTGCACCAAAAAAAGCTTCAGGTTGGAGGTGTAAAGGAAACTGAGGGCAAAGTTTGTAAAAATGCCCAAGCAAACAGAAAAATGATGACACTATAATAAGGAGGCTTAAGATGGAAACCACATCAGCTTTTTTGTTTGCTAGAAAATAATTGAAAATGCTCACCAAAGTGAAGAAAGCTTAGGTCTCACAGCTAGAAAAGATTCCTTCTTTCCAGGACATCAGGGACTGTCCTGCAGTGTCTCTTACTGCCCTAGGCAAGGGGCACTGGGTAACCAAGTGCCAGTTTCTGGACTCCGTTGCCCAGTTTTAAGAGGAAGAAATGTCTCCCTTTCCACAAGAGTTCAGCAAGGCTGACTGGAAAATCTCCGAAGTCTGTATCCAGCCCTGCCTTATGGAGCCTCCCTGGGGCTCCCCACCAAAGCATTCCCTGCAGGTGCAATGAGCCTGGGTAGGTACAGAAGGGCAGGTTTGGGCTCTTTGTCCAGCATGTACAGCTTTTTCAGTGTATTGCTGTGTCAGGACTCTCCTTGCTTTGCTTCTGTCTGGCCAGGGAAGAGCACGATTCATCTCGTCCTAACACAGACATTGAAGAGATTAAAGCTAAACCCCCAAATGCATTTATTTCTCTCCACTGAATTAAGAGAGCCCAGGGTGAGGCAGGCTAGGTGAGGCTCAGCAGACCCCTACAGTACCTCCCACCCACCAGCAGGAGAGGGACCTGCTTGGCCATCACACAAAGCAGGAGCTGGACGTGGTGCAGGGGCCACAGAGCCACTGGAGGTGGCACCACCATGGGCTGACTGACCCTCACTCAAGAGCTTGACTTCTTTTACAGAACTGTTTGTGTCACTGCTAAATTGAAAAATTTCTCCCTCTCTGAGTCAGCTGAGGGGACTTTAGCTGTTCCTTGCACTCATCTCTCATGCTCAAGTTTTCTGTGTTCGACCAAAGTACACTGCAGCCAAACTTGAATTAGTGAGATTGAGTCCTGGTGATTTCTCATACTTAAGGCTTAGCCCTTGCTTGCTTTAGAAAAAACTAGTTGAGAATTTCAAACCTTTTCCTAATAATCTCTTCCTCATCGTATTAGTCTGAAAACCCTCAAGGTTTCAATTTCTATCGCATTTTCATCCAGAAATGTCATTAAGAAAGGCTCTCCTGTGCAAATTGGTCACTATGAAGAAATGACACCTTCTCACTTTAAATTTGTCTTGTTTAGAATTGAGTGGGCTATCACTTTGATCTTTTTTTTTTTCTTTTTTCCTGTTTCAGTTTGAGCAAACTAAAAGAAAAAGTCTTTTCAGACATAATATTTTTGTTGAACATGAATAATCTTATTATCAGAGCTGTGCTGCTCAGGGGATTTCCATGTTGTCATGGCTGCATTTTGTCTGGGTGGGGAAATGAGGGACCACAATGAAAAGAAAAAAACCCAAACTAGTATCAAGAATACCCTGAAGCAAAAGTACATTTTGTTTTAGTTCTGCACCTCTGCTTCAGAAGCATGTTTCATTTCTAGGCGATACTTGAGTCTATCTGTCTCACTTTGTTGCCTTTCTCTAATGTCTGGGACATAGGAAATGAAATCTGTGAGTATAAATCTTAAGACAGCTGAAAGGTTAGTACCCAGAAGAAGCTAAAAGAAAGATGGATTACTTTTCACTTGCAATAAATTTACACTGCTTCTGCCTCCTCACTGAAGATTCCTCAAAAAAAAAAAAAAACCCAACAAAACCAACTCACAAAAAAACCCCCTCCAGTTTAAACAGGTAACTTTTGAAGGTCCAGCAAAAATGGACCTGTGCTTCATTGGTATGCCAGCTCTCTTTGGTTCCAAAACTGTCTGTTTTGGAGCTTCTGAGTCATTGTATGCCCTCTTACATTTTAAGCCATTAATGAAGTCCAGGTTACAACCTCCATGACTATGAGAAGGAAGTTTTCCAATGCCCTGTGATGCATAAGTGTGGGCTGTCCATACAGTGTATTGGTTCCTCAGCACTTTCTGCTGACCCCTACATATCCTCCAGTGCTTTCTTGGATTATCACTCATGTTGCAGCTATTTACTAACCAGGTGAGTCATCCACAAGTTAGCATCCATCTTTGCTTCTTATACTGTTTTTTTCACTCATGTTTGTTATTTTTTTTTCTCCTTAGGATACAAAAGTATTTTTTCATTCTGCTTTGGCTCCAAAAATTGCAGAAGGTTTCAGCACACATGATAAATTTAAATCTACTATCAGTATCTGTTTAAAAAGATGAAGTGAATAAGTCCCTTCCCTCTATCAACAACACTTCTCAAAGGCTCCAGTTCAGGGAATTCCCAGAACCTCTGTGAGAGATGAGTAGAGTGGATCCTCCAGACATATCCCAGTGTGCAGCACTGGAGACAGGACATGTGTACAGTTCAGGATGGAGGATACAGACATCCTTGTGTTTGAGGAGCTCAGTGGTGTGTCCTGGTTAGATACCCATGGGTATCCATGGGACTGGGTGTGGGGGGAACTTTTCTCAAGTTGGTCATAGTTGGCAGGAGCTGTTGGGCTTCTTGGCCCTCTCTAAGGCACAGGGCCTCCTCTGCTCCCTGGGCTGTTAATAAATTATCTCATCATATCACAGAGTCTCACTATAATTTATATTATGAAAATGCTCTAACAGGCTTCATACTTAGACTTTTATTTTTCTAACCAGATACTCCAAGAACCAGAAATCTTCCAGCCAGCATCAGATGTAAAGAGGAGGACTTCTACATTAAAAAGATGCCTGGTGGAGGCATCTCTCAGCAGTTTCTCAGCTGAAGGTCTGTGGGTTAGCCTTGGGCTGCTCTAAGAAGTGTTCTGCTGGCCCAAGAGCAAAAGCATGTGGGAGCCACTCTTGCTTAAGGCAACATAGTCATGAGCATAATTGAAGCCTTGGGTGAAGAACAAAAAACTGAGATTAAATGGATTTACTCTGCAAGATGTGTTTCACTTATCACCAAACTATTTTTGTCTGCAGAGTGTGAGAGCAATGAAGGGTGGAACTTACACAGTTTGTCACCATATGATCCTGAAGAATGGATCCTTTTGTGACAAAGAGAAGAAAATTTTTCTGAATTGTCTTTGAGGTTTTGCCACTTAAAATTGCTTTGAACTTCCTCATAATTTGTTATTATGAATTGGCACCATAATAACTAGGAGGACTGACATACTGAGGGAGAAATACAGATAAGCTGGAAAAAAACCTGCTAGTTAAAGTGTAAAGAAGGAGGAACTGATGTGTACTTGGTCAGGCATTTAAATATTCTGAGATCAGATTAAAAACTAACAGGATAGGCTGAAAAAAGTGAACTTTTTTCTCCTCTCCTTACATAAAAGATACAGCAACAGCAGAAACAAGAACAGTCATATCAATAGCTCTGTATTTCTTTTATTTGCTTGTTAGTTTCTAAGTCTCCAGGCTGCTCAGGATATTATTTTCAACTGTCCTCTACAATAACCAGAGTTAAAGGATAAAGACATGAAAGCTTAAATTGTTTTCATGTTACTTGTTTTAGGTCTAAAAGAACATCTGCAAGATCTCACTTTTCAGATCTGGTAGGAGAGCACCTGTACTTAGTCATATGAATTTTTCAGACACAATGCTGGGCCAAAACTCTGTCATTTTGGTGACAATGAGGCATTTTGTGAATGTATCTTAATTCTGTAAAATGCTTCATTCTGACCCCTGCGACTTTTATATTGAAGTTTTGGATTTTCATTCTTTTGAATTAATTTGGTTTTAGAATTGCCTCTAGTATCAAAATGTGAATTATCAAAGACTGATTTGGTTTCATCTGAATACTTTCTTTAAGAATCTGTCCACACCAGCTGTGGTTGCTTTTGTATATTTAATATCTCACCATAGCCTTCCTGCATGCAGACCCCATTCCAGAAATAAAAGCCAAGAGAATGTAGGAGGCACAAATCCAATATATGACTAGTGCATGACTCAGAGTTGAACTCTTTTGTAAGCTTCAGATGAAAAACAGGTGTAGACCTCAGCAAAGAGGAAAAAGGGAAGGAGCAAACAGAGGCGTGTCCCTGTAAAGCAGAACAGATGGACAGAAAAAATCTTGAGGAAGCTGAGGCTGGTGGCATGTGTGAAAGAGCAAGAGGAACCTGAAGTAGTGTTTGCAATATTTATGTTTATTGTGCTCTGGAGGTGCTGCCACTCTCACTGCTCTCCTTCACCTGGGCAGGTGCAGGATCTGCCTGGCCCAGACCAGTGTGTGAGTACTGCCAGCAGTGGCTCCTGCAGTTATGGAGCTGAACAACAGCAGGAATGAAACTTCAGGGAAAACAGCTGGGGTTGAGAGCAGGTGTTGTGGCAAAGGCAGGATCCCTGTGACCCGTGGGGAGCTGGGGACAGGTGGGATGGGAAGGACCTTGGCTCTGAGCTGGGCACCCTGATGAGAGGCTGACCCTGCCAATGTTTGTTCCCCTGCTCCATTTCCATGGGTTTTGTGCTGCAGCCCTCAGGTGCCAGCCCCAGCATGTCCTGGTCCTCATCCCTGCTCTCAGAGAGCCCTCAGGGAGAGGAAACTCTTCCAGAGATTGGCTGAGGAGAATGATGGGTTTCTAAACCAAGGTTTGTGCTATTTAGGTGAATTTGGACTTGGTTAGAAACTTGCGTGGTTCATGCTACCAAAGGCAACCTTGAATATCTGCATAGGTTCCCTTTGCTTCTCCTCGCCCATCTCAGCACATCCCAGTCTTCCAGTGGCTCAGCAAGCAGCACTGAAGGGGCAGCTACAGCCATGCTCCCTGTTAGCCACAGGGATCACAGAACTTACTGGTTAAACATACCATGACTGAATGGAGCCTTATTGGTAAGGCTAGAGTCGCTAAAATATTTTGAAGAATGCTTTTTATAAAGCATTTACCTTAAGCAAATGAGCACTAGATAAATATTAGATAACAAAAGGTCACAGGGGAGGGCAATAATTCACATGCCTTTATATTTTAATATGTTTAAAAATCTCTTCCCTGGTATAAAACCAACTTTAAAGTAGAGGAACTGAGAAAATCAGACAAGAAAATGAAATCACAACTGATTGTGAACAGGTATTAATAAAGGTAACAAAAAGGTATGTATTTAATGTGACTTGGTTTGGCCCAAGTGTTATGCACTGAGATGTTAGATGTTCAAAATTAATTACATCTGTGTTGTACCAATTATATAGAACTAATGTTTGAGATATCATTAGATTCATGTCTGTAAACCAGAGGAAAATATATGTGATCAGCCTGAAGGATTATCCTCCTTTTAAAACATAAATGTGGGAGTATGGAAATCTCCATAAGAGGGAAATATAATTACACATTTTCTCCCCATTCATGAGGCCAGATTAGTAAGGAGAAGAAGAAATATGCAGAAAAGGCATTGATGTCAGAGGGCTGTGACAGGACCCCATCTGGCAGAGCTGGCATAAGGATCTGTTGTCATCCTGTCATAATAGAGAGCATTCAAAAACCACACAGAGATGGTTTCATGTTTGGAAATGCACAAACTCCATCAGATTTCAGTGCTGTCCAAGATAACACAGGAAGCATTTTCCAGGCTGGCTCTCAGCCCAGCCACCAGCAACAGCCTCTACTCTTCCATCTGTGCCCTTTGGGAAGCCTCTTTCTTTTAGTCTCTGTTAAAGCCTGCTCCTGGCCGCTTTTGGCTGTCTCCATTCCTGCTGCAAAGTACCCATTCCCTGTCTCACTCCCACTCCTCCCATCCCTCCCTGCGCCTCATGCTCCACATTTCTCTTTGGTCCAGCTCAGGGACAGAACTGCTCTTCCCACGTCCCCCAAGGCAGGGGGTCACAACCATCACCACCACAAGGCCGACAGGCAGTGCTTTGCCCTGCTTCTGTCAGGGCAGGAAACAAAGAATTTTATTCAACCACTGGAAAAAAGTGATGAGCCCCAGGGAAAATGTAGACCTGCTGGATACCTCCCTAATCCCAAGGGACAGATTTTTAATTGTTCATATTTCTTGTTTCATTTTTAACTGCCTCCTCCCCCATGTGGATCAAAGCAGACAAAACCCCCAAACCAAGGATGATCAGTCTTTCTTTCTCTAGGGGATTAAATTGGCCTATGTTAATGATGTAAAAAAAATGAAAAGTGACCTAGGACTGAAATTTAGAGCACAATGTCTGCTCAACAAGGATCTTCAGCTATGGGTCCAGCAGGTCTACAGCAGTGCACTGTTTGACATATTATTATTAATAATAATCATCATCATCACAATCATTGTCATCATCTTATGATGTCATTATTATGATGTCATAATTATAAGAATGTCATTATTCTTATCATTTTTATACTCATTATTATTATTATTATCATCATTTACATGGCAATTCTGTGTAAGTGATTGCTGTGTCATATGGGACTAACAAGCCTTTCCAGCTCTCCTTTGCTTCACACTAAAATATATCAGAAAAATGCTGAAAGATATACAAAGAATTTCACCACAGCAATGTAGAAAATTTAAGAAAGAATATAATTTGATTCAGTGAGAATTTTATATTATCTGAATGGAAGAACTGAGTGAATGGTAAAACCAAAAAACCTGCTCCCAAATATGCTGAGTTTTCAATGCAATATGTAAACTGGCCCAGCATTATTCTTAGTCCAGAGAAGGTTGGTGGTACAGACACCATCTCAGGTTCTGTACACCTGTAGATATGAAAGCTTGTTGATGGTGCATTATTAGCACACAGCTCTGATGCCCCTAATTTACTGAGAGGTGGGCTCAGAGCACTCTGTGTCAGCACAGCTGCATCATCACTGCTGTTCACTCCCTGGATCCAGAGAAGATGTGCTCCACCAAGCTCTGTGAATGTAACCTGAGGCTGTTCAAGGTAGAACAGACTGCCCTGATATGGTTTGCCCTGCAGTACAACGTTGTCCAAAGAATATCACTCTCTCTTTATCAGTTCTAATTGTGATACCTGAGTTATTACATTGCCTCTTTTTCTCAAGAAGTAAAAGAGGAATTAATACACACCTGTAAATTTGTCTAAACAACTTTCAGACAGCAGACCTTGCATATTTTGGTTTATAAAAATAAATTGTCAGAAATCCCTACTCACACAGCTAATTGCAGTCAACAATCAAATTATCATTTTATCATGTTTTTGAACATGTAAACTAAACTAAGGCTTTAAACTTCTCACTCAGTAAAGCAGGTCTTCCTGACACCAAATTTTCCTTCAGCTTTTTGCTGAAGTGCCCAGAGCCAGACACAATACTCTCAGTAAGAGTCTCACCAATCCTTGTGTGGAGGGATATTGTCACCACTGCAGTTCTCCATGTTCTAGTGCTTGTACACTCATTCTGCATTTACTGGTAACACCTGCTGAATTATGTGCCCACAGCCTTTCCTAACTTCATTTTGGAACCATTATCCCCATGAAATCAGAGCTTTATCTAATAAAAGGGCTGAGAGAGTGCAGACATTGATCAGATGACATACAAAATCTGACTTCTGGGAATGTGAGGCTGCTGCTTAGCACACCTATTTTAGTCAGGTCCATTCAGGACACTAATTGCTTAATTTCATGGGGCTGTTATTGCCTTGCTCACATACCTTCCCTACAAGCTGCAGTCAACCTTCCAGCTGCTTGGTCTGCCTATCTGGGGTGTCCAGCATGGGCTGAACAGACATCACCAGAGTTAAAAATTGTGTCATTAGGGAACACATTACCCAGAGTGGTTCTAATGAGCAAAGAAAGGGTCATTATTCTTTATAATTCCAGCACTATAGTTTAAGAGATAGCTTGCCTATGTAGAAAGAGTGGAAGAACAAAATTTAAAGGAGAGATAAAAATTGTAATGTAAATCAGCTCTCAGTGCCTGCAGGGGCAACAAAAGCAGGAGATGTTGACCTGAAGTGGGACATCCTACCCATCTTACAACTTCTGAGTGACCATCATGGTGCTTGTGGCGAGCTCTGTCAGGAGTTGTGCAGTGCCAGCATCATGGGAATCAAAACATGTGTCCCAGAGAGAAGAAAGACAAAAGGCCTGACCAATTTTTGGGTCTCTGCACACAGATATGGTGCAGAACATACCAGCCCTGAAACTATGGCTTCTTGTAAATTAAGGGATGGTCCCACCTGGAGCATTACAGGGCTTGTTCCTTGCTGTGGGTAGAGCATAGGCCAAAAAGGAGCTTTTTGTTTGCTGTTCACCTTACTAAGCAATATTATAGAATCACAGAATCATTAGGGTTGGAAAAGACCTCTAAGATCACTGAGCCCAATCTTTGGCTGAACCACCCTCATGCCAACTAAACCACAGCACCAAGTAACCAAGGCGATTTGTTTCTCGAACACCTCCAGTGGTGTTGACTCCACCACCACCCTGGGCAGCCCATTCCAATGCTTAACCACCCTTTGCATGAAAAAAGTCTTCCTGATAGCCAACCTGAGCCTCCCCCAGCACAGCTCAAGGCCATTTTCTCTAGTGGCCTGGGGCTGATCCCCAGCTAGCTACATCCTCCTTTCAGGGAGTTGTAGAGAGTGATGAGGTCTCCCCTGAGACTCCTTTTCTCCAGGATAAACACCCCGAGCTCCCTCAGCTGCTCCTCACAGGACTTGTGCTCCAGACCTTTCCCCAGCACCTCAGTGTCTTCCTTACTGTGAGGGGCTCAACTGGACACGGTGTTCAAGGTGTTGTCTCACCAGTACCCAGAAGAGGGGCAGAGTCACTGCCCTGTCCTGCTGGCCACACCACTGCTGATACATTCAGGATGTCCTTGGCCTTCTTGGCCACCTGGGCACACTCCAGTTCATGTCCAGCCACTGCTGACCAGCACCCCCAGGTCCTTTCCCACTGGGCAGCTTCCCAGCCACTCTGCCCCAGCCTGGAGCTGCAGGGGGTTGTTGTGACCCAAGGGCAGGACCCAGCACTTGGCCTGGCTGAACCTCACACAAGTGGCCCTGGCCCATGGATCCAGCCTGTGCAGATCCCTCTGCAGAGCCTCCCTGCCCTCCAGCAGATCAGCACTCACACCCAGCTTGGTGCCCTCAGCAAACTGACTGAGGGTGCTCTTGATCCCCTCATTGAGAGCTTTGATAAAGGTACTGAACAGGACTGGGCCTAGTACTGAGCCTTGGGAAGCCTCACTAGTGATTGCCCAACAACCAGATGCAAATATTAACTTGGCTGGCAAGGTCTCTTTGCAGGCAGCAGAGGTGCATGAGCTGCAGCAGGAGCCAGCCACATGCAGACCCTCAGAGGGGCCGGACAGTTCCCCTTCCATCCTAGCATGTACTCTCACAGTATTAGCCAGAATTTTCTATCACTACACAAAGCTGATTTATCTCCACTATAATGCATACAAGGAAGACAAAAATGCTGGTTCTTACTGTCTACCATGGCACAAATTAAAATCAGATACTGCTGTCTGACTTGCAGGAATGTTTTGTAAGTGACACAGTTTTTAACTTAGTTTTCATTCCACAGTGGTTTAAAAGCCTTAAAAGTAAAGGAAAATGTCAAAACTAAGTCAGAAATTCATCAGTCATATGAGCCTGTTCCCTCATGAAAACGAAGCAATGTTGGTAAAAGCAATAAACATGGATTGCTTGCTGGTTATGCAGCCTGCCCAACCTTTCGGTGACCTTGGCCTGAGGTTTGTTTGTTTGAACATGGAAAACACACCTACCTCCCCTGCTTTCACTTTTGAAGGCAAACACAAGCCTAGCCTCATAGCAGCTGAAGCATAACTGCCATGGGAACCATGAGGTTAAGGTGTCTCTGTTCATAGACAAAATCTTCTTCTCCTGAAGTAAGCCTGTGCCAAATCAGCTCACCTTGTGAAGGAAAATAAAAAGGGGAAAAATCTAGGGAGTGAAGTAAAATTTCAAATATTGAGCAGCCAAAGAGAGAAACCAAGCCACAACAGCCAGCAGGTACTGAAATGCAGACTTGTTAGAACCCAAGATTTAAGTGATCAGTGAGGTACTAAGTGCAGTACAGTAGGAAAGGATAGCCCTGATCATTGATTTTGGGATGGGGCAGTGATACTGTTAATATCCTCTGTTTCTTCCTGTGATCAAGTAGAAAAGGATATCATGAAGTGCATACCTCTTCTCTCAAGGAGACAGTGATGAAAACTGTGGAAGTGTTGAGGAGCTGATGCTCTGGGGTCTCAGCTCTCAGCTTGGCTGGAGGAGCCAAACTGCTGCACTGAAGGAAGCCATCTGCATCTGAGCACAGAAGAGAGCAGGTTCCTGCTCCTGTGAGGAGTAGGAAAGGCCAGGTGAGACACAGGGACACTGAGACAAAGGGCCCTTTCAGCCAGCATTGCTACCTGGCCCAAGGCAAGCCAGAAGGCAGGGTGATAGAGTGCCTTATGGCTTGCAACCTGCTCCAGTAGCAATACACTAAACTCACTAATTAGAGTGCAATATCAGTGTTCAAACATTTCCCCATGACACAGAATTACAGAATCCCAGAATGCTTAAGTTTGGAAAAGGCCTCCAAGATCAAGTGCAACCACTGCCAAGCCCACCACAAAACCATATTACTACAAGCCACATGTACATCTCTTAAATACCTCCAGGCATACATCATGAAAAATGCCATCCCTCCTTCCCAGAAACAGTGCAGGGTGACCAGACCTTCACTTGGGCAAACTGAGGTCAACTTCAGCATTTGCATTCCCTTCCGTAAATGTTTCAGATCCAGTAAATTTTAATAAACTGTCCTCCATGGATTCAACCACACTTGGAGGAAAACCAGAAATTTCAACTGCTGGCTGCTCTAAGAATTGAGAATCAGGAGTGTGTAGTGAGGTCTTCCACCACCACAGATACATAATTTGTTAATGTCTACAGGGTAATGTTGTAATTGTCTCTAGAAACTCCATTTCACTTTCCAGTGAAAATTTTTAGTGCTTGACAATTTTTCCCTAATTGGCTTCTCCATGCCTTTTTTGCATGCTAAAGCACTCACCATTTGTGAATGCTTATGTGAAGTGAACTTTGCAGGGAAAAGGGAGCTGCAAATGGACTGGAATCACAGCTTCGCACTTTCTCAGCTGTTACAGTAACATTTCTCAGCTTTCTGATTATTACAAGGAAAAAAGTTCCAAGTGGTATTATTCAGTTTAACTCCTGCTCAAGTAAAATATTTTCAAAGTAATAAAATAGAAGAGAGGGGGAAAAGCAATTTCAGTGGAATTTGTGCTTTCACTGGGAAGCTTTCGAAACTCCCATGATAAATATTTTGTTACCAAAAGTTGATATTGATATTCACAGCTGATCAACACCTTACATTTATCTGTTACAAGTTGATAACTACCTCTAAGTAGTTGACCATGTATTTGAGTAAGTAGAAATGGATTTCTGTCTCTGAATTTTAGGCACTCTTTTGAGAAGGACTTTTCATGGTTTCTTATACAGAATAATGTTCTTTGTATTTCACAGCCCTGTTGCCTAACTGTGGGGCTACATGGGGCAGTTTTATGGATTACTGTGGATTATCATTCAGCAGTTAAGGGAAAATGTATGTAAAATATTTCTGAGAAATGCCCAGAATTGAGAATGATTTTATGTTGACTCACTCATGGCTTAGAATATACACAAGGAGTACTGATTTCTCTCTGCAGTCTGATGCAGTTACCTTCAGCCTCACAGCACAGAGGATGTAGACACCATCACAAGCACTCATTGAAAAAACAGAGAGGAATCAAGCTACTTACAGCACAATGATTTGGAGCTATTGATAACAAACCCCACAAAATCTTAGTTTTTAAGATAAGTAAACACAAACTTCATTTCACAGAGAGGAAACACACTCTGCAATGTGAACTGTGAATCTTGCCAGCATCCTGATCCTTTAGCAACCTTTTTTTTTTTTTTGAGGCCACTTGTTCATCAAATTCAAGTACCTGAAAAGGATGAGAAACTTGAAAGAGGAGCTGAGCATTTTTGGTTAGACAAGCAGATTGGAAAGTGCACCAGTGTTTAAACAAAACCACATGGTTTGGAATATTTTGTACTCCTGTGCTGTGGAGACCTAATGATGACAATCTTGTTAACAGTAATTAGTAGCCAGAGGCACTACATGAATGAATATGGATTTCCAGTGAAGTCATGGTAGCTGTCAAACAGCATTTGGGAAAGTCTATTATTTAGAAAGTAATAACAATAAGTAATCCTTTCTTCCGCTCCTTTCTGAAACCACAGAAAGACTATACAAAAAAAAAAAAAAAAAAAGGTGCTTTCTTGATAATGAGGACTTTTCATTTGCACTTTTATATCAGTTTCACTTTATTTTCTCTGAAATTGCTCGCACAAGTAAAACCATGATGAGAACTCTGGATTTCACTGCATAACCAAGCCCAGCAACAGGCAATGTAGTGTGGAAAATGCACTGTGAATCAGAGCAGCACATAGCCATATTCTTTCTCTGCCACAAATATGCAGCTTTGGGTCCTATAAAGGCACACTCCATCTGCCCCAAGCACCTTTGCTATCTAACAGATGTTTACACTGTCACAGAAGTGGTATTTTAAAAACAAATGCAGAATCTAGAAGTTTCCTGACAATTGACTCACATGCACATACAAACGAGAAAATGGTGTTCAGATAGGAAGTTATCAAAAACGATGCTTTCCTGTTTATGTAGTGGGGCCAATACTTAGAGCTTGAAAAGTTTATTATAGTCCTGAGCACTATTATAATGTTCTTGCTAATATAAAAATTACCAACCCTTCATGTGCACTGAATTTTTCTGTTCCAAGGTAAGACTAGGCAGCTGATGAAACAGAGGGTTCAACATCAGCTAGAAACTGAAAACATAGCACTGAGGACTGTGGAGAGTGGAACAAATTCGTCTGGTTTGAACTCATTATTTAGTTGGGCTGGAAGCCTACATAACAGAGATTTTGGAAAGAGAAACACACTTGATATCTGATTTGTTGTTGATCCAGGTCCATAAATGTTGCTTCCTGTGCTCAGAGGCAGTGGAATGCGGCAGCAAGGGGGTGACTTCCTGTGCAAGGGATTTTATCATAGACACCAGTAAGGCAATGATAGCTTCCAGCACCTAATGCATGTAGCTTTCTACCTGTCTTCATCTATTACTAACAAATACTTTTAGGAGGAATATTATTTTTATATAAGCACTTGAAAATTGATGTCTAATTTAGTTGCTACAAACAACTGCATTATCCACGCAAATTACTAAAAATATGTAGGACTGATACATACAAACTTGAAATTCATCTTCCAAAACCTAAATTAGGTTTATGAGTCATGAGTACATTGCCACATCTCTGGATCAGTTTATGAATGCCTGGCAAAGATGAAAGGAGATAAGTGTTGGTTTTTTTTAAAAAAAATTTGAAAATAATAATTTCAATAACTACAAACAGTGATGAATTTGATAGCTGTGCTAATGATGCTTGTCATGGAATGTACTCTGAAAGCCTTCCATCTACCGTAAAACCACAAAAATCTAGTGCCTTCAAATCTGCTGCAAGAATTTACTACATTTGAAAGGACAGTCTGTGACTGCTATTTTAGACAGTGAGCTCCAGATTCTTACCCTAACTAAAACTCAGATCTCTTACTACGTTTCCCATGCTGAAAAAGATACAGAAACTCTTGCTAGCATGTTTTGTTCCATGTCTTCATTTAAACACATTACCTAATAGACTGTTTTGTTGTGTAAAAATAAACAAAAGTATTTCTCAAAAGAAACATTTGCCTAGCTATGCTTTTTTTATTTACCCTAAAGAAGCAGAAGTGGTTCGTATAGGTGTGGGTGCGACGTGACACTTTTGCCTGTGGTCTATGTGCTAGAACTGTTTTATCTAATGAGCCACTAGCGTGCAAGCAACCTGCTGCTGGCTGTACGTGTTGGGAATGAATGATTGTGGTCTGCATGTTTCTCATAGATCAGCACTCTGCAGTTACTTAATTGCTTAAGAAAATCTCTGTCTTTTGAAGAAGTTTCACTTCTCGCAGGTGATAATGGAAAATTCTAATGCTTGGCAAGAGGCACAGTCCTTCTCCCTTCCCCTTCCTTAACCTTTCCTTTCCCTTGCTTAACCCTTCTTTTCCTGTCCCTTCCTTAGCCCTTCCCTTTAACCATTCATTTCCTTAACTCATTCCTTCCCTTCCTTAATCCTTCCTTGCTCTCCAGAACTGAAGAGAAAAAAATCATACCTTCCCACTACAATGACACCACTACTTTTAAAAACACATTTTTAACAGAAGAGGTTAACTGGACCAACTTCATGCCCTCTCTAATCCTCGACAGTCACAGACCCTCTGAAGAGGCAGAGAGATACTTGCCCTTTCTGACTACACAAAGACAAGANAAAAAAAAAAAAAAAAAAAAGGAAAGTTACTAATTAATGCTATCAATTCTGCATTTAAAAAAACCACACAAGACTTTGACAAAGAGGATGAAGAGGTCTTCCAGTGCTGCACTGCTCTGACAATGTATATCTTTGCCATCTATTGAGATAGGAGGAAGAAAACTGACCTGATATGGAGTTTCCTGATGATATTCACTGTTTCAATGTTTAAAACATGAGTTAAACTCATATATGTAAATGATTATATCTGAGTTGCTGCTGCTATAGCAATAAGTGAGACAGTAATTTAATTTGTTTTGTCTATCTGAAAAGTTTGCAAAGCCCTTCACTTTTAAATAAACATGACAATTTAATGCAGGGACCTTTTAACCACAGTAACGCATGAGGACCTAAATTAGGTCAGCTTATGTTTATGAGTTTGTTAGAAGTGCAGCCTACTCAGTCAAATTAGGTCAGCTCACAGTGTCCTGCTTAGTGAAATGTGGCTCTAGAGCAGGAGATGCAAAATCTTTCAAAACAATAACTGAGAAAGCCAGAGAAACGTAGGAGTACATAATCTTCTCTTTCAGGTCAGCATACCACATTTGGCTCTTATAAACAGAAGTGAGAAAACATACACCAAATGTCTTTCCTCAGAAATGTCAGTATGTATCTCCTCCTCCAATACTATTTACCTGTTCATTTCAATTGTATGTCTGGCTGAATACAATTGCTTTATCAGACAGTTGAATATCATCCAGGAAATTCTACAATATATTCTCTGCACAGAAAGAAACCCCAGCAATAAAAACTTGCATTTTCTTCTTAATTAATATCCCAAGAGTATCCCAGTCTTTCTAAGTGTTATTTTTTCATGTTCATGCGTTCTTTGGGTAAGGAGAAACAGTAAGATAACATATATTGGTATTTTCCTTTTAGTTATACAGATTCTTCCCTCGCTAAACCCTTAAACATGCTTTTGTTTCCTTAAATCATCTGTTTGCAATCTGTGCTTACTGAGTATTTACATTCCTTCATTGATTACTATCTCTTTAATGATACTATTCTACTAGAATAAGAATGATTTATTATCTTACAGCTGCTGCTTAACAGTATTAATTCCCTATCAATAATGCTGACACATACAAGTCTTTACCTTATAAACAGAGGAATGTACTTCATTACAGAAAACGTGGCACTCATTACATGAAAGTAAAATATCTGATGTGCAAAACCTTTTATTGCAATAGAAATTGACAAAAATTTTAGCCAGTCATCCCCAAAACCTGCCTGGCCACTGTAATGTGTATGCTACTCTCAGTTGTGCTTAATAGCCTTTTCAAGAGCAGTAGTTTAACAGAGCCAGCTCCATTAAAACATCAATGCAAAAATGTTATCTTGAAAATCTCTGACAAAATATTTCTAAAATATTGTGCAACTACTGCCAAAAGAAATCTAATTCTACTTGATTTAATGTATTGATTTATAAATCTTTGCTATGGGAGTTGAGTTTGCAGTTCTAAATATAGAGCAGGTAACTGTTCAGAACTGGTATCAGCACTTACCTGTAGATTTAAAAAGACAAGTGAATCGATCTGAAACCAAATTTACAATGTCTAACTCCATTTAAACACTTAGCCTGTTCTCCCACTCTGACAGTGCTTAGACCACTTATAAACATATATAATCTAACCTAGACATGAGCTCTATTTCACAACTAAGCTTCCAAGAGCATTAATGTGATCAAGATCAGCTGTAAAACTCACCAGCAAAAATTAAATAGTTTGCCTTCAAATGTTCTGTAGTGAAGTGCTAGGAATAATGATCTCAAAATACATCCCTATTTTTATAAACTAGACTTGTATGTGTCAGCATCAAAAGTCTCCATTGGGAATTAGAGAAGTTAAGCTGCAGCTGCAAGATACTTAATAAATCTTATTCTAGTTGTATTATTAGACAGGCATTAGTCAATAAAGGAACATATGGTACAACATAAATACCCAAAATGGCACTTTTCCTGAATCCCCCTCAGTCCAAGCAGAGGATAACAGCTGCCAGTAGAATATTTTAAAGCAAATTGCATCCATATTCTGCAATGACTAATTTTCTAAGGTTATTTTTTAACCTTTGCAACATATTTGTTTGAAATTGGCCTTTTTTACTTTAAAAACACACCAGAAATCTTTGTTAGCTACTTACTTGGGAGACAGAATAAAAGATGGGAGCAAAATTGCTAATAGCTGATTTCTAGATGGGCTTAACAGAACTGAAACTGCGAAGTCTGCCCAGATACCTGGGATGCCTGATTCCAGAATGTGAAGTCATTAATGCAGAGAAAAATCCATACAGACATATGGGGTGCGGCATCAGAACTCTTTTTTTTCCTCTATAAAATAAAGAAAACATGTGGTCATTTTATCAAGCTTCCAAAAGAAAGAAGGCTTTTCAACTTAGAACAAAAAGTATAACAAAGTCACTGGATCGTGGAGTTAGAATTCAACCTGAACAGAAGTGGAAGGTTTTCTAGAATTGGAGTGTGAAAATAAATCAGTGTCTGATGTTCTGTGTGCTCTTTCTCATATTCCCTTGCAATTATAAAAGAACACTTTACTAAAAACTGCCGAGAGTAGGCTTTTTGTTGAGAATTTTGGGATGAAGATTCTTGCAGTCAAAGTTGAATCTCCAGATGTAAACTTGGTTTAGTTTGAAATCAGAATAAAATTTCTGATTTCAGTCCACTGATTTCAGTCGAGAGAAAAATTCACCTTATGAATATAAATACTCCAAAACAAACTCTTGATAGGAAACAGTCTTTGATTTTATCTGTGTACCAGCTCTTTTTTTTTTTTTCTCTTTTTTGAGTTTGTCCTCATTTTGTTCCTTACCTTACCATTGTTTTTGTTGTTTGTATGTTCAGATGTGGGTAGTGGTAGAGAAGAGGAAACCTGTTTCTTACTTCTAATTCATCTGTTTCTGAGAAGCCACCCTAGCCCTTCCTTTGCTCAATTTTGGATCTTTTAGGGAGTCTTGCATTTTAACCATTTGGGTTTACAATCAAGCATGAGAAGAATGAAATAACAGAGATTTTTCTTCTTCTTAGAATAAGATTGAAGAAAGATCAATTAAAACTAGAGTAGTTTGCTTAGGGAAAAAATAAAGCTGTGCTGATTGTTGAGTAGCCTGTAAAATTCAGATAATCAGAGGTGGAAATATGCCATGGGCCAAGCTTCTTAAAATTCAACCAATTTTAAAGGAAGTGGTGGGGGAGAAAAAAAGCCAGTCTGAGGTACTGCAGATATTTTTCTTTTAGAGAAAAAGCCAATTATTGCTAAAAGTGTTAGGCAGAAAATGTGAAGAAGTTAATGTTATTCTCTGAAAATTAGGAAAATAAGCTTCTGCGTATTCTTTGAGATCCTTTGAAAAAATAGCTGAAACCTTCTATTTCCTGCTCCATTTGCTAATGGCAGAGAAGAAAAATGGCTTTTTTTTTTTTGAAAACTGTATTATGTCTCCTAAGGATGTATGTATGCTGCAGAAAAATTACCAGCCTTTGATTATTTTAGCAAGATTACAGTGTCTAAACTAGGTCAATATGCTGCAGCCAGTTGTGACACCTCCATGTTACATTTCACTTGACTTGGCTTCATCTTGGGCCCAGTTCCCTTCAACATCTCCATAAATGACTTGGATACAGGACTCAAAGGGATATTAAGTTTGCAAATGATACAAGACTGGGAGGAGTTGTTGACTCCCTCGAAGGCAGAGAGGTCTTGCAGAGAAACCTCAACAAATCAGAGAGATGTGCAACCACCAACCACATGGAGTTCAGCAAGGGGAAGTGTCGGATTCTGCATCTGGGATGGGGCAACCCTGGATGCACAGACAGACTGGGGAATGAGAGGCTGAAAAGCGGCACTGCAGAAGGAGACCTGGGGCTCCTGGTCATGATGAGTTGACCACGAGCCAGCAGTGCCCTGGCAGCCAGGAGGGCCAACCCTGTCCTGGGGGGATTAGGCACAGCATCTCCTCCAGCTGGGCAAGGGAGGGGATTGTCCTGCTCTGCTCTGGGCTGGGGCAGCCTCACCTCAAGTGATAGGGTGCCACAGTATTGAAAGGACAATAAGCCATTAGAGTGCCTCCAAATGACAGCCAGAAAGATGGTGAAGGGTCTGGAGGGGAAGCTGTGTGAGGAGCGGCTGAGACTGAGAGGAGACCTCACTGCAGTCACAACTCCCTCATGAGGGGAGGAGGAGGGGCAGACACTGATCTCTGCTCTGTGGTGACAGTGAGAGGAATGGAAGGAATGGCCTGAAGTTGTGTCAGGGGAGGTTTAGGTTGGATATCAGGAAAAAGTTCTTCACCCAGAGGGTGGCTGGGCACTGGAACAGGCTCTCCAGGGCAGTGGCCACAGCACCAGCCTGACAGAGCTCAAGAAACATTTGGAAAATGCTCTCAGGCACGTGGGGTGACCCTTGTGGTGTGCTGTGCAGGGCCAGGAGTTGGACTTTGATGATTCCTGTGGATCCCTTCCAATTCAGGATATTCTATGATTCTATGATTCTGTTAGACATAACCTTACTGCAAAACTCTAACCACAAGATCTTACTTCTTCTCTTTTAGGCTTCCTCCCACAAACAATGTAAATGACATGTCCAGTTTAAAAACATCCTCGTTTCATTGTGTCACTAGTAATCATTATCAGGTTAAAGAGGAAAACATGATCTAAATCAATTGCAACATATACCATCTGAGTGTCAGCTATTATGGTATTGTAAGGATTTTTTTTTATGTTTAATCAAGGCTTGAGTATATTAAACTTTGAGTTCCAAGAGATTTCAGCATATGCAGTTTTTAAAATACTGGAAATACTAATTTGATTTTTGTACATGCAGTTATTTCCATTAACAAATTTAAAATGCCCATTGAAAATCCTACACTGACATAACTAAATATTATTTATCTACAAATAATAACTTTTCCACAGGATGAACTATGATTAGACTTTCTCCTAAACTTACCTTATCAGAGCTACAGTATATGTGAAGTTCTGCAGTGGATCAGATTTTGAGTTATAATTTTGCACATTAAAAAAATAATTTAAAAAAACATCTTGAGCACTGGATGTTACTTGCTGGAAAAGCAGCAACTCATGGTTAACGAGGATGAAATTAAACTTCCTCACATGAAAATGACAAATGGATGCCTTAAGAAGGCTGGCCTAGAACAGAAGCTAGACAGAGTATAAGAATAAAGTAGGTATGATTAAAAGGCTTCAATGCATACACCTTGGGCAGTACAAGAGCATGGCCAAGGCTACATCCAAGATGAACCCAAAAGGGTCACAAAGTGGACGACTGGTCACGAGGTCTCTCACTTTTATAAGTCTTGGTCCATTTGCATATTGGAATTAATTGTTCAATTATGGCTTTAGCTTATGAAGTCTCATCCTTCTTGTTTTCTCTCTTCAATCCACCATTGTTTATGCTCTTGGGCCTGAAACTTGTATCAGTTGTCCTTGGTCCCAAGCTAGAAAAGGAATTGTTTTGTCTACCTACTCTGTGAAGAGAGCTTACCAACACTTAATATGAAGCTCAGAAGTACACACTAAAGCAGCACAGAATCTGAAAAATATAAAAGCTAAGACGTAAGACATCAATCCTATCTCTAATTAAGCAAGTAAAGCTTTAGCTTTCTCTATGTATTCATGTATGTACATATGTGAACATATATATAGACATATACATGTGAACATATATATAGACATATGTGTAAATGTGCGCAGGTACACATATATGAATATATATACATAGATATATATAGATAAATACACACATGTATTAGAAACAAAGAAAAGGTGAACCTCCTTCATGAGTAAAGTGAGGAAAAAGGAAGGTTTTGCCCAATTTAAACCATTAATCATGCGTAGGCACACTCCTTCTTCCTGACAGGCACTGCTGCTACTTTTTAATTAACAGGTACAACATTCATAGCACAAGATAAGTACAAGTTTTTCAAGTACAGACAACCACTTTTGTTACATTAATGTAGCACTGGTCATGAGCTGGAAGCTTATCAAGCCTTTACACTACTAAGTCAACACTCTGCTATTATGAAGTGTAAGGATGTCCAAAGCATTGCCCCTGAGGACAAGCATTTGAGAAGTCTTGAATGTGAAGTCTTGATGCAAGTGAGAAGCATCCTAAATGTGAGTGTTGATGTCTTCCTGGTGTTGGGAGGTCCAGAACTGTAGTCATCGCTGTAAACATGATGAGTGTTAATTGCTTGAGGGTAATGACTTTTCTCCATCTACTGCAAACTGTGTTCCTGTTAACACAAGCCAAGACTACTCTTGCTGCCAGGGCACACGGCTGGCTCAAGTTCAGCTTGCTGTCCACCAACACCCCCAGGTTCTTTTCAGCACAGCTGCTCCTCAGCAACTATCATTATGAGAGGCTACACTTCCCAGAAGGGCAACCTTTTGCACCTTAATTCTTGAATTTCCAGGGGTCTTCTATGATGAGATGTTGAACTGCAGAATTTTCATGACACATTTTATTTAAAATTTTTATGACACATTTTATTTCAAATAAACTTTAAAGAAAATAGTTGGGTGGTTTTTTTTCCCACTGCCAAGGATATTTTGTAAAACTGGAAATTAAATTCAGTTGCTTTTCTACTTACAAATAAGCATATTTTTTATAGAGTTTATTGAAGACAATAAAAGCAGTATCAACCCAGGTAATTTTTACTGATAAAGTGAAAAATACTACAACTTCTGAAATTTTCTGATTGATGTTGCTTTAATTTCATAAGATTGCAAAGAAGTTTGTGTAGTGTGCTTGATTTTCAGATTGCATTTATCACTCTGTTCTGTCAATGTTTCAGAGAGCTTCTCTTAAGCTGTCTACACACTTTAAAACTTCAGCAGAGCTAAGAGGCTTTTAACAAAACAGCTGGCTTCGCTTACAAAGAATAAAAAAAGAAAGCATGTCTGAACCTCATGCTCAGTGGAAATTTTGAGGTAAGGACCACAGAGCAGATTGAGGAACTTTTCTTGCTATTATGGCAATGATGTGACATCACTCAGCCATTTTAAAGCAAAATAACAAAACAAAACATAACTGTCTTTTAAAGTGTTCTAGTTATTTGCGAAATTTTGAATCTTCCTGTACCAGACTGCTTTCTGAGGAACAAATCTGGAGGTATTCTACTTCTACAAAGGAATGGATAATAGCTCTGAAAAAGACTAATATGGAGTCTGAGTTCTGCACAGAATGAAATATTGAGATTGATTTATGCTGGGAGATTTTATGCAAATTAATAAAAGTATAGAAAACTTAAATCAGCAGCACCTTTTGGTTTTTAGCTTTTTTGAAACAAGATTTTTGCAGGGATAAAATACAATTTTAATAATTATGAGAGTATTGATAATACAAGCTTTGTTACATCTTTTCTAAATCAAACCATCCAAGTCATTTTTAATGCAGCATAGACAAGAATATCTGATATAATTGAAATTGAGGAGTAAATAAAACATAAAAAGACAGCACACTGTGAAAACAGGATTGAGCATGTTGCATACAATTAACTGAAAGCCAAACTAGTCTTTCAGGTTCAGTTTTTGAACTCTGTATGTTAATATCAAATGCACAGTTATTTCTTCTTTTAGCTCCTGTCACACACTGTGTCTAAAAAAATTATGTATCTGGATTTTACAACTCTCTGATGAGGAAATTGGCTCATTTAGCTAGTTGCTTCAACAGTTCATCTACTTCCCTATTCAAAATCTGCTTGTTATTTTGAATCCAATTGAATCTACATGGTCTCTACCAGAATGAAGATGGATTCTTGAAAAATGATATTTGAAACCCCATTAAATTTTCCTTTGGTGAAGTAAAGAGACCAAGTTCCTCATACTTTCTTATACATCTTATACATGATTTCCTACCATTCTTGACATTATTTTCTGAATACTTTCTAGTTTCAACTATCCTGCTTGAAGTGTACCTATAAAAGCTGAACATGATATAACTGTAACTCTCTTGCTACATCTGAATGCAAAACTACTCAACATTGCCCCTTCATAAAAACAAGGACCTCTTTCATGTCTGGGTCACAGCTGGGCTGGGAACTCAAAGTCTCTTGAATAACTCTTGTGATACTCAGCTATACTCAAGTAGTAACTGTTGAAAAAATACATTGCAATTTTCAGGCCATACATTCTTTGTAAATTATACCTTTACTTTCCCATAGAGGAGTACATGCTCACTGCATGAAGATTGACACTTCACACAACCTACTTCACTTTTTACTATTTTACACTGCTCTGCAATCTGCACTTAATTTCAAACATTATCAGTAATGATTTTATGTTCCATTCTGGGTCACAGGTAAAATTTATGAACAGTGTATGAGAAAGGAGGAATACTTGAAGAATCTTACCGAAATAGAAATTTATGATTTTTAGCAGCTGAAGCTTCTTCTTCCTTCACTTAGGTTTATAAACTGTAGGGAAGGCTTTTTGAAAATAATACCTTTTTTATTTTCTAATGGAGATCTCCAGTGTGCAAAGTCAGAATTAAACACTTAGTAATTAAAGCTGTTTTTTAATAAAAAACTAAATGTGGAACAAAAGAAACAATTTTAAAATTATGATATGCAATTGGTAGAGAACTAAGTTGCAATTCTCTTCTGTTCATGTAATAATTCAATATGGAGTAAAAAGCAAAATTCTTGTGTGAATATATACACATTATGTTTAAAAAATATTGGGGATAAAACTGACCAAATTGTCTATGTAATGTGAAGAAATTATTCTGGTAAAAAGAATAATTGGTATGCATATCATGAAGTTTGTTGTCACATGTAAAATGAGGATGTTGTGGTTTTAGCATGGTTTGTGGGGGCACAACAAAGTTACATCTGTTTCTAAGCTGCTGTGGTTAGCACAAAATATGTAGATTGAAGAGACATTAACATTTTTTGCCTGAAGTGATAAGGGTTCTCTTCTGAGAGTCATATATCACATATAGATGCTTTGATCTGCTACCCCTAGACTTTCCTTTCAAAATGTGACTGTCTTTAATCAAATAAATAAACCTGCCATTATTGACATCAGGTTCTAAAAATTGGAAAAAATATTTACTGCCAGATTTATTTATCTGGTCTCTTAGTTGTTGTCTCAGTTTTCCTCTTTTTTTATATGCTGCTATTGCTTTTTTGATGCAGAATTTTTTATAACTCAGGCAATCTAGATACCTCACAAAAAACATAATCTTTTGTGGGTACTATACTATCTCATGCATACTTGGCTAAAAAGTAATAAAGATATATTAAAATGAAAAAATATTCTGTGCAGATAGTCTTAGCAAAGGGTAAAGGTTTGTGGTTCCCTTTGGGTTATATGACTTCAATGAGATTATTTGTATTCTTAAGAGCATCATATGTTCAAATACTTTGCTGAATCAAAACAGGGAAAAGACCATTTAAACATTTTGTGCAATTTTTATGAGGGTAATGATGAATGCAGAAAAAATATACTCCAGAATGAAGGAGCAGTGTTCAGATACAAGCTACTAAGTCAGTGTAGAATGCCAAAGGTTTGCTAATATCTTGGGTAGCTGACAGACTAAAAATTAGACCCTATACTAAGTTCAGATAATCACAGTCACCAGTTTTCTATGTTGAGTCTTCAGAAAACTTGACACTGTAGATCAGAAGAATACCAGAATACCATTGAAAACTGAGAGTTTTTTATGTATCTCCATTTTCAAATCCACAGGAATTATTTACAAGGAGTAAATAATTTCACAAGAGTGAAATGTACGTCACACAGGTCCATGATAAAATAGTTCCTATCAACTTACAGTCAGCCATCACTAGACACACGAGAATGGAGAAATTGGATAAAACTGCATTTAAACACAAAGATCCTGTTATCCAGGAAAATCAGTAAAACTCAGACTTCATCTAGAAAAAAAACACTCACTTAAGCTGTAAGGAGAGCGCTTGATCAAAACTCTGATTAATCTGCCAGAGAAGTCAACATTCTCTAGGTGTCATGGTGTGCCATAGATATTTTTAGACAAGCACCTACCACACAGGAAAATCTGCAGCATGTGTTTGGAGTATGTGGTGCCCTTGAACGCACTGTGTCCATAAAAAAAGGACAGCAGGCAGGTTTTTAGCAGGTGGTAGAGTTGAGATGAACTGCAAGGTTAGAAATGGAAAGGTTCAATGGCAAAATTTCATCATCTCCACTGTCAACAAACACTCCATTTTTGTGAACATGATGCCCAGTTTATCCTGGTCTTAGAGAAAACAGTTTTCCCTTATTTTATTAACTATAAATTGCAACATGCTTTAAAAGATTAATTTATTACAGCATTGAATTAATTAAAAATTAATTAATTAACTGTACATATAAAAAAAGCTGAATAGATATCTTAGTACATTTAGAAGACATATTCTTTTCTTTAGCCAAATCTTAATGATGACACTACCAGCTCTATTTAAGTTCAGAAATTAGTTTAATTTTATTTAGAAATATCATCAGACTATTTAAGATGAGCAAACCATAACTTTCCCTTTTTGTGGTTTTGTTGTTTTGCTTTTTTAATTTTAAAGTAACAGAAAATGTGTAGTTGGAATGGGATTTTGCTCTTGCAACAAAAAACAAAAAAACTTTTCTCATGGAAGAGAGGACTGGACCTGAAAGACACATTTCTTACAGACTTTGATAAAAAAGATTTCTTAATGTTCATAAACAGTAATTTTTCATACATTTATGTCTTCACATGTGTTTTGCTCCTCATCAGTTGATTGTGCTTCTTTGGATCTTTGGAGAAAGACTTTTATATCCTATGAAAAGGAAAAAGGAAATATTAAAAGTAATTTTATGTTGCAGCCTGAAAACTGCAGTAATAACACCTTAAAAGTTGCAGTAATAACACCTGTCTATCCACAGGGTGAGCTTTCCACTGTCTAGATTATGATGAAAAACTAACTTCAGTGGAGGTAAATTACACATTCCCCACATTACAGACAATGTCTTTCAGCAGGGCACTGAACTCATTCAGCTGAGGTGTTATAATATCACTGAGATGATGTTTTCATGTTATCCACAGGACTTAATTTCCTTTAGTGGTTTTACAAAACAATACTGTGTTAATATGCAACTCTTAAACAGAGATCTTAAACATCACCTTAATATTATTGGTAAAAAGGTATCAAGACTGTTGTTTAAACTAGTAAATGTTATTCAGAACATACAAAGACAAACTCTTTAATTAAGGGTTTTTTTATTAGCATGTCATATTTCAAACTGAACTTTAACACCAATTCCAGGGAATAGATATTAAAACAATAAGTAACTAACACTTTGAATAATATATACCCTCAGTAGGTTAATTTTATGCTTAGTTCTTTATAACATATTGTCTGATTTGTTAATTTTAAATAATTTTGTATTAGCAGAATCTTCTACATTTCCCATTTTGGCAATACTATCCATTGTAGGATGTGTAAGTAGGATGAACCAGGAATTTCTGTTTTAGAATAATATGCTGAGCATTCAATACAAAGATAAAAATTTAACTTTCTAGTATCTCCTGATACTGTCAGAATACACTTTTTTTTTCCTTTAGGAAAATAATTAACAGTCAGATTTTTTTTTTTATGTGTAGTATTTTTATATACAGGTAGTGCAATATATATTTTGTGCATATTTTGAAGATATGACCTTTTTTCAAAAGCAGGAACTGCCTGTATGTAAAAATGCCTCACAAACTTGCAAAATGCTTCACTGAAATGCTTGTGAATTTCTGTGAATACAAAACTATGCTAAAAGAAACTGTTACCAGTCCTTGGTTTTAGAAAGTTGCACTAATATTTATCTTTGATTCTAGGAAACACTTCACTATAAGGAGGCATTTTTCAGCAAACTGAGTCAGAAAAAATAGTTTAAATCCTGGTTAGATAAAAATAAATGTAGCACTAAATGCTGTCAAAAAACTGGAGAAAGAGTGCTCCAACAGTTCAACTATGTCTGTCTTTAATGAAGGAAACTTTTTTTTTTTAAGATTAATATGTATTATTTATATTTCTTTAATATAAGAAACAACATCTTTTATGTACATTAAAATTTCTAAGATTATTTAGAGATGGGATACATGATCAAGAGAAGCATAACATAGGTCTCTTTTTTCAATGAGGTACTTAAACACTGAGTTAGATTTTCCTTTTCTTGCACACTGGGACATTTAAAACACCACATGAAAAAAGCTTCTCAAGTTTCATAAGTATTACAGTTACAGCTTATGACTAAACAGTGATTCAGCAGTACTATTTTTCTGTCAAAACCTTGGTACATGGTCCAGTTCATAAGATGTATTTAATATAAGCTGTATGAACTCTCTCTATGACAAGAAGCTCTTTTACTTTGTGAAATGATACATGGAGTTCTGAATGTTTGTTGTGTAATATTAAATGGCTACTGTGAGTATAAACAGGTTTTGTAATAGTTCTTCAACATACTAATAAACATTTTTTCAAAAAGCCATGTTAACTATAGGTTAATAGAAATTCTGCTTCAGTGGAACTCCTATCTGAAAGAATATCTGGATTATGTTACTGAAATGATCAACAGAATGAACAACATCAACAGCAGTAACCATATGACAAATAATTTAGACAGAACAAGCATAACGCAAGGGCCTGTGCTAAATTCAAAACATAAACACATAGAAATATGATGTGATATCCCTATCTTCAAAAACAGAGCTTTTTTTAAAGGGCTGTTCAGGATTTGAAAGCAGAATAAGAAATATAATGCAGTTTATTCCAATGCATAATATTTTTGATATTAATAAACTGAATGCTAATTATCAAACTACCTTACCTTCAGTAATTATAAGAATGTAGTTTACTCAAAGTAACAAATACTGCATTAAGCATTAAGAATTATAAAAGTAGAATATATCCCAGAGTCTTTAAATTTATCACAATCGAAATTCAGAATTACCAAAATATGTGGTTGCTTCTGTATTACCATATCTGTGACAGTCTCAGATAAAATTTGTAACAATAAATACTGAGGCCTAAAGAATACCCCTTAACTGACCCAATTAAATAGATGAACACACACAGTGGAAAAAGGAGATTGCTTGCTTCTCCCATTGCTTGCTCCTCCCATTTGAATCAGCTGGTCTAATAAAAATCTTCTCTCATTTTTATTAAAGTTATTTGAAGAAATTTGAATTGAGCATGTAATGAAGTGCCTTCCTAAACATACACATGTAAGTGTCATCTGCCTATTCTCATGGAATAAATTTTATCTAATAAGTGAGAAAAAGGTGTTGATAATGGCAAACACTTGAAGTTCTAGTTAGGACCAGAAAACCTTGTAATCAGGTCAGAAAAGACAAGATGAAAAAGTAATAGAATTTCTGATCATATTAATTTGTAGACATTTGTACTAAGGCTGACAGAAAGGTCATCATCATGTAGAATGGTGCCAGCCCACTAGCAGAGAAATCCCTGCAAAAGACAATACATCTCATATGGAAAAAATATTTTTTGAGATATGACAGATAATAATGGTTGAAATTGAACAGGTCATCAAGATCCAAAAGAATCAGGTATCCTAACTTAAATTTGAAAAATTGTAAGCTAGATGTTCCCTTTATAGTTTTCAGCAAACATTTTACTTTCTGCAGTTTATGACTGCATTAGTACAAACATTTTAACTTTTAGAAACCACACCCTGACTTGCTATAATTATCTTGTAAAAGATCTCAAAATAACAGCACTGTGGTTTGACTTTCATTTTTATAGACATCTCTGAGGAGAATTTCTGCAAAAATAATAGATGCTAAAAATATTGTCTTGGAAAGAAAAAAGTTCACCTGTTCCCCAAATAGGGAATTGATACAGGAAAAATCTTCCTGGAGCTTGTATGTAATAGACCAGAATTGCAAAGTACTTCAAACAATGGCCCCTGAGTCCCCATGCCTGTTTGTTGGTGAATATAAAACTTTTTTGGTAAACATGAGTGTTGATTTCATGCGTAAAATAAAAGTCTGTATTTAACAGTACACTCAAGGAATGAAATAGTTTGGGTTTAAGTACAGAAACCATGGAGTACTATATTTGAGATACAGTCAGTATGAGCCTTTTCAAGAGGCAATTTTAAGTATTACAAATGATAACTGAAGCTCTGCATCACCTAACTGTTGAGTCAGGAGATACAGGAATCAATGGAACCTGCCAAATAAGTGGAAAAATGTCTCATTTAAGTGGAATAACATCAATATATAAACAAGATGTGGGAACTCCTCTGGGCTAGAATATGTGCACTGAAACCCTCAGTTACTGCCAAGATCCATATACACTATCCAGCAGCTTTTCTTATAGACTGACAATTTTTATACCTGAACTGCCATGAATATATATCCTACCAGCCAGAAATAACACAGGTAGTTGATGGTAGCTAATACAATTTAAACATGCACTGCAATCTACTTTTTAAGTTATGTAACAAAGTACGCCTGAAAAATGGTAAAGGAAAATCAGAAATTTTAATGAAGAATAGATATGGTGTGTTTGACTTTTAGCTACTGGCCAGTGTGAAAATGTTTTAACAGAGTCCCTGTAAAAAAAAACATTTAACTCTGTAAAAATGTTTTACAGAGTCCCTGTATCTATTGCCTAGCATAAAGATATGGTTTTAATCAGTTTACACACTAATTAAGTTTTACTTTAGGTTTCATCACATTTGTTCTTCATGAAGAGGCTGCATTATATTAAATGCTACAAAGTCAGTGAGTGTTTGTGTAAACAACAGTTCTTGAGGTGGAACACATCTAGAGAGCTGTAGGCCAAGACATTTTTTAATATCTTGGCCTACAAGAAATTCAGTGAGGTTGGAAAAAAAATCAAATTAGAAAATACGGTATTCAATTAAATAAAACAAGTCAGGAAGAAAGAATGGGGAAGGTAGGGGAGGAATGACCTAACATTGCATGGCATCTGTCTTCCCAAATTGGCTGAGACATCAACATAGGCAGGATGGACACACATGGATAGTTATAATCTTCAATTTTATTGTCTTGTCTTTGTCTTACATTTTCTATCACTCTCTACTGTAGCAAATGGATTTTTAACCTTCACTTTTACTGAGTAAATATATTCTTTTATTCTTATATTTTATCTTTTACTGACAACGATTATGAGTGATACAATAAATGCTGGGCAATTCACATCCTACAAGTGAGGGATATAATTAAGAAATAGCAAGTTACTCCTAAACTATCATGTATCTTATTCAGATTTACATTTTACAGAACACTGTGAGGGTGATCATCTAAAACTTGTGAAGATGTTTATTGTTTATTGACTGTTTATTGTCCCATTTGATATGGGACATGCACACACAAGCATTCTCTCATCTTCTCATGCTGTTTTCTTACACTGTGTGTATCAAGTACTTTTGCCATAGTTTGATAGCTTAAATAGAGTGATTCTCTGGCCCAAACTTGCTTTTTGTGCAACTGTTTTAATAACAGGATATAAAAATAGTAATAAAAAACAGGATATAATAACAGTAATAAAAAACACAGGTGCAGGCAGCAGGGAAGCTCTAGACAATGGCAGGGAAGAACACTTGGACTTGTACTGCCTCTGCATGCCCTTTTCTGCTGCCTGGTTGGCCTGGGGTGGAATGGGATCTACCACATATCCTACAGTGTCTTGCAGTATGATCCTGTTGGGAGGATAATTCAACCAGGCTCCTTTCTATGGATGGGGAGAAAGGCAAAGCCTCATCAGGCAAGGCAGTGGAAAACCTGTAGGCAGTTCCAGGCCAGCAGGACTTGCACAATAAACACGTCCAAAAGCAGCCCAGTCTTTGATGGATGGAATTTTCACAGCAAACAAAAAAACTGATCTACCCTACAGCTGCTGGGCTGTATAGCTGATCTACATTACAAATTGGCAGTATCTACATTCATTACATGAACATTTCTGGGACAATGCAAATTTAAGCATGTGCGCTTATAAAGTCTTTGGTCCCAGAAAGGAATACTTACAGGAAGTTTGTATTCTTGGCATGTGTTAATCAAATCTTCCATGAAAGGATGCTTCAAAAGGAGTTCAACTGCAATAGATGTCAGATCTTCAGCACCTAATTCTTGGTACATCTTGATGAAATGCTTTAAGTAAAAATAATACGTGGTCAATTTATTGTAAAAAAGGGAAAAAAAAGTGGAAAAGCAAAGATCACAGCATATTTTTTGTAACATGTGATGCAAGCTACAAAACCATCCTTGAATCAACCTGCCTACCTTATCATAGCTGTCTGCCTTCTCCAGACAGCTAAATCTATGATAATTTTCATCTTTACTTCCTCCAGTATGAAACACTTCGAGCAGAGATGCCACTGAAATAATTCCTTCACCTGTGTAATTCAAGACTTCTTTTTCATCCTCTATTAAAGTCTTTTCATTTGACAATATGTTGGGGCTTGAAGAATCCTAAAAATTTAGGCACAGGTATCATATGTGGGGATAAACAGTCTGTTAGTAGATGATCTGTTTCAGTTAAGCACCCATTAAGAACCAATGGATTATAATTCCAAACTTCAGTTCTTACAAAACAAAAAGTTTTCTGTGAGTCATCTACTCACAGAAAATTATCTACTGCACCATAGGATGGAAGAATAAATACTGACAGTCCAGAAATATCCATAATGTTGGCATTACCCGAAATTCAATAGACAGCTTTTTCCAGGAATGTGGCCAACATTGCACAGAAAAACTAGTATTTCTCAGAGCAACAAAACATAAAAATATTTAATAGTTACAAACTACAATACCAAGAAATTTGTGTTTATTTAAGGAGTAAACTTGATAATTCTAAATGTTCACATGAAAAAAAACAGTATGAATTTTCTAGTCCAAATCCAGTCACTGCAAGAACTCTGTTTTGGCCAACAGTTAACCATCTCTCCACAGAAGAAGGTATTTTCTAGTTTATGCAGAAAAAATTTTACTTTAGGCAAGCAATTAGGTAATTTTGGGGTGATATTAGACCTGGTCAAAGAGAAAAAAAAATCCCAAAAACTAAACAGAAAGACCTGCTGTAGAGATTTGTGAACACAAAGATGAGAAAAGGACATCACATAGGTAAACAATGCTTTGACTAGATTATGAAACAATGCAGACTAACCACTAGCAACAGGAAATTGCATGTAATTGAACAAATCATTTTTTTCCTCATTAGGAGGGAGAGACTGCTGAGGTTCAGTCACACTTGTGCTATGTGCCTTGGGCCTTAATACATTTCATTTTGAGCACAGGAGGAATAGAGTAAATTTACTGTCTTTTTAACACACAGTAATCAAGATTACAGAAATATCAGCGCTGAAGTTTTTCTGTCTATCATTGCTTACACTGAGCTGTGAGACCTACACAACCAATAATAACATTATTTAGACTCAAAATTAATTTAGTAAAAGAAGTCTCAAGAATATGTGAGACTGAGCTTCTCTTAACAACGTGAAGGCTTCAGATGTATTTGTGCAGGCAGACACCAATTAGAAGACGTTACAATTACCAGCACAGAGCAAGAAAAAGAGAAGAGGCAAATTAGATGAAGTTCTGTAAGTGCCTGTGTATGAGCCAGCTACCTAAGGTATAAAACTTCTTAGAGATGAGCTAGATGGCTCTTTATATTTCACTGATGAATGTTCCACTGATAATATTTACTAAATTTCCAGTACTTGGAGTGAGAACTGGGATATTTAGATCACATGTAAACAGCCACAGGGAAACTAAGATTTAGGTTCTTAATTTGATGCTGAAACCACTTTGAATGTCTTCAGGACTCTGTGTATTTGATGGAGCTTGGCTCAAATCTGATACAATATCAACGCACCATTTCCTTTTTGCCCCCTTGTGTTTGTGGAATAACCCCCATGAAATTCTGGTTCTACTAAAGCCTTTAGAGAAAACTCATTTACTTCAGTGGTATGGGATTTTTTTTGTTGCCTTCTGTCCATATTCAACATTATCGTTTAAGTGCATAGGTATGGAACACAAGGCAGAAGAAAAAAAATATTAAAAAAGAAAATATTAAAATTATGTTTTAGAATCAGTCCCGTGATTCTGTGTACCAGGCCAGACAACTATTAAGTCAAAGAGAATCCAGACAAGCAAGATTCGTTTAACATCTAATTCTTGGATATTCCTAAGTTTCTGAGGGACTCTCCAAGGTGAATTAGGCACACAGTCTGTCTGTTTAATACACTGTTGGACATACATCAGACATAGCACAGATTCACAGAGCCAATGCCTTGAGTGAGAAAGCATGAGGAAATGCTCAGGTTAGATGGGACATCTCTTTCTCCTCAGAGATCCAGTTAATTCTGGGCTGAAGGCAAATGCTCCCCTTCACTCGTGACTCACAGCCTTAAGAAGTTGTTGACATACAGGTGATAATGCCAGTCTCTTACTTATATACTACCAAACTTCCAACCAAACAGATGAAACCAAGCGGAAAATGGCAAAGAGGAGAACAGGTTGTGTAGCTTTATATCCAATGAGATGAAAGTTAGAACTTTTCACCAAAATACAGGAAATTAATACCACAATATCTAATTGGGAGCATTCTGTGCTCTTCTTCTTTCTATGAAATGTGGAAAGTCTTATTGTCTTATTGTCTCATTCAGTCTCTCCAGTGTACAAAAACTCTGTCGTGCCAAACAAAACATAGGGAAGTATAGTAACTTCTGCCATTTTAAACTTTAAAAAGCTATTTTGCATATGTGTATGATTACCCTGTGTAGTAAAATAATGCCTTTTCTCTGCTATTTCTAGAGATCTCAATTATACTTTAAGTTCTGGGCAAATGCTGGAGTCACTGCAGTTATGACAGGGCAATGTATCATTTTATTATCTTGAGCAGCAACCTCTTTCCAAGATGTGTACAGATAAATAATTTATGTCTCAAAAAATGACTTATACATCAATAAATATAAGTATTCACTAATAAATATAAGTACTGTCACTAATAAGTAATGGATGCATGCAGTGGAATTATTCCAGTTTTATGTTTTTAATAATAAAAACATACTCCAGAAATACTAATAATGTTCAAATGACAAGTTTCATTTGATTTAACAATGCATTCATCATGGCTGAAAAAATAATTTAAAAATTATTTTGTATGAAATGAATTATTATTATACCTTCTGGTTTACAGATAAACCTAAACACTTGGAAATAACACAACAAAGATGTGTCTGAATACCCCAGAGAAACGTAGTGGAAAATAAAGTAAGACCAGCAATAATAACATTACATCTTGAGATAACATTACTGTAAGTCATGCTGCAGTCTAATTCCAGGGGACTGACAGCTGGACAATTAAGCAAAAGAATTACTTCCATTCTTATGCACACGGAGTAATCACCAGTGAATATCTTAAACTTTCATTAATGGCAAGCAAATTTCCAGACTTTTAAAAGAATCCTTCTGAGTATTATTACCAATGCAATGTTCCCATGAATTCAGTGAGACTACTTGTAAGGCCTGGAGCTACCCAGGATAAGCAAATATAAGAAATCTAGTTAATTTATAATTTGAAAGTACTACTACTATTCTCTAATATTTTTCTGTAATATTTTACCACACATGGAAGGGAAGCTTTCTTTTTCCTGTGAATATATGTTCCAGTAGCAATGCCAAGTGCTCTGTATACACCTTCAATTGGATCAGAGTGGGAGGCGAAATAATGCAGCATCTCAATGTAGTTCAGCACAGCAGGGTCTTTTTTGGTATCCGCAAATAAATGGAAGAAAAACTATAAAAAGGCAAATATAAGCAAAACAATTTCTATAAGTGGACTTAAATGAAATACAAATCAAGGACTGTAGAGAAAAGCATGAAATACAGTAATTACTGTTAATAAGAGCTACTATACTTAAGAACATTTTGAGGCTGTACAAATCAAGGCTGTGATAAATCATAAATGTGTGTTAAGTAATTCAAGGAAACAGACATTGAGTTTCGCAGAAAAGACAGAAATTAATAAAACCTTGTATCATAACAAATATGTCCAAAGCATTTTTTTGTATTCAGATTATTATTAGCCCTCTCTTTCATGGAAAATTCTATGAGCTCAGATGCAGTGATCATTTGCCTCCCATTCTTTATAAAGCTGGTTGCTGTGTAGCAAAATTAATGTCATTCAAACAAAAACAGGAGTAATTAAGTCTTTCTGAGCAGCCTATGATTTAGAATGCTAAAGGCTGACTCTTGAATTGCTCTCTATATTATTCTGAAGCACCACTTGACCTGAAAAAAACCCCAAAAATGCAGCACTTATTGAAAAAAAAAGACCCAAAAAACTCTGAAATGAGACCTATCATGTTTGAATAGTGATTTCCTCAAAATACCTATGTTTTCAGTTACCTCTATGAGGTGTTTTAGCCTTTCTAAAGACACAGGTTCTTCGCAACTTCCTGTTATGCTTAGATCTTCATTTTCATTAAACCATAAGCCAACCTGATTGTAAAAATAAATAAATAAATAAATAAATAAGTTTGTTTATTTTCACACATTGAAATAAGGTGGTCTTTATACTCTAGCTTTTCAACACACAGGTTACTAAGAGCTTAATTTCTGGACTTAATCAAACTGATTTTGTTGTTAATATATAATGACAAGAATAATTAAGTGTCGGTATGTTGTAACAGATACTTGAGAAGTTACTGAAAATCAAATAGGATAGAAGTGAATGTATGCTTTTGAAAAAAGTGAAAATTAGCTATGTTGAAAATATGCTGCTGAAGAAGTATGAATATGATGTGGAGTTTCTATGCATGTTTTGCTTTCTTCCTTTTAGGATATCCTTTGCTAATCCCTACAGCTTTTGTCCAGACTGTACTTTTAGAAGAAACTGTCCATAGAATTCAGTATGATGAAGTATGGAGGCTTGGCTCTCCCCATGCTTGCCTACTCCCCACAAGGTGACCAAGAATCCTACAGGGCCAGAGCTACAACTGTAAATTAAAAGTGCTCAGAACCAATTCTGTAGTACTAGACTCTAGACACAGGAAGGATCAGCTAGATCTGGATAGGCACGAACAGACTTCCTACATAAAAATTAACTTCTGTGAAACCACACCAGGTTGTACAAACAACATCACAGCAGGGACAACCCACCACCATTACCTGGAGATGAGCCCCAGCACTGTGTAGTTTACCAGGGTAGGTGCAGAGAGAGAGGACAGGTGAAGCAGCTCAAATTACCAGTGGAAGGTTATTCAAACCAGTTGTTTATTGCATATTTACTGCCTTGTAATACTGAAGTGATTAAATTAGTCGCTAGGTTAATATTATATTTGAAAATAGGAACCTGTGATAAAAATGTACATTCTCAGTCTGCATGTCTTGTAACTGCTAGCTTATTTGTAAACTCTTCAGCAAAACTTACAACAATAGAGAAAATAAATGCACATAGACCTGCATTTTTTGTGGGCTTTCTGGCTTTGCAGAGTTTGTTTCTTAGAAAGTCTGTGGTGGGCAGGGATTGGCAGGTGCTCCTGGAAGTTTTAAATTAATCAAAGAAGTTCTGAAAATTGCAGGCCTCTAGACTAACACAGCCTTTATTATTCTTCTCTAAAAACCAATTCTAGGTGAGTGGAAAACAAATTACAATAAAGTTTCCATAAAATTTATTCAAAACAGTTGCAAAATTATATTTAATATCACCAAACAAATACAGAAACTGACAAGACTGGAGTATCTACAGACGTCTATGTGTGTATATATATGATACCTACAGCTAGCATAGTCCAAGAGAGTGAACTAGCAAGTATCATTCAAAGCATGATTAAAATGCAAAGTAAAAGTAAGTGAAAATGAGCAGAATTTTGCTGAAAGAACAAAAATGTACTCGTAATACTTCTTCTGAAAAACCTTGCTAAACTATGTGACAATTGAAACAGAAGTTGTCTTCAGAAAAGTGATCAGAGAATTTTATAATTTTCCATGTATTCAAGGTCTGAGGAATGATCTTAACTTGAGAAAATTAATTATTGGAAAAAAATCTAGAAACATTTAATTGAAATGCAGCTGATGCAATGGAACTGAAATCCTTATTTTTGCTTGGAGCAAATTATCTTATTCAGTGTCAAGTAAGTTAATAGTCATCAAAGTGCACACAGAATGGATTCTTTAAAACAGAAAGGATTTTCACTTGAGATTAATTTATGGGAAAAGGAGGAAAATCAAGTTAAAAGTATGTTTAATTAGCCTAATTTGTAGAACTATGGACAAGATACTTATTAGGCTATCAATTTCCTGAAAACGCTTTTCACTACAAAGCTCCCTTGGACCTAAAGAATTTAAAATTCAGACTGAGTTTCTCAAAGTGAATAAAACAAACAAAATATCGTTCAATTCAGGGAGTTTAACAAAATAAAATTTGATTGAAAAATTAAAAGGATTACAACCTGCAAATAGTATTCCTGTGTAACGAAGCCTGATCCAGTGACATCAACAGACTTGAAGGCATGCAGTGTTTGGAGGAGTTGTGTCACAGATGGCACTGGCCAAGGCTGTGCTGCTGCCAACAAGAATCTGCGCCAGTCAGTAAGTTCTGAGTTCACTGTGAATTCAGATGCCAGATTTTCTAACTACAAAACCAAAATAGCACATATTGTCAAATGTGTACACAAACAGTCTTTCAATATCCTGTGTATCCTTAGGTATTTTCCTGGACAGGATGAACAAGGTTCTGCAGTGAAGTTTCACAAAACAAAATAGGCCACAGGCCACTGTGTATTGACTGCCATGTGTAGTTGATATCACTCTAAATAAGCACTCTGAGTGCCCAAATAGGCATTTATATATACCTTAGCTTGAGAATTTCCTTTTGTAAGTAAGTTCTTGCTTCCATGATAAATTTAAAAGTCTCATTTAAAACTGGTTCTTTTAAGGAAAGAAAATTATATTATTAAAATAAAGATAGGATTTATAAGCACTAGAAGTTCTCAAAGAATACAGAACACGGAATACATGCATATTTGGTCTATTAATAGACAATATTTGACTGTTAGCTTTCCTGGAATAATTAATTTCCTGTGCTGAGATTAGGTTTCATATTATCAAGATGACAGATGTGACTAGTTTTCACTAAACTCACTGGAACTACACCACTTTAACATTAAAATGTTTTACTTATGCACTTCATCTGTGTCAAGAATATTTTAATAAAATGATGAAATCATGCGAAATCCAATTAAAATCTTAATGTGAATCATGGTTTACTGTCAGAAATAGTTATTAAAACATGCTAACACAAGTAAATATTTTCATTCTGTAGGTTTACCAGTAACATCTGATGTTTGAATCTGAAAGAGAAATTAATTCAGTATGGAGGATTTGAAAGTTTTCATGTTCCTAAAATCTGAAAACGTTGGATGGTGTCTTAAGAACTGATATAATTTGCAAATTGTAAAGAAATAAAGTGCTGACAAAATGTCTGGCACAGTGACTTCTATGATCCTTCCCTAGTGAAACAGAAGAATTTTAAAGAAAAACTGATAATGTCCTATAATATTATAATCTTCATTCTATCATACTAAGGACAATGCTGCATCTTCTACACAAACCAATACTCCAGTTGAAGAGAATATAGGGTTTCACTTACATCTGCAAGTGTTAAGTTCTTCCATGCATCAGGAAAGCAATTTATTCCAAGATTCAAATTAACCAAGCCACTAACAGTTTCAATAAATATTTTCTTTGGTATAAAACCTAATAAAAAATCAATATAGAAATATGTTTAGACTTTAAATAAACCTCTTCTGTTAAAAAAAAAAATTAAATTTTAATGGCCATATGAGAAAGTTATTTACTTTCCTATTATGCAATATTGATAATGCTAATATTTTCCAAACCAAACATAAAATCTCTTTATTTAAAATTAATCATATGTGACCTATCTAATAGCAAAATTTTAAATATTTCACTGCACTGCAATTCTTCCGGTAATTGTCCTGATCTGCATTAAGATCACTAATCTATCCCTAATCTATCCTCACATGGTCTGCACTGAAAGTTAATGAGCATTCACAGACACCAATCTCTCAGAGTTCTGTGTATTGAGTATCTCCCAACATTTTCTTCCACTCTGATCTATTTTAATCAATCATAAATCCATCTTCACTCTTTAAAGCAAGCGTAAGCTAGAGAATAGGGTAGAAAACATGCACTGTTGTCTGTTGAATTCTGAAACAAAATTCAACTGTTTGAAAAGCTTCTCAGAACTCACGTGTGGGAGTTAGAAATAACTCCACTAATTTTAAAGAAATCCTAAGAAAAAAATCAGTCAAGTGCAGCAAACCCTATTTTCTTTCAAGCAAGAATAGATTTGCTTATGAGCAAACAGAAACTTCAAACTTCATGTTTGGTATCAAAGCACAAAATTAGGTACAAAAAAAATTTAAAAACAGATGCGAGTCTTTTCTTTCAGAAACGGACTTTGCTGGGTCAATGAGAGTTCACTGCAAAACCTCTGCAGTAACAACAAAAAATGTAAAATAAAGTTCAAGTTATTTAAATTTTGAGAGATAAAGCTGATTTGGTCAGGTTGTAATCAATTCCATGGCATCAAAACAGGAGTTTTCGGATTATCTTTAAAAGCAAACACAATCAGTGAAATGCTGGGAAGACTTACTTATTTTTTTCCTTTTTCCAGTCAAACTTCTTGTCTGTTTGAAAAGGCAAAGTTGTGCACATTCTATGGCTAAGAGACTTGGTTTAAAGTGAAACCATGAAGTGAAATTTAGGTTTATGAAAAAGATATGTGATAGGAATATAGGGAATGTGTTTGAGTATTAATTTCATTGTGTCATTATTCAAAATCAAGTTGCCAATTTGAATGAATAGTATGCATATCTGTAGACCTGTTTATCTCCAGTCAGGAAAACCAGAATTAATGCCCTCAGCACATCTTAATACAGCAGAGAAATCCTATACTTATATAAACTTGGAGAGAAGAGGACAAAAATAGATTTGGGAAGCTCAGTCTGTTGGGACAGGAAGAAGGGAGAAACACCTGGACTTGAAGCCTTCATATCCTCCCCCAAATTTCAGCATGAAAGCAAAAGCTGCGGAAAAAATACTGTCAGACTGGTAACAGTGTTCTGATGTCTTGAAAGTTTTCAAGATATCTGCATTGAGAAAGAACATCTTCAAAAACTTGTGATAAATCATGTGCTGTTTCCTGAAGCACCTTGGATTGTTAATATAATCATTTTAAGGTAAACAGAATTTTGGTTTTTTCATTAAAATGTCAATCCTCAAGAATCAGATTATTTCCATATAGCACAATGAAGCCTGCATCACAGGAGCATCATTACTGGGACACTTCCTCTAAGATTCCATAAACCAAGTAACATTTTAGTGATTCATGGGGAAAAATGATACATATGGTGCATGAAGGAGCCAGTAACAACAAAAAACAACAGGGAAAATTTTTACATCTTCTTTGCAGTATCAGATTTTCTAGTGCTTTATCATAAAGAGCCCAGCTAATAATTTTTGGTTTTTGTTAAACCAAAAATTTTAAAAAACCCAAAAACCAAAAACCAAAAAACCTTTGCATTTGATCACTGTTAGTCTAACTTAGCTTTCTGTCACACCGTCTTATGTTTTAAACTGTTCAACTCCCACTACGATCGCCCTACATGAAAATAAAATATGTAGTTCCTGTATTTCTTATGATTTTCTGACTTCCTGAAATGAAATTTAATTTTGATTTTCTTCACAGAATTCCAAAAGGATACTAATATCCTCATATCACTTTTTGTGAAGCTACATGACTTCAGAAATGTACACTGAAAGTATCTGAGGAGTATGGAACTTAAAGAACTTGCATCAAAACTAATGTATGAGATGGGATTAAAGGATTGCAATCTAAATCACAATTTCCATAAACTATATAATTGTTTATATTAACTATAGAATTGCTGATGTGCTGTAGGGCAATTTCTTTTACTTTCCTACCTCCTCCTGAAACATCTGATGAGGGACAATTCCAAAGTTATAGTAGTTCAAAATCTTCAAATACACTGTGACTTAATTCTTCCTACTGACATATGTAGGAGAAAAGAGGGAGTCTCAGAGAAACAGAGGAAATCCCTCATAAACATGAGGGATGAAGTACATTCCTCACTGTGTTTTTAGGTACTTTGTCTAGACTTAGTGGATTTGGGTATAAATTACAGAGCACAGAACTGTTTTTCAAGTATCTGATTATAATACCAAACAAGAGGTGACTCATCATTTCAGCTCAAGGGCTGTCAGTGCTTCATAATCATGGAGAGATGCTGAGAGTGGGCAGCAACACAGATGGTACCAAGAAAAGAATACTGGTGTCTGCAAATGGTACACTGCAAGCAGTGAAAAAAAATAATGTCCTCTAGGAAGAAAAAAGGAAGACAATTCCCAGAACTGGCTTTTTCCACTTAGAAAGACTCATTTCAAAACAGGTATACACTTTACAAACTCCTTTTATAAGTACAAAATAAAAGAAACCAAACCTAATACGTTTTCATTGAATAATGCAGGAGACTGAATAGAAAATTAAATATTTTTAATTAGAAGGAGCAGCAGGCATCTTTTAAAAAGAATCAGTATTCACGAAGACTTTGAAAAACTGGAGAAATGGTCAGGGTCAGTAAGTAAATTTCACCAGAAACAGATCAAAGTACTTTTTGGAAATGGACTGCACAAACTGATACATTTATTACGCTGTAGATAAAACAATTCAGGAACAGACTTCTAGCACATTGGAGAACAGGATTAGAATTCAAAGTGAACTTTAAAAATTAGAGATAAAGTCTAGAATAAAAGGACACTATCCAATAAAGATAAATGTCAAGTGCCCCACTGGGCTGACATAATGAACTGAATATATTTTCCAAAGGGAATCTTACTGCCAAAGTAAAATTTCTACAGAAAAGTCTCTAAGGATTATAGCAGATTACAATAATACCAGAAAGTACATGGGAAGTCATTGGAAATAATTTTTTTTTTTTTTTTTTTTTTTCCCCAAATTTAAGGGTTTTGCAAAAAAAAAAACTTTNAAGTACATGGGAAGTCATTGGAAATAATTTTTTTTTTTTTTTTTTTTTCCCCCAATGTTAAGGGTTCTGCAATAATACAACTTTGGAAACTCTAAATCAGGAAGGATGGATATAAACTAAAGACTGCCCAAAAGAAAGCAGCAAGAATCATCACAAGTTTAGAACATATCTCCTGAGATGTGAGGTTGAAGGAATTCTGCTAGTTTCATGGATGAAGAGTATGAGAAAACATGCCCCTGCCCTGCATCATGGAGGTGATTTCAATATTACAAATACAGAATGACCATTTTTTTGGGTTTTTCTCCTTTTTTGTTTTCATCTGCTGAACATCCTTGGGACGCATTTTCAAACTTTTTCTAATCTCAGCATGGTTAAAAATCACCATTTGAAAACTTTGAGGGAAAAGAACCCTATTGGTATTACGTGATTTAAAAGAAAACACTTCAGTTCACAATTCTAATATATAACAAGCCACACATCAAATAAGGTAATCCATGAAATATATATCCTGTTGCTTATTCGGCAAAGTATATCTATTTTTTTTTGACTGTGAAATCACAAGTTCAGGTATTTTATACAATGTACAGTAGTGATCTGTATTTCTGACATAGATTAACACTACTGGAGCAGACCAATATGCTTTAACAAGGCACTCCTTCAAAACCTGCTCCATTTCTGACACATTGGTTATACCCAGAAGCATGAACATCTATGCAAAACACCAAAGGGACTGTATGTATATATATGTGTGTATGTTTGTGTATAGCATAGCACAGTACAGAGCAGAGCTGAGGACTACACTAGGGTGTGGGGTATTGGTATTACTACATACATTTTATATTGTAAGTAGTGTTATCTGAATTTAGCAGATGATTGATTCAAAGGTGAATGACCTCATATTCATTTCTCCCAAATTACCTGCAGTACATCTTCATTTGCTGTTGGAGGAACCAAGAAGGGTCTTTAATGATTTAATTTTAGCTATCTTTTGATATAAATCACTGCTATTTCCTTGATGGTAGAAATATATTCTGCTGGTATGCTTTACCTTTTGAAATTATCAAGTAGAAAGGTGCATTTAGAATATGTAGAATTATGTAAATATATATTCTCTAAACCATACTCATTCTCAGCTCCTAGATTAAAAATCAAGATACAGTAATCTTACTCCAACCCTTACAAATATTCTTACAGGGAAATAAAAAGTAGTTCAAGCAATGAAGTGTATTAATCACATCCTGCCCGTAAGAGTACTTGTTATGGGAAGACTAATTTGTGCAATTAATAATCAAGAATGGGAAGATGGATCTGTTCTACCTCTGCAGGGAAGTCTTCAGAAGGACATGCCTGAGAAAGGTGGTGTTAAAGTTTATCTGGTTTGCACATTCCATCAGGGTCTGTATAGGGAGAGCCAGATTTAGCAATAGCATGATATCTTCTAAAAATATTTTCTACTCTACCCAATGTTATGGAGTTCATGCTCTTCAACATCTGCTCAGCAGAAGCTGTATCTGGTGAAGCAGAACTGGCAGCTTCCATGCAGGTGGCCCAAGCATGAGCTTCACTACTCTGATGTGTGTTTATAAATTCAAGTTTGAAGTCATCAGTGCCAGAACAAAAATTATGAACATTTTCCCCCAAATCCACATTATGTTTACGACATGGTACACAAAACATTATTCCCCTTTCATCATCATATTTTAACCAGGAGTATTTTGTTAGCCATATTTTTGGAAACTGGTGACTCCTCTTTGTTTTCTGATGTTCCAAATCTTTCTTCTCTTTCCCTCTGTCACCACCTTCTCTGTTGCTAGAAGAATTAGTCTTGCTTTTAAATTGCTTCAGTGCTTTTATGGCTATAATTTAAAAAGAAACAACTAAATAGAAAATAATTTTTATTTGATAAAATATCAGTTGTATCTTTTCTATTTTGTCCATTTTTATCTTGTTAATTTGGGACTAGAGTGTAACATGAAATGAACAGCCATGAAAGAGAACAAAGAAAGCAGACCTACTCTTAAATCAATTGAAGGCTATCAGGGATTCTTGTAAGAAATTGTCAGTTTTGATTTTGACTATTAGAAGTTTGTCAGAGTATGCAACCCATGAAGTGCAGCAGCATCAATGCTATTTTTGAAATGGAAAAGAAAAGAGGAATGAAGAGGAATTCAGAATCTTCTTTTAAGCAAAATGTCTCTAGAAAATACTGCTGAAGTCACAAATTTATTATAATGTCCATCATACCTAGCATTAACAGAAATGTTAACTTGGAGCAAGTCTGTAAATACATAATCAAAAACCTGACACAGAATGCCTAAGATGCTTATGTGGTAGCTGAAATGATCTTCTTAAAAGGTGTTTACCTGCAGATGATATTATTACTGCTTTCAGAACAGTATATGCATTCTTAATGCACTGAGATTGTTCTGAACTTTCCCTAAATTGTTCTGAAGATGGTCACCCTTGTATTTTGTAGAAGCAAATCCCATAAGCTGACATTTTAAAAATTATATTTCTAGATCCCATTTATCTCCTACTTTTGGCCAGTAATTTAATGATTCTTTTAGTATTCCATTGCCATAATTTTAGGACTTCGAAAAGAAAGCAATAAATAAGCAAGAGAAAATGCATGCAGAATGGAAGCAATAAAATGGGAAATCTATTTGTTCACTAGGAAATAACAAAGTAACACCCTGCAGACGACCTTAAATCTGACTCTCCCTCCTTATTGTGATGTTTACGTCAAGAAGCAAAATTAATGAGTACATTAAGCTAATCACAGAGAGAAATGCTATTTCTAGTGCTTTAAAAGGTCTTGAGAAAAAAAGCTTTTGTATGCCACTCTTTTCTGCTTTAGAAGAAGGAGCAAATTTATATATATATATATACACACACATATATATATATATATACTATATAATTTGTGAGAACTGATTGTTCCCAATGTTGAAAAAAGTGACAGTTTGTTTCATTCTATTCTAAGCATCCTGAAAGGCCATAGTATTAATAAAATAATTTAGAAACATGCAGTTTAAATACATTTCCAATGTGAATGATTCTTGTAAAGAACTTAAAATCTGGGGTAGCAGCTGTGGTCCACATGGACAGCAAAATGAACTGTCTCAGGAGGTTTTTCTGACATGTGTCCAGGTACCACAAACAGAACTGAAAAGAGGAAGAGAAATATTCCTAACACACAGTAAAGATTAAAAAACTTCATTAGGCTGACACAAAACCACAAGGTAAGGTGAAAAAGAGGTGGAGGGCTGGAAAACTGGACCTGCAACTTGAGAAGTAAAAAGGGTATAAGGGATAAAAACATTTTAACACCTATTGAGTGCTCCTGCTTCTTTAGGCATGAGGAAACCTGTGGAAATGTGCTGGTGGTTAGGGAAATAGGGATCAAAGTAGGCCTGTGATCCACTATCAGGGATAATATTCCCTGTAAGACTGGCCTTCAGTGTTTCCAACATTTTTTTTCAATTGATATGGAGAAACTGGGAATATAGGAAAAGGTGGAATCTATTGTAGTGATGCCATGGAAAGAATTGAGGATACAAAAGGAAGCCAGCCTGTACTACATATGAAACAACTTATGACGCAACTTCTTCACATTAAGTTTGTTATCAAAAGAAATCAAGAAGAAAACCAATGTGGGAAAAACTACACTAGGTAGAATTATTTTTCATTAAAATCTTCTTAAAAGGCAGTATCATTCCCTGAAACACACAGTGACTGGCAAGTCTTCACATGTTTCAATAAACAGTGCAGAACTTCAAAAAAAAGGCAAAAAAATTACTTAGTGAAGATATTAAGATTATGACCACTAGTGAAACTGAAAACTGAAAAAAAAAAAATTAAAAAGAAGCATTATGAATGACAGCAGCATAAGTTTACACTATATCCTGTGAACTAGGACTGTGACATTTTAAATGAAACCTGTGACATTTAAAGAGCAATCACTATGCCTCAGTTATTAAGGCAGATATACAAAAGAGACTATTTCTTAATAATACACCAGTCAGTAGAGTATTTTCTATAGACACTGTATGAAAATATCTCCATAAATTGATGAAGTAAAAAATCTCTATTAAACATTTAGATTATACATTTACACAGTCAACAAAATATTAAGAGATTGTAAACTTATACTAGAGATGAGAATTATGTTACCATTTACTCCCTCATCATCAAATTTTATCAAAAGATTTGAACAGATTAATATTCCCTTCTATTTTCACTGAGAAAAATGTTTCCATAGCAGTTCCTGACTAGAGCTTTCCATAATAATCCCTAGCAAATTACACACCAGACTCTGAAGCAATTTTATAAGGATGAATGAGTGAAATAAACCCTGAGGGCTGAAATATATTCTTTTAACTTAAGGACTCTAAAAGGTGGAATACTTCCACCCTTAGATGAAAAAGATGGGAGTCTCTTAAACAGGATACTTTTCATCCAAGTTGTTGATAGACTCATCACTCCCTACAGTCAATTTCACAGTAAATAATTTCATAATTTATTCACTAATTATTACTGCTGCTGCAATATGTCCAATCTTCATTAAATAGCAAGAATTAGGATTTTAAACTTAGAAGCAGTGAGAATTAAGGTATTTTTGTTGCTGCACAGGTGTAGTGAGGAGTGAGCTCCTCTGTCATGATGACTGAAATCTTAAAATTTTATATATATATATATAAAAAAATACACAGAAACATATAAAAACATGTTAAATATGTTCTACAAATTTCTGAAATTAAATAACATACATGATATAGTAAGAGACATAACAGGAAATGTAAATTAAACTATTGTTAGAATTACTAAGTTTTCACTTAGAAAGAGATACTTCCTCTGTCCACAAACTTAAAACTTTCATATTTTCAAGTCTTAAAAAAAACACATTGAAGATAGTCTTTAAAAGATATAAGTTAGAGATGATGAAACTATTCCTATGCTCTCATATGGACTTCAGTCTCTATTCACATCAAAGTCAGGTAATTACTATTCTTCAATTGTTTCTACAACAGTGCTAGGGGAAAGAAAGCATAATCTCTAGACATTATCCAGGGTCTTCATATAATCCTGACTCAATAAAATATTCCATTGAAAAGGTAACATTTCAGCTGAACTACATGCACACTTTAATATCTGTCTGCTCCAAATCTACCAATACAGTAAAATTTAATTCTGAAGTTCACAATTTGAAAACAAATAGCAATGTGATATAGCCATTGGTTGTCCCTTATGTTTACATCTTAGCAGACTATTTGATAGGTTTATAAATAAGTATTTTAAACATTTTTGTTTAAAGTTATTGGATATAGAATTTTTTTAAACCTGACGGGTGTCTATTCTATCTAATTATAGAATCATTTCTGTAATGAAACTGAAGGTTCATGAGGATCATGCCTGTGAAAAAGAAAATAAAATTAAAATGCTCTTGGGTGATTCAGTCATAAGACAGAGAACAAATCTGGGATAGAATCTACTTTGATCTGCTTGGTAATGCAAAACCCCACCCAAATTGCATTCTCTGAAACAGCTTTAGAAGAAAACAGAGACATTCCACATGTGTGCTAATTGAAATGACAAGAGATGAAGTTATAGAAGATCATAGTGCTCAAGGGAATCAAAGGAGAAGAGATCTAATAGATATTTTAATTTTGTTGATAGGAAAAGCATGCATTCAAAAAGACTGTAATAGAGAAAATAAAAAAGGTGAACGTTATTAGCTCCATTTAAGATTCATCACAGCTCTTCCTATGAAAAAGCACACTAAAGATAATATATTAGAGCACTGTTAAAAACTTGATCAAAGAGTTAGTGAAATTAATTAGTGCAGACTCCTGTTGACTTTGGGCAATAGCACTTGGGATAATAATAAAACAAAAAATAAACTTCTTTCTCAAACGAAAGACTGTCAGTAGGTAGGAAGGTCCAGCACAGGCTGGTTTTTTGTCCATTGGTGCTTAGAATGGAGAATAATGTGCTTCCATGGAGAGCCAAGTGTGCAGGACAGCACAAAGTTGTCTGTGAAGAATCAGCAGTTCTTTAAAACTTTAGATTCCTAGGAAACACAAAACTGTTTCATAAGAATTCTTCCATGAATATTAAACATTTTTAAAGTATACTGGCACTCCCACTTTTAGCTTTAATTTTGGCAATTTGTTAAATATTTCTTTTGACATTTACCAAATATCTTGTGACAAACCTGTTTATATGTTAATTTCTTCTAATATAATCACCCCTCCTTTGTTACTCTTTGTTTGCTTACATTTCTAAGTAAAAATATGCTTCATGTAATCTCCATGATGCTTTAGAAAAGCCTAATTTCCAATTTTCAGAACAACTTCAGGAAATTTATTATTCACTACTACTTCCATTCTAGTACAACCAAATTGGTAGATTTATTCTATTTAGACTTTCCCAATAGCTTATGTCCCATGTGCTTTTTTATGTGGATTTTCACTATGAATGCTGAGAGATATGCTGGGGTGTTTAAGAATAGGAAAAAAATAAGATGTTTGGCAGCAAATCTAGATCTGTTTGGAGGCTCTTCAAGGTAGGGGCTTGTTTGTTATCTTTTGGTATCTTCTTTAGAGATGCTGTTCAACTGCCGCTGTGCTGGGTGCTTTAGTGTTTTTCCCTCTTTTGTTCAGTGAGAGACTAACTACTGAGATGTGTATTTTCTGTTAACCATTCTATTGAAAAAGGGGAGACAGAAACCTATGAAAAAATTTCCTGATGTTTTAGGAAAGAAAGGAGTCTATAATGAAGTGAGGTGGTTACCTTAGGAAACCTAGGATGTGATTTATGCTGTCTTAAAATGTGTAAGAGGCTGGGAGGAAGTATTATAAAGATGATTTGCACAGCTTGTGCTTTCCATCCTAATTCAGCTATCCAAAAAAGGTAAAAGTCACCAAACAGAAGATAAATACATGGGGTATTGGACCTTATTTTAAACAATAATTCTTTCCCATTGTCTCAGAGAACAAGCAATAGCATTCTTTTACAGTCTCATGACTGCTAGGCAAAAACTTCCCTTTTTCAGATAGTCATGTTGGGTCATTTTAGTGAATGTAATACTATCAAAAGGGAAATATTTAGAATGATAACAACTTCAATTGTTTTCTTGCTAATTATTACAAATTTACAAAGAAAATGGTTGTTCTGTCCTAAATATGTCAAGAATACTAAAGTTTGTAATAGACAAAATTTTTTTAAGAATCTTAATCATGAATGATCTAAAACCAAAAAAACCCTTTTAAGTGGAAGTACCAATTAAACTGTTATCTGTGTTTCGATTCTATGGCACTGCAAATTATTACAAACTTACAGATTTTTAGCTTCATGTGGCATTAAATATGCATTACTATCTGCAGAATAGGTCTCTGCAGAAGATTCTGAAATGCTTACAACACACATCTACATTCCTACACTAGAGATAAGATGATATGCATCTCTCTATGGGAAAACTGTAAATATCTTTCTCCCTAAAGTGGTTTTATATGCAAAAGGAAATTGGAATTGCTCTATAAATATACATGAAAAGAATTTCCCAATAAAGAATTAAACTCTACTTCATTGTGCCTTTGTGGCCTTATTACACTGGAAGAGTTAGATCTTGAATTACAAGCACTTGTTTATACATTGTATTTCACAATCTTAGTGGCAATAATACTAACATTATAATTTTAATATGGAACGCTGGTAATGAAACACTCTGCAAATACATGTGTAACTACTTTCCATCTCAGTTTAAAACTGCCTTACCTAAATTACTTTGTAACATTTATACAGTCCCAGGAACTATTGCAAGTCTTTTTAGGCATCCTAAGCCTTAAGTTCCCATAATTAGGGGGTAGACATACAATAAATGCATGTTTAAAGGCAAAAAAATTACATGTCTGAGCTAATGCTTGCAAATCACCCAAACAGGCATACATTGACTTGAAGAATATAATGGTTAACATTTATAATAGACCCTATATAATAGTTCCATGAAAATACTGATAATTTTAAAATTGCGTTTTAGAACAATATAGCCTGAGTTCACTTATCTTCACAAATGATCTGTTTAATTAGTAAACAATTTTAAAACTTACATATTTAAGCAAAGCAAGCATGATACATACTGTACTGAAAACCAATTACAGAGACACCTGTTAGAGGAACACTAAACATGTGGTCTTGACAATAAAAGCCCCTAGGAAAGCTTTCAAGTGGTCTGTTGTTTCACATTTTCAATATCCCCCACTATGACTTTGCTTTTTTATGTAGCAGGATCTTTAACTGTAGAACAGTCTTTAATAATATAGATAACTAATGTTATCTTTAACAATACAGATAACTAACTAAGCTCCCAATTACTTTAGATTTTAAGTAGATAACCAACAGTCCTTCAGGAGTTAAGAGGAAAAAACTTCTTACCTTTAGGTGCCAGCTGTAGAAACTGCTTATGAAGAGTAGTAAGTTGTGAAATAGTTAGAGTATTGCTTCCAGAGGTTTCTATGCGTTGAAATTCTGGTGGAGGAACAGGGTCAGGAACAGGGTCAGGAACCATTTTTACATCGCTATTGATGAAGAAATCTGTTCCTTCTAAAGTCATTTCATATTCAATTTTGCTAGAACTCTCAATATGATGTCGTGCAACCTCTACCAGTTTTTCAACACTGAAAGCATAAATGCAGAAACTCATGAGTATAATACACAGTGTTAACAATGTAGCTTTAAATTTTAATATGCTTATGCTTTTAAACCTTTCCTAAAGTAAGAATTTCAAATCCTCTGTCAGAATTCTGTAACTACCAAAATCATTATGAAGTTTACTCTTCCTCTGGCTGCAAGAAATCATTTGACTGTAGTCAGAAATTTATATGAAGTCAGATCTAAGACACAGAAGAGACCTGATGGAAAAACATGAAAGCACTTCCTAGGCTAGCACACTAGAGAGACATACGATCTCTCTTTCAATGCAATGAGTACAATTTACACAGGGAAAGACAGCAGCTGTCTATAAGGTCGAACACAAATCTGGCTTGGAGTGTCAGGTCAAAGGATATGATATTCCTTAAATACTGTGTCTTTTTTAGCACATGTCAGGAGAGCAAATAAAACTGGCTGGAAGAAAGAGGCTTTGCCTCTTTGAGCTATGGCCCATTAAAGCCTTTACATCCTTCATTTATGCCTCTCTTCTTGGTCATGCCCTGACATGGGTCAAGCATCACTGTCCCAGGTATGATTCAAAAGTTAGCACAGGTCAGAAATAATTTGCGAAGGGCAAAGTCACTCCTTTTCTTTAGAGAGGAAAGGCCTTTAATAATACAGACATTGGTCGTTTGATGCCGGATAGTCTAATGTGCTAAGTGATCTCAAGTACATTTTATTTACTAGGACAGAATAATTGTGAAGGAGAAGTTTTTTTTTTTATGGTCCTTGAAATAATTTTGAGAAATGTAATATGTGGTGATAAGAACAACAGGTGGAATTTTCCAGTGTGTGTAAAAAACAGGAAAGAAAATAATCCCACACTCCAAAGTGACAGAAGCTACTTAAATGATACAGAGCTTTCTACGAAATGGAATAACTGATTGTCTGCTCAGTAATCTGCTAAACCTGTAGTCTAGAAAAATAGCATAGCATGATAATTACCTTTACAGCTACAAGCAGAACCTTTTAAACAGCGAAGAAATGAGTTACTAGAATTCAGGTTTCTAAGATAAAACTATATGAAATTATTGTTTTCTACATTTTTTTTCCAAATTACTTCTGTCTTCAGACACAACTATATTTAGTACCTTAGTCTAGCTTAAAAAAAGAAAAAAAAAAGTCCTGTTTAAAATTGATACACATTACCTTGATTTTTCCTCCAAGAAGGTGGATCCAAGCCACATTTCCATATCTTTATAAGCCTCTTCCGCTTTAAATTTTAGATTCTCAAGAAATGCTAAAGCTTTTTCTTTTATAAGTTCTAGCCGAGATTTTGTGGCTGCCTCTGTTTAAATGGTAAAGTCATAATGAATAATAATTATAAAATGTGAGGAATGTTCTCAGTCAAAGGACCTAAAGTTCAGCATATTTAACTGTTTTTAGCTAAAAGTACCTTAGAGGATACTTGTTGCCTGGTTAGTCACTTTTCTGTAGTACAGTTAAGGCTGATGTAATTGTGGCTTCTGTACAAGTTCTTTGAGCAGCTGCTATCAGTATGTTAGAGAGGTAAGTGCATGACAATTTTTGTCTCTCTGTGTTTTCAGAGGTAGGTACTGCATTAACGACTGACAAAGCTGCTCTCTTAACACTAACAGAATAAAAGGCAAGGTACATTGATGCAACAGAGAAATTAAATATTAAATTAATGTTAAAAACTTAGCAATTATACACAACTGGTGCCTTTCCCAGACTCTATGTATCTGTATAAATGAAAACCACAAGTTACCAAAAGGTAACTGGATAACAAAGCTGCAAGCAAAACTCCAATTCTCAAATACCAGGTATGTGCCTGTGCAAATAGGAAACAGAGTTCAACATGTTCAGCCATCCTCAGGTTCTTGGGGTTTTTTTCTTAAATATAGGATGAAAATGAAGCAATATCAAGAAAAAGAAAATACATGTTAATGAATTACTAAAATTCATCTTCATGCAATTAGGATCTTCAAAGTTATTACTATTCTTCTCATTACCCCAAGATCTTGGAATTTTTATTCTTGAACTACTTTTGAATTAAACCATGTTCAAAGATGTAGGTGTACAAGTATTGGGTCTGACTGGATCTAAAGAAGCCTTATGAGTTTGTGGTTTGTTCAATAACTGCTGTTTGCCCTCTATTTTTCATAATAAAATACTATGCAATAGCTAGCCCACCAAAAGAGGTATCATATAATGATGGGCTTGCCAACTGCTGCCAAATAGAATCAGTAAAAGCTGGGTTCTATCTTCCCTTTAATGACAAAACAGTCTTCTAGTCTAAACCTATCTTAAAAAAAAATCTCAAACCACTTTCAATTTGGGACTTCCTTTCTTCAGACATCTCCTTTTGGCTGAAATGAACCATTTTGTTTGAAAGTTACTGGGTAAGAGAGAAAAAGAGACAGAATGAACAATATGTAGGTTTTGGAAGAGTCTGTCCATAAAGCAGACAAGAAGAAGAAACAAACAAAATCTGTGTCCTGGTGCTTGAATCCCATGTTGCTTGAAGAGAAGGGAATCAGAGAAAAAAAATCAATGAAATATGCAAATGCCAAAAAATTATTTCCCAGAACAAAACATTTCAAATACTGAATCCAATTCAATTGAATATTGAAGTGTGAGTAACAACTTATGCAAAATCTTTTCTCTCAGGATGAATATTCGCTTAGTCATGACAAATTAAATTAGATGAAATGAAACAGAAGACAAAAGGAATGAAAATCATATTACTACCTTTAGTATATTTACCACCAAATGACTGATGATTACTTACACTAAAAATATTTCCTGATTTCCCCAGACATGACTGACTCTCCTTTTTCTTTCTTATCCATCCCTTTTGCCTACTGTCTCTGGTTAGTATTGACTAGCATACCAGTCAAATTAGGAATAACAATCACCTACCAATATAAGTAACCAAATAGTAACATACCCTCATGTTTCAAGGCACTGAAATGTTCTTGCTTTATTTTAATAGCCAGTTCTTCTTTCCTTAATTCTTCTGGGTCTATAGGAGCTGGAATGGCTTTTCCTCCTGCAGGAAAACAGACCCCTCAGTCTTTGGATTTGCTTCTAAATTTGTGTATCATGAAAAATTACATTTTCCACCTTACTTGATGTGACCATTTATGAGAATACAAAGGTAGATACTCAGCTGCCAAATGTGATTTACATCTGCAAGTCATGCTAAGGTTAACACTGCATATAAATACCCCAGCATATACAACTGGTTAAATAACATCCTAAAATGTATTTCTGAATGGAAAATCATGACTGAATAGGTGTGCCTCTCATTTGATCCTAGATGGTCAGAATGTCCTGTTTGACCCTAGTATTTACCAATTTATCACAACCAGAACATAAATAAATGTCTTTTGAGTAATACTTGTTTCTTCTGGAATAAATTCAAGTTTAACAAACTATAGTAAATATATTATGGTAGTAGTTACCATCAAAGTAGTGAAAAGAATTATGCAAGTAAAAAAAAAAAACAACCCCAAAAAAAACCCCTGAAAAAAAGGGGAGATCTGTTATTTCATGCCCCTTCAAACCTGCACTTCCACCTTGTTTTGACTTACTTATCTATAAACAGATATTGTAAAGGTATTTTATCACGTTTTTAGAGACTGCATGGAATTCTGTGGCCACATGACTTTTACTATTACTCAACAATATATTTGTAATTGCTTTATCCTAGAAGAAGAGCAGATGGAGATGTTACAGAAAAAATATAATGATATCTGCATGATACATAAGGTCAACACAAAACAAATGGTCAATTCTAGAAATGATTAAACTACATGTGCTAAGTTGTATCACTCTGTTACCAGCCCATAGCCCTGTTCTATGCAGTTCTCATAGGACTGTATGAGGAACATTAGGACTGTTACAGGAACATTACAGTAACACTGTATTTGAAATGAAATCAAAGTAAGTACTTGAGTCACAAATCCATCAGTTCATCTTCTACTAGGAAGAATGCACAGCTTTCTAGCTGCAGTTCTGGTCTTCTGATTTCAGATAATCTTGTACCAGGTCTGAACAAAAATTTGGTTCCAATAAGCAATCCCCAAACTTCAAACTAGCATGCAACAGCTGCTGAGTTTTATCACAAAACTGTTCTAGAAGTCTGAAAATCTGCTACTCTCTTGGCTAAACTGAGATGCTAAACTAAGCCTAAGGTTCCCTGGAGCTCACAACTGGCTACCTATTTGCAAGGCTATGCTTCTGTTCACTCTGTATGGGCAGAAATAACCAGAGAGAGAGAACTGAGCACAGTGTAAATGAAACTTCTGCCAGAGAAAAAAAGTCAACTGTGTAATGCACAATAATTCTGCAGTTACAGCTTTCTCGTTTGGAGTACCCAAATTTCAGGCTACCCTACACTCACAGGGCTTGAACCTCTCTCTTGTTATGTAGAATGTCTTAACAAAAGACAAAAAACTTTAGGCTACAGGCCTCACTTCCTAATGAAGTTATGACATATTGCAGACAAAAGGTGAAGATTACATAAACTACTATCTGTACAAGGAAATAGTTGTGATAAAATGTCATAACAGCCTTCTATGCCACAATTTCTTCCAGAACACTGCCTGTTTTTCTCTCTTGGAAATAAATTTTCTGTTTTCATCTGGTGGGATAGGTTCTTGCCAGGCCTATGTGCAAGACCTACCTCAATAGGAATCTGCTCTTTTTTAGGACTTCAGCTGTCAAGTAAGTATAATTTAATGGAATTTTATTCATAAACTACCTTTAACTGTTCCTTTCTGACACAGAACATGAAGAAAAAATAATATTTACTTTCCATTTAGAATATTTATTTCTACATATAATGACTACACATGTTTAAATAAATGCAATTGTCATTTAAAAGTCTTTCCCTTCCTTTATCACTAGCAGCTTTTTATACTGATGTCCCATTTTAAAAGAGAAATTAAATCCAAATTAAATGTCTTGGGTTATTAATTTCTGTATTATTCATGTATTTACACTTCAGTTATTTCAAGCACTGCTAAAACAAAGCCTGCATTTTAAATACCTGGTTTTTTTGGAGGTGATTTCGAAGATGCCTTTTTGGCACCTTTGGAATCTTTCCCAGCCTCTTTGCTTGGTTGTTTCTGTGCAGCTTTCGAAGGTTTCTGTTTTAGCTGACGTTCTTTTTCTTCCTCCATTTCTCTAAACTCTATTTCAGCTGTTACCTTGACACCACAGTCACACATAGTACAGTACATAGTATCAGCTCTGTGCAACTACTGTTTTAAATAGCCTATGCTTGCTGCAAGTACTTGATGGGAAGTAGACACATTAAAAAAACAAAGGAGATATTTTAACTAATTGACTGAATTTTGATTATTTATCAAAAATAAAATTCTGCAGCAAAAATGCAAGACAGAGACATACTGAGTTTAATTCTTGCAGTCATTGCCTGTGCTTGAGGTAAACGTTAGAAAAGCAAGAACCAACAGTACATAAAGCAAGCCTAGAGCTACATGATTAGGGAAATTAATTTATTTTAAATGATCAAAGAGAAAATGAAAATTTTGATTTCTAACCTAGAAATCAACCATTTAAAAATCCTACCTAATTTACTTCAGGCTATATAGAAAAAAGAATGTAACCATAGGGTCTGAACATGTGAAAGGTTTGAACAAACACTGCATCACAGGATTAAACTTAATCCATTTTCTCACACTTGAGGGATAAGAGAAGAGTTTATAATGGAAGAAGATACATAAAGGCAACATTTGAAATATTTCTCAGTAATGGTATGAAAGGCTCAGTTATGAATATGGAGGTACTGAAAACACAGACTCCAACATTTTCCTCATAGAACTACAAACATATTCAATGAAATATCAGTGGTGCAGCAAGACATGTGAAACTGAGATAAACCGTGCAAAGATGATGTGTTTAGACTGCCTACTGAATGGGGGGGCTTAGACTGTACAGTCCAGAAATCTTTAAGTAAATAAAACATTCCATACCATATCTGATACTGCTGTTACTGCTGTTTGCCATGTATCAATAATAAGATTTTTATCACTCCTGCAAGTGGTCACTTCACTTTCAGAACTCTTATCCTTAAGACTCTTCCTCTTACTTCCACTCTTTTCTGACTCTGTATTACTTGGTGAAGGTGGTTTCCAAGAAATTAGAGGAATCCTCAAAAATAAAATATAAGGAATAATTTAGATACCACTTTATAAAATATGTTAATATCTAGACTGGAGAATAAGCTGAAAGAATGAAAATGGTATTTTCAAAATTTGCAATAGTAAGAAAAAGGGAAGAACTTTCCTTACGACCAAGAGTGATGAGGTGTGTGTATGGCCAGAAAAATGTCCACTTTAAGTGTAACAGATAAAAAATAATAACAGTGGATAAAACTACATCAAATTACTGTGTGATCTGCTGATGAATTCCACATGGGTTAGACACAATTTCATTACTCAAATAATTTTTTAATTCTAATTAAGTTAAAAAATCAGGTGTTATTACTTGCATTTTCTATATTTTGAAAGTATGAGGTGGTATCCCTCATTTTTTACTATGGCATTCAGTTTGGTACATCTTTGTAGGTTGCTTTGATTAACATTTGTTATTACATAACAGTTAATTATATTTACATTTACATAAAATTTATAACATTCAATTTTATTTATTGGCACAAATTTTAAACCAACTAATGTTCCACAACAATACTTTATTTTACTTATGTGAGGATTGTGCTGTAAACTATCAGCAATATAAAGGAAAGAAGGAAACATTTCTATAATAGTAGATTTCCTCCTGAGGCAGCTTTTAAAATGTTTTGCAACTCAGTGATGCATTGGTGAATATGACACAGGTAAATAAGTAAAAATTGAGGCATAAATATAACCTCTAAAATTATTTGAGATTCATCATTTGACTATAATCTCTGGTTAAAAAGGTCTTATTTATCCATCTTTCAAAATATACACACATATAATTCCATATACTCCAAAAATCTATCTGTGCATTCTATTTGTTCATTTTATGTGTTCTATTTGTTCAATTTTTTGCTGCATTTCTACCTTCTTGATTCATTTCGATCTTCCTTCTGCTCTCCATTAATAATATCTAACAATGGGATTCTAGTAAAATCTTGAGTGTCTTCTGTTGGGATTTTTCCTTCCATTGCCCTATAATAGTCATGAAGAAGTCTCTTTGTATCTTGGAAACGATCCAGTTCAACCTGAAGAAGAAAGGACAAAGAGATTGCAATTCAACATACCACAGAACAAATTTTTATCACAGAAGCAGAAGCAACTCTAAATCTTAACAGTCTGAGAGAGAGCAAAAAACACAGTCATATTTGTTTTTAAATTTATAGTATACTGAATGCATACTTCTACTTACATCTATATTGTATTCCCACTTTCATTTCTAGGCAGCAAAAAGAATCTTAATTGTTAAAATAGGAAAAGCTATTTACAATAAATAATGTTCAATGCATTAAATTTAATTACAATATATTTTGATGAATATATATTTCATAGTAGCAAGTATACTAGTGCTGACAAATTACATGGATCTTCTTGTTCAGAAGAAATAAAGACTTTAAAGCATAACATAAAAAAGGTTATGTGATGGAGAAAATTTTAAAATTCATACAGTTTTTCTGGACCTAAGTAATCAACAGACTTTGAACAGTGTCTAAGTGTCGTGATCTTTTTGTGTGAATCATCTCAGAAGAAATCAAGTAAGATTCAAGAAACATTTAACACCTGTCATGTTTTGATTTATTGATTCAGTATGGTGTTAGTTTCTAACTGACAAAACTGTACAAAATATTCATGGGAAAATGCACAAAACCACATTCACAAAACAAAGGATAAAACCTTTGTGGTGTAAACCAGCACTTATCCATAAGTTAAAAAGGAAATATCTTCTAGTATAACTGTGTACATAGAAAGGAATGAAATCTGATAAACGGCATTTATACAAATCTATGTGTTTACACAGTTACAGAGACACCTGGGAAATATATGCAACCTCCAACAGAAAACCCCACAAATGGAGAACTCAATGACAAAGAAGCCTATTTTTGGCTGCTTCTAAAAAGAATAGTTATTACATAAAGTTACAGTTATAATATTTTTAATCCTGTAGTTTTAAGATTAATAATTCATTTATTTGAGGGAATATGTACTAAGTAAAGCAAGAAGTAATGTTTTCTATTAAATTTTTCTTTATGAAAACAAAAGCTTACATATGGTTAATATGTTAGTAATTTTAAACTGTTCCCTTTTTTATTAAACATATAAAAATAGCAGAGAGAATTAAAGGGCTGAAGGCCCACCCTAAACTGCTTAGGCCTGGCTTTTTCAGCTAAATTAGCATCACAAGGCATACCTTTAAAACTGTATTCATTGTCTTTAAATTTGCCAAAACTTTCACAGAATGGTCACTTCAGTTTGCACAAAAGCCTGTCTAGCCTAGTCTAGTCTAGAATACTCCAGTTCTAAACTAAATTTATGCACCTAAAACAGCCGTAACAGAGAAATCTTACTTTACTGCAGGACTGAATGGACTCTTGAAAACTTTCAGATATGTAAAAAAAGTTATATATCTGAAAGCTGGGTCATATTTGAACAACAGCAGCAAATGACAATCTTAAAACAACTTGATTTTTTGGGGTTTCTTTTTGTTGGTCACCAGATAAAATTTTATGCCACATCAGTGAAATAAAATTAAGATATGGGAAATAATATAACATCAAGCTGTGAATGATGTAGTTCATAAATTAAAATGAGATGTCAATATAATCACAGAAGGATAAAGAGCTGTAACATTTCTATCACAAAACTCAAGATGATTCACTGGAGTTCAAAAAAGGCAAAAAGTAGCAGTATATAACAGAGATTTAAAGTTTTGGGGGTTGAACAACAAGAATTTATTTTTCTTAATCTTTCCTGTATTCCAAAGTTAAATGTATGGAATGTCATCTCTTTTTTGTCTCTTAACTTTGTCTATAAATTCAGAAAACACATGAACATTTGCTTAATAATTTTAAATCCTTCATATTTGGAGTCAACCATATGAAATTTCTCTCAGGCTTACTGTAGTAGTCCATACCTGCATAAGTGTAAAGAAATGGTTCATTGCAATCCCCCTACGATCTGGTAACCACTCTTCATTCATGATACCAATACGTTCCAGCTCTGCTTCTTCCCTTCTGATGTTACAGATATCCCAGAGAAGATCTCTTAGGTCCTAAACCACAAAATCAAATATGGTAATTAATTATGAAAGAAAACCTAATTTTTTTTTTTTTTTTTTGCCTGTGTATAGGGTGACTTTCTATCTGGGGCTTTTCCTTTATTGTTATAAATATCAACACCTGGTCAGGTCACAAGCCGACAGAGCTGACAGAAAATTTCTTTACAAGTGTACTGGAGAAAAGAACACAAAGATATGAGTTCATTGTGCAGGCAGCCTTGCCTTCCTCAGGCAGAGATGATCTACCTAAGCTAGACAAATATGAGACTATGAATAGCTAAGCTCCCAATTGCACCAACAACTTTGCACTTGAATGGTTTGCTAATTAATATGCTAAGAATAGTACTCTCACGGGATGGGCAATATGAAAAATACTGAGAAAATTGTGTCAGATTTCAAGTGTTTTTCAAACTTGAGTAGCTTCCACACCAGTTTTCTGTAATGTTCATTTAATTAAGGGCTCTTCAGTTAGTGACTATGTCAAATAGCACTATGGGGCTCACTGACAGCACTGAGGGTCTACTAAGCATAAAACATTATGCAACTTGTTTGTTCCCTATTGCCATCTCTGTATGGAAATAGTCTGACAGGCCACTATGTGTAAGAGGTTATGGGAGGAGAAGAGTGCTGTTAAATACAGTGCCAAGGTAGGACAAGATGAGATGTCTCTGGCTCCAGGCAGTTTTACCCTACCTGACCTGTTCTGGGACAGAAGAAAAGGAGAGGAGCTTAGGCTTTTGGTGAAGTGATTCCATATTCACCAGGTCTTGGTTGCAACCTGTTATGTCAGATTCTGTATCTCTCCCCTGTCTGAAGACTTCAGATAAATCCACTTGTCCTCTGTTGGACAAAAGCCACAGGGAAGTCCCTGGGCTACCTAACACATCAATGATGGCTAGAAGGTAGTCAAGGTGCAGGCAATCAGATATTAATGTCTGTTCACATTGTAGAATATGCACATAAGAATATGCTGCTGGATAAAAAATATTTAAGCATATGACATATTTATTGGCAGTGCTGAGTTGCCCTTGGCTGGCTGCCAGCTGTCCACCAAACTGCTCTATCACTCTTCCTAACAGGAAAGGGAGAGAAAATATGATGGAAAAGTTCATGCATCAAGATAATGATGAGGACATCACTCACCTATCATCATCATATGCAAAACAGACTTGATTTGGGGCAATTAATTTAATTTAATGCCAATTAATAACATAGCAGAATAATGAGAAATAAAACAAACCTAAAAACACCTTTCCCCCATCCATTCTTTTTCCCAGGCTTAACTTTACTCCTGACTTTTCTCCCTCTTAAATGGCACAGGGAAAATGGGGAATGAATAATTAGGATGAGTTCATTATACATTTTTATCTGCCACTCCTTTCCTTTCACACTCTTTCCCTCCTCCAGGATGAGGTTCCTCCCGTGGAATACAGTCCTCCACGAAATTTTCTGATGCAAGTCCTTCCCACAGGCTTCAGTTCTTCAACAACCACTCCAGTGTGGATCCCTTTTTGTGTGTGCAGCCCTTTAGGACTGTACTGCTCCAGTGTGTGTACTCCATGGGCCACAGTTCCTGCCAGGAACCTGCTCTGGCTGGGCTCTCCACAGGCTGCTGCTCCTTCACAGCATGTCCACCTGATACAGGCTGGGTGGAGATCTGCTTCCCTGCGGTCTTCCATGGGTTTCTATGGAACAACCTGCATCACCATGGCCTTCTCCACAGGCCACATGGGAATCTCTGCTCTGGTGCCTGGAGCACCTCCTCTTCCTCCTTCTTCACTGTCCTTGGTGACCATAGAGCTGTTTCTCACATTTTCTCACTCCTGTCTCACAGCTGCCATGCTTACAGAAGCTTCTTACAGAAGCCACCACTACAGCCCCTTTGCCACAAAAAAACTTTTGCATAAATGCAATGCCACACAAAAACCACACTAATGTTTAGTACAAACTGATGTACAGCTCTTTCCATTATCTTTCTTAAACATGTAACAAGAAGGATTTTACTCTTTGTCCTCATATTATTTAAGTCACAGTTTTGATTTACTGTAAGCAGTGGAGAAAACTTTAGAGGAATACAGTGAGTAATATTCCTCTGGCAGAAGCTAAAAGCATGTTTTATGAGTATCTTCTTTTTCTCTCTCTTCTCACAGTAAAGTATCATGTCTCTCCTTACTACTCTTTTCTTGTAGTAAGGTGGTAAAAAAACTAAAAATGGATGTATTTGCTCAGTCCTCTCCTATTTGGAACAAGAGAAGTAGTGATAGTAAGCAACTGATCATATTCAATGATAGCAATGCAATGAGAGAGAATTTGGAGAAATTGCTGGAAGACAGAGAGAGATGTGCTGCTGTAATTCTCCACACATTTCCACACAATCTCCACACAAATCCACAGTAATTCTGTGTTTGGATATTTAGGATGTGTGCCTGTTTCAGCTGGGGAAGAGTAAATTTTCTTCACAGCAGTAAGTATGGGTTATGGTTTGGATTTGTGCTGGAAACAGTGCAGATAACACAGGGATGATTTTCGTTTTCTGTGCAAGTGCTCAGCAGCAAGGGGACTGTGGGTACAAGGAAGCTGGGAAGGGACACAGATAGGAGAGCTGACCCCAGATGACTGAAGGGACTCTCCATACCATATGGCACCATGGTCAATACATAAAGCAGAGGGAGAAGAAGGAAGCAGAGGGGACACTGGGAGCGGTTGTGTTTGTCTTCCCAAGTCACCACTACGTGTGATCCCAGCTTTCCTGGGGATGGCCAAACACCTGCCTGCCCATGGGGAGTGGTGGATGAATTCCTTGTTTGTTTTGCTTCTGTGCACAGCTTTTGCTTTGCCTGTTGAATTGTCTTCACCTCAGCCCATGAGCTTTCTCACTTCTACAATTCCCTCCCCCATCCCACTGGTGGGGGGCCAATGGCTGCATCAGGGGCTTAAGTGCAGGCTGGGGTTAAACCCCAACACCAGGCCAAAGTCTTGGCTGCCCTCTGGGCTTTGGGCCTTTAAGGAACTTTCCATACATCACAAAATGGGATGGGTTTTTACATTTCCCGGTTGATATCAGAGAAATTTATTTTTCAGATATTACAGCTGGTATTTTCCAGTGTTTTAGGAAGGGTCCAGCTGAGATGATAGTGTTGAGGAGTCTGTGAGTTTGAGGAAAAACACTATGAAGATCGTAACTCTTTTAATTTCCTCTTTTTTTCTAACGGCAAGGAAGGATGGCTAACAGAATTCATACATTCAGGGAGATACAATGAGCATGGCTTTAACAGCATGGAGGAAGAGCATCTTCACAATCACCCACAGGTTTGGGTGAATGGAGCTATTTAAAAAAGGCGTGAATGGATTATTTAAAAAAATAATTCTGAAAACCATATATTCACTCCAAAGTGCTTAGGCTTGTCACAGTATCTGAGTTTCATTGCATCATATGGAAGTATAACCTCCTCTTCACATAATTTGAACTAGATAATGTCAAACATGGATTTCTGTTACGAACAAAAGGCCAAATATTTTAATTTTATTTTTCTAAAATATAGCACAGAGTGATTCCATTCTTTTTATAATGCCATTCAGTAGAAATCAGGAATATGGATGATGATTTTTCAATCTTCTACTCCAGTCTCTTGGAATATTTTTATGGAAAAGGAGGTCCAAAGCTTTTTCCATCTCAGATGAATTAATCCATTATTTCTCAAATGTTCCCTTTAACTAAAAATGTTGTCAGTATTCCTTTTCTCCTTTTTGGGGAGCATTTCTGATAATACTCAACTAAATATCTTGTCTGTCCTGGAATGGAATCTGATGAATTCAAAGATAGCTCTACTTTTGGCTTATACAAAATCTGGCTCTGAACTTGTTAGGACATTTAGTTATGGATTTTTGTGAAAAAGAACTCTCAGGACATGACCAAGAAAAGATTTACCTGAATCAAAACATCCCAAGAAATTCTATGTACTTTGTAAGAATAAGTTTCAGAAAGCATAGATTGTAATATAAAATTTACAGAAAAAATGAAAAACTGCCAATATTTTTTAGATTGTGATAGAAATATTCAACTTGTAAAATCTCTGAAAACCACAAAATGTAAAAAAAAACAAAAAAAAAAAGAGAGCAGAGAAATATTTATTTTACAGTGTACCACAATACCATAGCAAGATGTAAGAAAATTATGGACAAACAACAGAGGAATAATTTTAAAGGATAGATTATGCACAAGAGGAAATGACATAGTTTAAGAAGAACTGTGAAGAGGAAGAAGGAAGTAAATAATATCATTCATGTTATATCAAGCTTGTATACAAGGAAATAATAGTCTAGGGTATATTGTAATTTCTGTCATTTACTTACAGTAACCCTTTGGTGTAGTTCAGCTTTTGTTTCCTCGTCATCTTTCAGTTCATCAGCAATTGAATTAAAATCTATTTGCCACTGAGATACAAACTCCTGCTTAAGATGTGGGCGTTTCAAATAATCTTTAAAATTTTTTCTGTAAATTACAGTAAAAATAACTTTTGGGTTACAGAATGGCCCATGACAAATTCAAAACACTAATATTAATGTATTAAGATACTATTCCTACTTACCTAATATCTGCTGTGTAATGAATTATAGTGTATTGTTCATCCCTTAGACATCTAAGTACAGTTTTGATCGTATTCATATATGTATTTTCTACTATTTCCCAGTAAGGTACTAAAAAATCAATTATTTCCTGTGAATTTTTTAAAAACATCAAAATTAATTGATTTATTTCTTAGTAATTCATTTATCTGTAGCATTAGCAAATACACAAAAATATTACTTCATGAAATCATATTATTGATTTTTTTTTTTTTTCACTATGTATTTCTTCTAGTTTACAGCTGATTACAGACATGTACCAACATATACTTTTATACTGTGGATTTCTTTGGGAAAAAGTGATAGGTCTCTAAAGGAATGAGAAATTCCAGCAGAATATTCCGGTACCTGTTGTTTTGGACATGCTTATAAAATAAGTGATGATACTGAATGATCACTGAAGAAAGAAAATTTGGTCATTCATAACTGTTTGAACTCATAAAAATCTAGGCTGACGGTGTAGTGTTGCAAAGGTGATGTTTGACTGACTAACTGTTATAAAATGCAAATAAAGGCCATGGCCAGAGGAAACTCAGGATACGTGAGCTGATTGCAGTTAACAGGAAAAACTGGCAAATATTAGGAAAACAATTACAGAACAAATTTCAAATCATTATTGCCCATCCTTGAAAAATCTGCATCTCAAAAACTGCATGCAGTCCCAGACTCTCCTCTCAAAAAATTTACAGAAGAACTAAAACAGATTATAACTAGATTGTAGAACAAAAGCAACATTAAGCAAAATGAACATTTAAAAGATGCTTTTCACATCTTAAATGCCCTCAGAGGTTGATTATAGAATTATTATTCATTGTATCTCTCAATATGTGAATTATTGTCACTGTGAATTAGGGTCACCAAATGATCCAAGCAAAGATCATGGTTTAAAGTGAAGAAACAGAAATATTTTTTCAGAATTAACAGAATTATACAAGCTATGTCAAACAAGCTATTTTTCTCTCACAGAGAAGAAAAAGTGAATGGCTTCAAAAAAAGCTACTGAACCAACTAAAAAACATAATCATGGAAGAAAAGTCCATTGAGAGCAACTAAGCATAAGATGCAGATATAAAGCCATTTCAGAAAACCCCTAAATTTCAGAACATTAGAATCTGAGCAGATGTCCTTGGGGAGAAAATATTAGGAAAAAAAGACAGTAGGAGAAAGATTAGTGCACACTCTCTCCATTCTTACTCTTTGTATGAGACCCACACCTTACCCTTGTCAGAGAAAGAAAAGTGATCTAGTAAATCTGTGAGAGTAGTTCATAACAGTAAAAAGCGTTACTGTTTTGGCAGCTGTGTTCTTCATGATAATTGCAAAGAATTAAAATACAAAATTAAATTTGAATGATTCTTTATTTTATGTATTTTAGTAGAAATTGTTCCTTGTATATCTGTCACAAAGTAATAGCATACCTTTTATTGAAAAATATTGAAAAAAACAGCATGCAATGATGGAAAAGGTTTAGGTGGGGCATACAAAAAACACTAAGAAAAATAAATACTTTGATATTTAAGATTTTCAGTCAGGAATCAGTGTACCTGGGGAAGTGGTTCGTCTACATAAATCCATTCATCTGATCCTGGTTCAATAATTGGTGGTGTCTCAGGTGAGGGAGAAGGCTGATCTACAACTGGTAAAACCTTTTCTCCTTCATCTGTGACTGGTAAAACCTCTTCTTCATCTGTAACTGGTGAAACCTTTTCTTCTTCTGGTGTTATTTCTTCAGCAGAGCCTTGATATGAATGTTCAATTAGTACTTCCAAATATATTTTAAGTATCAATAAACAGAATTAGACATCTGCTACTCTCACAGGTTCAAAATAATGGAACAGATTCACTGTTTCATTACTTAGGTGCTGTTCATCAAAAATATACTCATGAAATCAGCAATTCTCAAGAAAATTTGGATCAGTTAATACCGAAACAAACTTGACATCCATAAATCCAAGGGCCCTAACAGGATGCATCCCCAAGTGCTGAGGGAGCTGGCAGACATAATAGCTAGCTGGCAGATATGAGCTCCCAGCTCATGATCATCTTTGAGAGGCCATGGAGGTCAGGAGAGGTGCCTGAGGACTGGAAGAAAGCAAATGTCTTCAAAACACATTCAAAACACTAACTGAACACAGTTAGTTCACTGTGTATTCACAGGAATACACAGTGAACTAACTACCAGTCAGTCAGCTTCACTTCAATCCCTGAAAGGTGATGAAACCCATCATTCTGGAGACCATCTCAATCCACATGGAAGACAAGAAGCTGATCAGGAGTAGTTAGCATGGATTCACTAAAGGGAAAACATGCTTGACTAACCTGATACTCTATTCTGCTTATATGAACCTAATAGTGAAGGACAGCTTGGAAGCTATGAACATAGACATGGAATTAAACTTTATTAATTGACCCCAGGTATTATTTTTCCTTAGGGAGTAAATAGGCCTTAAATATTTCTATATAACAGCTGGATTCTAATTAGAAAATCTTCACTCCATTTGCAACAATAGGAATTTTGCTATTGAATCTAGCAGGGCCGTTAATTATATATCAAGCACATGAAAAAAACCTATGACCTAGAAACTTTGCACAGGAGTAATGGGATAAACTTTTACTGTTACAAGTGCTTTTCAAGTTTGGGGTTTTTTTTTCTTTTGGTGGTAGAAGACACATAAAGATTTTCTCATAATAGCTATGAAAAAAACTCTGCTTATTTAGAGGTTACTATTGCTGGTTTATTTATGTCACTATTTATGTGATGCATTTGTCCCCCTGGATGCTTAATCTATTTTTCTTTTTTTGTTATTATTATTTTAAATTATTCGTTCTTTCTGGATAATAAGGAGGAAAAATGAAACAAAGATGTACCAAAATTAAATGTCAAAACCATTTCTACTTATCCTTATTTTTATGCTGCTACTGATATATGATACTGACTATGTGTTCATAATAGCAAGTTAGACTTTCTTATGCAATTATGCTATCCCATAGATGGAGATGCTGGCTGTAATTTTTAAACTAGGAGGAAAAGACTGAATTAAATGCTTTAATTTTTATGTGAAATTGGTCCATATATGCTGAAAAGGTGAAAGCACAACAGAAAAGTTCAAGGTTCTGGTGCAGTTACCACTAATTGGCAAATCCACAGATTTTTTCAAGGGCAGCAAAAATGTAGGTTGACATATAATTTTATATAGTAATTATTAGTGTTAATTATAAAAAACAAAGTCTTTTGTTACTGAATTCTAGAAAATAAGACTATGAAAACTTACTTCTATTCTGATTTTTCACAATTTCTTCTATTATAATTTCCTTCACTGTTTCACATACAAGACCTTCTTCTGTCTCTGCATTTACTTTCACCAGATTGTTTTGACAGACTGAAAACCACTTCTCTAATTTCGGCCATGTCTTTAGGAAGCCTGAAATTCTACAAAAATCATATCAATGTATGAAATGAAAACCTAACTAATGGAAAACAGAACATTTACTAAAATTGATAGCTAAAAGAAAAAGCAGATATCCAATTTAACACTGAAACAACTCCACCCACATCAACCCCATCATTTTAAATATAAGAAAGTTTTCAAAATTCTATTGATAACTAATAATGTATTTCTTACTCTTTCATGTCACAAGCTATATTTACTTTCTAGTATCACAATTAAACCAATAGTAATACATCATATAATATTCTGAAACAGTTAAAAGTATCAAATATTCAGAAGAAAGAATTGTTCTTTATTTCCTCTTTGTGTAAAGTTAAACATCTAGAGATTCAATTAAAATTAGAAAACTAAGTTGCTTTTGTAAATGTAGAAGTGGAAAAGAACATTTTACAAAATCTCTAACTCAAATCAAGTGTATTTCACTTAAGGGCAGTTACATGTGTGACAGACCTCAGATGTAAGTGCACACATAGATACACATATATATACAGAATGTGTATGCATAGTTCATGCAATATATACCTGAAAACTAAATTCTCCTTGGAACAATACCCTGGAAAATCAAAACACACTAATTCTTATTTTCTAGGAGAATTTATATTGTGCAGACAATGAAAATACCCATCAGGCTCCACATTATAGAAAGGTCTAAGTAAATTCTTAACATTAAGCATGTAATTATTGTCCTGGATCACATATGAAATTCAGATCAGTTACATGCCTAAACATCTGGCTGAAGTAATATCTTTGTACTTCATATAACTCACCTATGTAGCAACTGCTCCCTGGCCAAGTCAGTCTGCTCCTCTAGGATTTCAGCATCTGAATTTTGATTACTGCTCTGTTCAGCCTGAGATGCCCTTCTTTTATCTACTGCGTAGAAAACCAATACATAAGCATATATTGAAAAAGGCAATTATTCAGACAGTTATTCACCCAAACTAAGATAATCATTATAACAAATTCAATGTTCCTTGATCTCACGTTTCTTAACTAAAAAGCTGGCTATCAGCCAACACTAGCAGGGTGTCCGGCCTCTTCCTCTGTTCAAGTGCAAAGCCAATTATAGCACTAACATTTCCTAATGGATGTTTTTCAGCCATAAAAATCTCCAGTTGAAGAGATGGAGCATTCCTGTGGGCAACTATTTCAGGCTTATCTACTCTACCAATTAGAAGGTATTTTCCTAATTTCATCCAAACTACCTACTTTTCACACTGAACAGACATTCCACTTCATGAAAAGACAAGATATTCTCTCTTTCTGAATCTTCTTTAAAGTTTAAAAATCCTTTAATTCATTAGAAATATGCAATTTTAAAAGAATACTGATTTTTTCATTGTTCTGTTGACTCTATCATAACATTTACATCATATGAAATAAATTCTATTTGTATTTCTGAGATTATATTAAATATAACCACATGTTTCAAGTTTTTTGGCAGCACAATGTCTTAAAATTAGGAATTTTCAAGTGCCTGTACATTTATCCTCACCAGATTTTTAGCAAAAGCTTCAAAGATTTTTGTCCCATCCTCACTCCTATCCATACATAAAAGCTAAATGGTGCTTTAACTCAAGCTATTTGCCATCTATGCACTGCAATAAAAACAACAAAGAACCTCCTAATAATTTGGATAATACATGACATACTCATTAGAAAACTTCTGTTTCACCAAGGTCTTAAAATGTGTGGTCTGAAAGTGAAACAGCTCTCAAAAAGCCTTTGATGCTTTTGCCTTGGTTGCCCAGAATTGACTTTGATTTCTGATCATTCACTGACTAACTGAAGACAAGACAAAGGTGGTAATCAATAGGGAATTTATTCTGGCATTCTCAGGTAATGAATATTGGCACATCCCTCTGTTTATAATTTCCTTTTTCCCTTTCTAAGTGTGTCTCCTGAAGAAAAACACTATTTACAGACACTCATTTGTAATGCAGTATATTCTGCATCTATTATAACTCATGTTTTTTTCCAGCTGCTGTTTAATGTGATATCTCACACCACCCACTGTGCTATCTCAGCTGAAGTGAGAGTTCAAATACAAAAGAAAGTACAAAAACAAAAAAGCATATACACATGCACTTGCACACTTCTGATCTGCCTTTAACTGAAACAAACAGAAGTATCTGAAATAACCTGGAAGTATTCAAGGCACAATTAACAAAAGTGATACTGTGAGATATACAGAAATTGTCCAGTGATGCTATTTTGCATTAATAACTACAACTTACAGATATCTGCTTGTCATTTTACTTTGTTAATAGGAGTTGGAAACTTACACTTCATGTTAGCTGCACGTTTCAGTACCAGACTGTCTGAAATATCCAATAATATAGAAACATCAAATGCAGGTGAGGTAGGAGGAGGCTCATTAGGGGCTCTGGGATCTATAGCAAGGGTCAGCTTTTCAGAAATTGGATCTTTTGCTTCTACATCAATCCCTGTATAGGATTTTTCAAATAGCTTTGCCTGATTAATTGTCATTGGAAACCCCTCCACAATCCACCCCTTCTCTGGTGGTATTTGGCTAAAAGGAAATGAAGAACCAGAATTACAAAGTGAAATGATAGCTTAATAATAAAACTGAAAAAATAAAACTTGCTCTAGCCATCATCCTTTCTTAATTCAGTGTGATAAATTTCCTGATGCATACAGAATATGAGAGCTATTATTAGACTGTAAAGTAATGGATTTTAAATCAGAAGAAAATAACATCAAGTCTAATTAAAGTGGAAAAAAATCAGAAACAAAACAATTTTTGCTGTCTTGATAAATACAGATTTCAAAACCACTCAGTAGAGACTGCTCAGAGGTAAAATTTAAGTTTTCTCAAATAACTTTTTTGCTGAAGTAATAAATAGGAAAATCTATTTCATAACTTACAGTATACTAATGGGAGTAATACAACTTAAATTATATTCGTGTAGGAACTTAAGTGCTAACTGCACTTCGGAGTAGTTGAGTTAATTTTCTGTCAAACAAGAGTAGATAAAACCAAGTATCTATACAATTTCATACGTAATGGCTTCCAATAGGATGTCAACTAATAATTCATCGGGAATGCTTTTTCCGTTCTTCAGCCATTTCTGTGATGCAGCACCAAGTTGGGCACGTACAGATAGCTGTGGAAGAGTGCAAGGTATGCTCAGAATGTTTGTAACAGTCACTGGAAAGAGTTGTTGAAAAGTGTATGACTTCACATTTTCTATCACATGCTATTTATTTATTTATATTGGGGGTGGTGGCTGTTATTTATCAATGTTCAATAGTTGGGGGGGGTCTGTTAAGGAGAATAGTTTTAATTGTAAAAGATGCCTAGTTTAATTGAAATCTCCAAATGATTTCCATGATTACACTCAAAAAAAAAAAAAAAAAAGGGGAAAAAAACAAGATAGAGAAACCAAGGCTATGAATGCCAAGAAGTTAAAATTAAGCGTTCTGGTTCTCAGCTTATTCTGATTTCCACTACCTCTGATGATTTCATACAGCAGCATATAAATTCATTAGTTTTACAGGGATTCTTTTATATCTTAGCTTTGGAAGTAATTTTGAATGAGCAGTAGGCCAAAGAAACACTGTAGAATTAAGCATTTTTAACATAAAGAAACCTTGTCATGGGATGAATTATCTGCTTGGCAGCAGCGAAATACATTTTTGCTAACTCAGAATTGTCATAGAAAATCCCACATCTTATGTAAGTGTGAGATTTCACAAGAAAATATAGCACTTTAACAAGATGTACAACTCTAAACAACATATAGAGGAACAGATTTTCACAATAAGCTCTCTTCATATTTCAGAAAATACAGAAAATACTTGAACTGATGTTAGTAATTCAGAATGATGAAAAGGTGTCACCATTTAATTCACTTAACCATTTTAACTAATGTCTTTTTATAAAGTAGGAACTAAAATTGGACTACTAACCTTGGATAGGCCATCCTGACTGTTATCCAATTCAAATTCTTCCTGGGATGGATCCTTTTCAACAGAACAATTGTCTAAAATAGGTTCTAAAATAAAGTTTGATGATGCTATTACTATCAAGTTCATTATTACAGATAAAGAATAAAAGTACATGGCTTGTTATTAAATCAATACAGAAGGTACATAAAATTGTTAGAATCATAGAAGCATTGAGAAATTCGGGTTGGAAGCAACTTTCCAATGTCACCTAGTTCAAATACAACCTTCTGCTCAAAGTAGCATCAGTTATAAGGTCAGACCAGGTTTCTCAGTTGTTTATCCCATGTGATCTGGAAAAACTACAAAGATGGAGACTCCAGGAAGTTTGTTTCAGTATTTGGCTGTCCTCATGGGGAAAAGGCCTTGTCTTATGTCTAGGCAGAAGAGCAACAAAAAGGGCTTTTGCAGATCTCTCCACAAAAGGAGGGCTGGGGAAAATTTCTGCTGGGCTATGCAAAAGACTGAGGTATCCCAAGGCCCTGAGACACACAGGAAAATCTGTGCAGCAAGAAATACTTACCTGTGGTGGGTTCTGTTAGGAGCTCCTCTAGAAGATTTGGTGGTGAACTTGGTAAGTTCTCCTGGGCCTTGTATCAAATATGACAGGAAATGGATTAGAATGAAAATTACATCTTACAGAATAAACAAGCCTGTAAATTCAAGCTGATTCTTCCAGTCTTACCTGTCAAAATTTAGAATTAAGTTTGAAACTGGGTAAACAAAATTCAAACATGCTTTTTACCTTACACATTTCATTCCCATCTACCTGTTAGAGCCAAGACCAAAACTTACCTCATTTTCTTCTCTCTCAGAAGAACTCTCTTCTTCCTGTGAAATTACGCTGGGTTCACTTTCCATTTCATTATTAAGAAAAGCTTCAATGGCCTCTTGAACCAGAGTACCAACAGACAGTACCTGAATATTGCAAACTAATACACAAAAATATTAGATAGCTACAATATGAGTTGAGTAGAAACTCAGAGAAACTATTACAAGGAGTTAAATTAATTGTTTAATTTGGGCTTCTAATGTAAGTTGTTTTCACTCTTTCTTCTCTGTAGCTACTTACAGTGTTTATCAACAATCACATAGCTATCTTGCTAGTCTCTTCTAAAGCCAGTATCTCCAAAGAAGTTTATCAAAAGCATTTTCCAGTTCTCAATGAAGAAGTATTAACATTACAGTACAATATTAATATTAGTTTCAAGTTCCAGTGTTTCTAAGTTTATTTTGGAATATAACAAAGGAATGACATGCAACCAACCCCAGCAAAATACAGATGCATCTGAGTTTCAAGAATTATTAATGCAAGGATTTGCCTAAACAATTTTCATTTAAGAGTGGGATTTTAACACAAACATTTTAAAGAATTTTAGGCAAAAAAACAACCTCTACCTTTTTCAACAAACTTTGCACAGGTAGTTTTTCCACTAAACATTTTCCCCAAAACACATCCCTTGACAGGAAATGAAGGAAATTCACGTGAAGATTTGGGTTTTGGAGGATAGAACATCTCCATCAGTCTACGAAGCACATGACCCAATATGTTATTATTAAGAGGAGGTTTGTTTTCACTGTTCTCTTCAGCTGGGCTCCATTCCCCTGTCATACTCTGTATAAATGACAAATTAGCAAATCTCAATATTGCTATAATCTTGCCTTACATTTTTCTAAACTTATTCACATAAAAAATACATAAAATATTGAAATTTGAATATTACTCAATTACAACATCTTTTGAGAATAGGACCTCATTAAAACCTATAATTATGTCATAATCATTAAATATTTATTGATATTCACTAATAACTAGTTGAGAGACAAGTACTTATATAAACATTTTCATAGATTCTGTGATTCTGCCTCTGGATGGATGCCATAGAGAAAATACAACAAAAGGTTCACAAGCTAAGGACAGGAAGAGCTCACTCACCAGTTACCACTATGGGCAAACTAGAAACTGGTTGAATTTACTATGAATCAAAACCAGAGCAGGATAGTGAGGACTAAAACAAATCCTACAAACACTGTCCCCCCAGCCCTCCCTCCTTCCCAGGCTAAACTTTATTCAAAATTTTGCAGCTCCTCCTGCCCAGCAGAGCAGGAGAACGGGGAATGGAGGTTATGTTCAATTCATCATGTTGGTTCTCCTGCTGCTTTCTCCTCAGAGAGTAGAACCTTCACCTGCACCAGCACGCGGTCCTTCCCACAGGAGCCAGTCCTCCACCAATATATCCAGCCTGAGTCCTTCTCATGGGCTACAGTACACAAACAGCTCCAGCTTGGTCCCTTCCATGGGGTACAGCCTTCCACGAAGAGGCTGCTCCAGCATGGGTCCCCCATGGGGTCACAAGTCCTGCCAGCAGACTTCTTCCAGTATGGGCTCATCTCTCCATGGGCCACAGATTCTGCCAGGAGCCTACTCCAACACGGGCTTCCCGTGGAGTCACAGCCTCCTTCAAGCACATCCACCTGCTTCAAAATGGGGTCCTCCAGGGGCTGCAGGTGAATCTCTGTATCACCATGAGCTTCCATGGGTTGCAGTAGAATCTCAACAACAGTGCATGGAGCACCTCCTCCTTGATTTCACCACTGACCTCAGGGTCTGCAGAGTTGTTCCCTCACACCTTCTCACTCCTCTCTTCTCTGACATCTGCACAAAACCTTTACTTTCTTGTAAAATATGTTATCACAGAGGGGTCACTGCTATCCCTGGCTGGCTCAGCCTGGGCCAGCGATGGCTCCATCTTGGAGTCAGCACTGGCATTGACTCAGTCAGACATGGGGGAAGCTTCCAGCAGATTCTCAGAGAAGCCACCCCTGCAGACCCCTGCTACCAGAACTTTGCTGTGCAAATTTAATATAGATTCCTATATCATTTTTTAAATTCCATAAACATGAAAAATAATTTCACCAATACTATAGAATTAATCAGTAGCAGATTTTTGTATTAGAAATCCACTATCCTAATATTCTGCATTCTAAAACATTCTATCACTTTTAAACCTCTGAAAATTTAATTAATAAAGATTTCAAATATATGCATTTGCCCAACACACATTCAATAGAGAGAGAAAAAATCAAACCAAAGCCAACAACTCAAACAAATTCAAACACCATTAAGGGAAGTAAATACCAAGTAGAAACTTCCAGTTCATCTACCCTGAGATCAACAGAAATTTATCAGTTGTGTGATTTACTAGGTTTTACTAGCAAAGATCATTTTACAGACAATCACACTGGAAGAATGAAAGAATGAAGTCCAAAGAATTGAACACAGAATTGTATTTTTATTCTACCAGTTTTGCATCTTATAGCACTATGAAAGTCCTGCTGTCCTGAAGTTTATGCTGTGAGAACCTAAAAGGTATTTTAGTATGCAGAATAATACTAGTCTTGTATTAATATTTATTTTGTTGGAGGATATGAAACAGCTGTTTGGAAATGCGTAAACTACTAATGTTTCCAATTAGATTCTAGTTGGTCACTTCATTTTGGGTGCACAACAAAGCTTTGAAGGCAAAGTCAGAGGTTTTAACCAGGAACATTCCAAGCAGGAAAAAAGGAAGAAAAAACTGTTTCATAATGAGACTACTAAAGCATGGGAAAAGACTACACAGAGAGTCTGCGGAATCTCCATCCTTGGAATAATCGAAAGTTGACCAAACGATGCTAAGCAACCTTACCTGACTCAGAAGTGGCCCTGCTTTAAGCAAATGACCTTCACAAACCTTTAATCCAAACAATTGTGTCATTCTATAAATTAAATATTTTATCACCATCAACAGAAGTGAACAATATTAAAGTTCTACTCAAAGGTTAGATTTTCAACTCATGTTCTGGGCAGAATATGCTACATTTTCCTGAATTTATTATCTAAACCATGTATTGCTATAGCATACATCCTATTAGTAGAACATGATCAATGTTGACTTTGAACACATCTATTAGATAGAAAAAAACAATTTAATTATCGGTCTAAAATAAATTTAAATTAAAATTAGAAGTCACTTATTTTTAATCAGTAAAAACAAATAAGATAAATATTTTTGGGTTGCATCATCTCCCCTCTCTATCACCTCTCAGAAAACATACTTCATGTGTAATTGAAAAGACATCTTTAAAAAAACCCAAATACTTGCACTATCTGAATATTTTTTCTTTAAACCTATAGGTAGAGATGGATCAGTTTAAATTCTATTAGACCTCTGGAAAAAATTAATTCCAAGTGGAATGGGTTCACCCATTCTTCAGTTATCTTGTCCTTTTAACCAGAAGATTGCTAGACTATACCTGTCATGAGGTAAAATAGTTTACCAGTCAGAGACAAGTTTTCAGGCATCCAGGTGGGAGTTATGTAACTCCTGGTCAACACTTTTGAACGAAACCTGCAATTATTTGAGCAGTACCTAATGCTATGCTTGGTTTTTGTTTATTGTATTAATTTATTAAGTGATTAGCCACAACTTATAACATGGTAGTTTAAAAAAATATTCTCACAATAAAATATAATATGCAATGTGCAATGGACTGATGGCACTTCATTTTCTTGTATTTTATCAAATACATTTGACACTTTTAGCTCGTATGCCTAATGTAGGCAAGGTATTATTGAGAGATGCCAAACTGCCTGTCCTGGCTTTTTTCAGAAACATTAGAAAATTTGTACAAACGTTGTGAGAATGACCTGCCAACAAATTTTTATCTAGAAGCAAGACTTCGAAAGAATTAGCTGTTCACTTAGGTTTTTAGAAGACATAGGTATGAACTGGTGCCAGCAATTTCACAAGTCATATGATGGCAGTTTTTGATGAATAATGATTCAGAAAGACATAAGACTTACAATATCTGGGAAAAAATTAATTATGAAATAATTTGAAACAGTCTTTTATGTCCTCCTTGTTGCCTTTGTGTATAGCCCTTTTTTCACCTAAGAAAATAATCACAAAATTCCTACATGAGTTGATATGCTGTGAATTAGGACCTTATAAAGAGATAAGTCAGAAAAGCATATGTTAAAAATGAAGCTACAGTAAATTGAGCTTTCAGGCATTCATCATAGAAACTCATACTGAACATCTATACTCACTGCAAAACAAAAATGTACCAAGTGGCTCAGGATGTGGATAAAATGAAACATATACTATAATTATAAATCCCCAACAAGAAAAAGACTTGGTATTTGCCATGACACATTCTACCCACCAGGTTATTTGAAAAGTCTAAATATGTAGTGGGATTTAATGAATATAATAATGAATTTAATTTTGAAAAAACTGTACAATACATTTTAACAAGGAACCATCAACCCTCAATCTTTCAATTTTGAAATAACATTGACGTATTGAAAAGTTGATTAAGTTAATATACCCTGAAAAATATATACTTGTATTCTAACAGAAGATTAAGAAAAATGTCAGCCACTTTTAATAATTTCCAAAAAAGGTTACTGTATTTAAACAAATAGTTCACTCAAACCAATAAATCTTTTTTGAGAGCTTTCACTCAAAATTGAAATTAAGAGTTCAGGTTTTGTAACATGTCTAGCATTTAATTTTACTGTTTTTACTGGCTACTTTCTGTTGCATTTTCCAATCTGGTAACATTAATGATACCTTTAAATTCCAATTAGTTGAAAATTCACTGCATTGCAATTAACATGGTGGTCCTACAACTCAAGAAATATAATCAAGGTTATATATAAGAATGGAATTATAACTGCTACTAACATCTAATACAGTTTTCATATAAAATGTCAGGCAATGAAAAGAAAAAATGCTTGTCTAAATTTGACAATAGAAACCAGTCATAGAACAAAATGCTAGATCACAACATGAAGTTTATGATTATGAAAAAGCAAGGTGTATTATCTTCCATTATGTTGTATCAGTTTGGTGTACCTTGTATTCACCATAATCTTTTTCATCTAACAGACTCATGTTATTCAGCTCTGCAAGTTCTTCTGGGCTAGATCCATCTGGCAAAGATTGAATTGAGGCTTGTTCATATATTGGTTTTCCATTTAAAAAAAGTTCCTTCCAATCCAGCATCAGTTCTAGTGGAACATGGCTGCATAAAAATGAAAAAAAGGAAAAAAAAAAAAGTTTTAAACCAAAAATTAGAAAGTTGGATATTTGACAACAGTGTATCCAAAGTTAAAGAATTCCAATCATGAAACAAGCATATGCTAAACTAGTTACAGTTTATAATGTGTCCTGTAATTATTACAGCCTCTTATAAGTGTTTGTTTGCTTTTGACAGCTGCAGGCACTTGTAGGCTTCAGTGTTTTCACAAATGTGTCATCACACAATATTTGGCTAGCAGAACTGTGTAGCAACAGTTTTGCTATCACTACATTTCCCTGCCCCAAAATATTCTTTCCTTTTGTGGTGTAAAGCCTCCTCTTGCCAAAAATATCTATAGAATATTTTTTCTCAAAGTCAAATTTAATTCAGAATTATATGAATTTAACTTTTTCTTGGGTTAGTAATTTCACTAAACTGTGTGCCTAGGCTGACTATTTTATGACATACTAAATAAGCCTAAATTTATATAATTTCCATGAAATATAATCGTGTGTATTTCATATGGTTATACTTTTATTATTTTAACATACAATTACACTAAAAAGCAATAAGATTTTGGCATACTTTCTAATACTGTAAGTCAAAGCTCACAATCAAATCACTGAAAATTAATGAAAGAACCACAGCAATAACACCCCACTTCACGATATTTGAAACACTTCTTCAACACAGGCACTTGGAGATTACTGCTTTTGCAGGACCTTCTCAGAAACCCTGTGCAATTAGGGCATGTCAGAAGAGGAAATCACAGCATGGAGGACTCAAAAGAATCTAGGCTCAGTTGCTATGCTTTGGACACTCCAGGCAGTTTATATATCTTGGGAAATTAATCCTGTTTGTATTATTCTGAGGAAGTGTTCACCTAGTGAAGCAAACTAAAATGAGATGAGCACCATTCAGTTTTAACTTTCAACTAAGGAATTTGTTAATAAGAAAGGAAATCAGCAGTTCCACAAACTGTGGCACTAGTGGATTTTGGTCTCCTAAGAATACAAGTTAGTTGAGTTTTCAAGAAAATTATACTAATGCTGTAGCATTAATTCACTCTGTATTACATACCAATGAATCCTCACACAAAAATGACGTCACCATACTCAAATACAAACTAATTGCAGCTGCCAAGTAAAATATCTGAGAAACTACATAATTTGCCATAATGCTTAAACCAGTCTGATTAATGCAGTCTAACAGCTACCTAACAGCTGTAATTTTTGCCTAGCAGCTACATACTCACTTGTTTGTCAGCTGACGATATTCTCCTACTTTTGTCGACATATCAATGATTTGGCCTATCATTTCCCAACATATAGAATAATGTTTTTTATAGCGTGCCTGAGCTCTTTCAGCACCAATTTTTTCATGATATTCTCTTTCTCTGGTTATTTGTTCTTCAATATCAATAGTTTCTTGTTTTGCAAGAGCCTAGAATTGTTTTTTAAGGAAAAAAATTTGAGGCTGCAGTGAAAATGAAAGTGCAGAAGTACATAGTCTTGAAAATGAAAACTTAAGAAACAAAACCAGCTTGATTCTCACAAGAGTTGCATAGCCAGCAGGCAGACTAACACATAAACAAATCTTAGCATTTTTATTCACTCTATAAATTCCCATTTGTTTGCCTTCTAAAGTAGAATAAAATAAAGGAGAAACCCATTACTTCTTTTATGACAAACAGATTAAGACATACTCAGTCCCTGAGGGCAGTGAAATTGCAGCTTTCAGTGTAACAACCCGTTTAGAACATGTAATTTATCCTTCTAGATTCTGATCTTAAAATAATTTCATCTTATTGATGTTTTTCAATCTTTGATAGATTTCTGGTCATGGTAAAAAATTATCAGTAGCTCCTGTAGTGGTGTACTCCATCTGAGTGGCTGAAAGCATACTTAAAGAGGTGATGTAATCAATAGCCATAGCTGCTGATTACATAGGATTCCAGCTGTGTTGCAGGATTTGGAGTTGCTCATCATTTTTGACAGGAGAAAAAAAAATTCTAATATTACATTGTGGCCTACCATGAGCATAGCACTTGGCAGTTTTCTACAGAATTGTAAGTCCTTTTAATCAACTTTAAGCTTCAAAGCAGAAATTAGCACTCATGAGTGAAACTACACTTTTCAAAAACAGACTTTAACAGATCATATCTAAATGAAATTAAGAACATGATTCCTGAAACAGGACCTTAGGTTATTGTCCTGTTGCCTCTGTGAGACTGTGCCTTTTAAAACTCAGCACATAGAGATGTCTTCCTACAAAGTTAAAATCAGTAGGAAGAAAAATCTGACTTTCAGTTGCTCAGCTATATCCCTTATTACAGGATCATGGAACAACAGATGGTTTGGGTTGTTCAAACACCTAGTTCAAACCTGCTGCTGTGGGCAGGCCCACCTTTCACTGGATCTGGTAGATTAGCTGTTCTTCCTCCTACAAAATTCCCCCAAACTTTTAACACAGTACAAAATGCACTCAGTCCCACAGTCACATCCTTATTGCTTATAGCTGTGACTTTGAACAAAGACAAAAGAATATATTTATCAGTAAATCATCATGTCCCTAGAAAAGTCCTGAAGTCTAACAGTTGACAATACAAATTCCATTTTGTAACAGGAAGGTATTCTAGCACTCCTGCAACAATTCAGAGATCAATCTTTTTTACCGCTTCTCTGTCAAGAGCTTCCTGGAACTCCTTCTGTCGTCTTTCTTCATATTGCTTTTCCCTGAAAATTCTGTTTTGCCTTAGCACCTCTTTTTCATGCCGAACATGCATGAGTTGAGCAGCAATCCTTCGCTCATGCTGAGATTGTTTCATTAGTCTGTAAATGAGCTGCTCCTCCCGGTAAGCCTTCTAAAAGATAAAAAAATAATAGTACTAAGCACAGCTGATAAACTATTTCCTAGAAAACTCATCAGTATCTAACACGAGAAATAGGAATGCCATCATATGATGGCATTCACCTGCTTATATGGGACATAAATTTGGAACAACATTCATATCTATTTATTAGTGCAATTTGCAAAAACCATGTAGGAATTCAAAATATGTCTTAACTGAGATACCCAGTAAAAATACATCTGGTCAGACTAACTCCATTTTAATGTGGTTATTTCCCATGTGCAAAGAAACTGCAGCCTATTTCAAATAACAGCTTCTTATCTGAACATATATCCTTTCCTCAAATCATTAATTTGTTCACCAGTTATTCACCAGTCCCCATTCTCAGCCATAATCTTCAGCATCCTTGAGCAACCTATTTTCTACAGATTCAAAATTTTTTGTTCTTTTGGGGGAATTGGGTAATTATATTCTTCATTCTTCCCTATTCAGCAGACTGGGACTATGACGAAGAATTCAAAACAGAGTAAAATACAAGACTCCTTGGTAATAGTTCCAGTGTCCTTACTGAGACATGAATATAATATACTATGCAGTACTAAAGGAAAATCACTCTGAACAATTCTTTGAGATGTGGTCTGTATGCACAGACACTTTGAAGGCTTTGAGTTGTCATTTTTTAAAGTATTCTTGAAACATAATCATGTCTTCTCACTGCTACACTTCTCCAGACTTTTCTTGGTATCTAAACTAATGCTTAATCTAACCTCAAGTTTTGCCTTACTATCACAGTCCAAAACTCCTTTTGAGTCCTGAACAAAAACATTAGCTTGCCTTATAAGCATCATTGCCAAATACTAATGCTACAGCAGAAATCTAGAGGAAATTTCTGATTTGCTGAATATTTGCTTCTGATGCATCAAAACTGCTATGAAATGTATTCAAATTTAAGGACTTAAACTGGGATATGATTTGAAGATCTCAAATTCATTCACCTAAAAACAGAGGCACAATTAAAGTCAGTTAGTAGTAATTAAAAAAATAAAAACAAAAACAAAACTACACCAAAATAAAGTATCACTTCTATTTTCTTTCAACCTGTTTTATTTTTTCATCAGCTGTCTGTGACAGAGAGGGCAAAACAGCTTATGTAACTTCAGCTATAAATGGAAAATCCAACTTGATTCTATATGATATTGTTTATGAAAAAATTCTATGAAGAGAGCTAGATCTGTCCTACACAATGGAGCCAGGATACCTGTAATAGAATTCTAATGCAAAGCATGATTGTTGCAGTTGCAATAATAAGAGAAGAACTTTCTAAATAATTTAGATATTTAATGTTGATGTTGGGGAGAAGCCAAACAAAAACATCTCTTTCCATATTTTTCAAGTTCCTTTCCCTTCACAATTGCTGGGAATAAAGTACATTCTAATTAAATTATGGTGACTTGAAAATATTAAGCTAATATAAAAATATCTTAACATTTTCCTTATTTTAACCAAAATGTGGGCTTTGTCCTCTGCTTTCCTAGTACTGAATCTCAAGACAGTCCCCATGACAAATGAGCATTCATCTCAGGCCTTAATCACAGAGTCCTTAACCTGCATACTATATTATCTCTCTACAAAGCTTTTCACTAAATGAAGATCTAATTTCAAATGTGTCTTGTTTTGGTTTTTTTATGTATAGTGTACTATTTATAAATTGTTTGTTTATGGAGGGAATTACCATCATACATCCAACTGAAATGGAGAACAATGCACTCATAACAACTTCAATCTATGTGTCATTTAATACAGTTCAGGTGATAGAATCTTCCAATAGTGCTGCCTACTGAAGAGTTAATCTGTCCATTTTCTCTTACCTTCATGAGCTCAAGGCAATAACAGGAGGTACAGTGCCCTTTTCTGCCTCAATTCTATCCACTGTTTCATGGTACTTAGTATTTCAATTAAGATTCCAAAGAAGAGCAGAGGTTACACAATTTACTTCCTATTGCAAGTAAATATCCTTAATTTTTTTTCATTAGTTGCTGCTTACCCTCAACCACAAATTATTACAGCAGTAATAAACCTTCACCAGTGGAAAATTGATGTTAAAATAAATCCTTATTTGCAGAGAATTGAAGGAGCCACCCTAACAGAGTGGTCATTTGTCGTACTCAGACCATCAACTGAATGATGCAAATAGTTGGTCCAGTGAAAAATTAAAGCACCTTCTCTAGGTGAATTTCTTCTTCATAAAGGAAATTGGAAGATGTTCCTGTAGAACACTTCACAGCAGCCAAAACAGATCTTCAGTAGAGAACTTCAATATTTTAAGTGATCAAATACTTTGGCATGCTCACTAGGCCTAAAGAGAGCCACTAGCAAATTCTTGAGGAACAATAAAAACAGAAAAGGCAATTAACTCAAAACTACACAACAGATAAGTAAGGATTCAGAACACCAAACTCCAAACTCATAGTTTCAAAAAGGATCCACGTGAGATGGAGGAGTGCAGCATTAGTAGCTACCTTTCACAAAAAAAGGAATGCAGAAAGTACTCAAGCCAAAGGCTGGCAAGTTTTGAAACTTCTGAACATACAAGGACACAAAATAAAAATTGTAGAAAAAGTTTTTGACCTAACATTTTGTATCAACATCTTCACAGAGAACTGTGAAGTACATCTTCACAGAGAACTGTGAAGTGCTTGAAGAAATCGTAAATATCACAAATGGCACAACTTAGTAACACTTAGAAAAATTACTATTAAGAAAGCATAACGCTTTTTTCAGTTTACCTACTTAAGACAACAGTGGCATCCAGTGGCCAAACATTAACGTGTTTATGTTTCATGTTGCTCATACATAGTTACTATATCATGTTCTTCTATTTTTCTATTTCCTTGTTTGATTTACATGCAAGTGATACATTTCTGTGCTGTTGTACAGTCATAAATGACCATGTTATGATCAAAACTTCAAGCTTAGCACAAACAAATCTATTTGATTGACAAGTAATAAGCTAGTAACAATTTGTTTCTCCTCCCATTTTCACGTTCTCAATTCACTGCTGATAGTAAATTATGTCTGATAACTTTTTAAATCAGAGACATAACATCTGAACAGAGCATTAAAAATAACAAGTAGAAGTCACCAATAATTTGTTGAAATGGTGGAGATAAAGGTTCAGTTGGGATGAAGCCATACAACTGACAAATACTTTCAACACCTGCCTATGAAAATCTGACTGGCACCATGCTGTGCTCCACCTAGAGTACTGTCATGTAATTGCAAAGTATTTTCTCACCAAGGCTCCACCTTGCAGTGTACCAAAAAAAAAAAAAAAATAAAAAGGATTATTTTAATAAAATTTAATAAAAAT
>VZRH01000519.1:188267-204147 GCA_013397555.1 Urocynchramus pylzowi | reverse complement strand
AAAAAAAAAAAAAATTAACAGGATTATTTTAATAAACTTTCATAAATATGGATATGAAACATGTTACAGCACTCTGAAGGGATGAAATTCCTTCCACTCTAAATGATCCCATGCCATGTTCAAGATTTATGCAGTGGAGGTAAAACTCAGACCTGAATGCATATGAACAGCTGCAATTTCAGTCAACAAACCCCTTCTGGTTCAATATTTAATAGATGGAGAAAGCAATCTTGAACTATTTTCTATATTCATTCATTTTTTTAAAGAAAATACCTCTGTTTGCTTCCCACTTCTCTTAATTCAAGTAACATCTAATGTCTGAAATCCCATGAAGTTCCAACAAAACAGTTTTTCCTCTATTAACTTAGAACCAAATTACCACTAAATATATTCTCTGATATGGTCAGATTACTGTTTCAGTCAAATGCTAATTTGTCTTTCCTTCTAGTTCCTGCAGTCTGTGATTTCAATTGTTTGTATAGCAAAGCTGATTTTTCTTCCTGGGAAGCTAGGAACACTACTGCTAGTTTTCACTTGATTTGGAGCCTCCCTGGAGCCAGTCTGTGCTGCTGTATCCACCAAGTGCTCTGGAGACCAGCAGCCACAGCTTTTAGAATCAGTGGTCCACACTGCTGGGGCTGCAAGAGCTGAGAGTGATTAAAGAGCAAGTTTTGGGACTGCAGTGATTTCAGGCAAGTGAGCTGCAAAACTTCATCATGACCTATGTGTATCAACAAGTACATGTTATAAATCTCTTTGAATAAGAACTTTGAGACAGGGTATATGCAGAGATGGACTTTCCTAAGTCACTCAAGAATATAGGTTTGAGATAGACATTGAGAAGCAACTAACTTCTAGATTAGTTTACCCAAAAAAACTTTTTCTTAACATTTCCAAAAAATTTCCAGACATTAGGTGTCAAGGCTTAAAAATATATTTACATGCGATAGCTCATATTTTCAGAGATACTACACATCTGAAATCCTACTATTATGAGATATTACGATTACTAGTATTATTAGCATTAGCAGTAGAGATAGGCTCAGCTATATATGTTCAACACATATGATCTAAACTAAGGACTCACAGGGAAATACTAAAATAAAAAATAACCAGAAATCAAAAAACCCCAGTAAGTTACAAGGCTGTGTTTTGATAGAATCATTGTAAAAGAGACAATCTGTGAAATTAGTAATCTAAAAGCTGCTTTTTAAAGGAGCATAAAGAAGAATGTTTTGCTTTTTAATGTATGAAGAAGAATCTTAAAAGCCTTGTGCTTTATGGGACAGGATTCAAATGTAACAATCTGCAACATTCATTTCTAGACACAATACAGACATTCTCCAGAGACATATCTTGTATTTCATAACACATCAAACACCAAATCTCTGACCTGCAAATAAAATTTTGATTCTTTGTATCACTCAGCACAACCATTTCAGAATTCATCAGTCCAGATGAAAACCTTCATATTATTTTAATAAACTTTCATAAATATGGATATGAAACATGTTACAGCACTCTGAAGGGATGAAATTCCTTCCACTCTAAATGTAACTACATTTACTACATACTACAAGTTTACTACATACTACAACTTTGCATACTACAAGTCTAACATTTGTAACTACAGGTTTTCAAACAAGGAGTGCCATGTTTTGTTGTTCTTAAGTAAGAATCTTCGTTAGAAACAGTTTACATTTTGATATCATAGGATGTTCAACTTCTGGGGGAGGGAGGCAGGGAAGAGAAAGCCAGACAGCAGTGGATTTTTTATAATCTTTGTTCTGCTGCCTTAATTTTATCCTTTTAAGTTTATAAGTATGGTGTATGACATAAGAGTGGTGATGAACAACAGCCAACCTTCCATATTTTTCAAGGGTTAACATGAAAGTGATACTCAAACAAAAATGTGTATAAGTCCCTTTATCCCCTTCAAATTTTATTCAGCCTTCCAGAAGTACTCATTTCATATTTGTAAGCACATTTTAGATTATTAATTAAATGCACATGGACTATGTACTTCAGCATGCAATTTCCCACCTCTTGAGCCTCATGTGCTGCTAACTGATCCACTAGCATTTTTCGTCGCCTCTTTGCTCGTTGCTCTCTAGCGAATGTATCTTCCTGTACACGTTTTTGAATTTTCCTTATATATTCATCATCTGAATAAATATTTAACAGCTCAGTTCTCGTCTCTGGTATAGTTTCTAGACTTAATTCTTGAAACTTCTGCGTTTGCAATAATTCTTGTATATCACTGATTGAAAAAAAAGAAAGATTGGAATTACCATTCTTAAGGGTCTTTTCACATAGATGCCTGTATAGTTATGTGCAAGTCTAACAAATGTAAAACATCTCTCTGTGGGCACTGTGGCTACTTCTTGACAATGTCCACTAGATCCAGAGGAAGTTTTCAGCACTGACTTGAGCCAACTAATCATTAGTTTCTTTGTCAATACAAAGCCATATTCCACAGAAATTGGAAATTATGATGGCTCATAGAATCCCTAAGAAAGCTGGGTTACTCCTCAATATAGCCATACACTCTGAGTAGTTTTGCAGCTATTAATCACAGGTTTACACACAGAAATATCCGCAGCAGTATGAAAGAGTGTCATATCTTCTGACTAGAGCATGCATACCACCAAGGGTGACAGAACGAAAATTACTTGCAATTATTCACAAATAAATCAACACACAGACAAGTTTCAGGATAAAAGTTACTTCTTTTCCCTTTGAAATGTGTTACTGTGTATGCACATTCACAACCTTTCCTATCTTGCTTCAAGGCTAACTGACCTTACAGACTGATCTTACAAGGCTTACTGACTAATGACTAAAATGAACAGAGAAAAGATGCATTTTGAGCCTTTCCTTGCTGCACACATGGCAAAAAGTAGTGAAGGAAGCTTGAGCTGTCCCCACTACAGCTAAAGGTAACTAAAAGACACTGCAACTGTGTTGGACCTGAAATCAGTGCTAGTGTGGCATTTATTCAAAGGATAATCACAGTTTAAACTAAATGAAACATATTTTTTCTTCAAGTAGCTGTCTACATAGTAGACACCTGAGGTAGGACCCTGCCTATTCTTAACAATTTAGTATCCAAACGTTACCTGTCAGTCACATGGCCGTGTACTGCAGAAGCATTTCCTGAAGCATTTCCTGTCATAGACTTCTCAAACTTTTCTATCTCCTTGTATACGTTCTAAAGAAGTAACACAGAATTTTATGTTTTGTTTCTCTTCACAAAGCAACATAAAGAAGGTTCAATAGAGCAAGTACTCGGGAATTACTTTTGCGTCATGTTAGTACAATAGAAATGCTTACACTGAAAATATTTCAAGCATCAGCTACACCAAGAATAAAGGCAAGATGATTTCCATCTTTCACCTTTCACTTCCTTCTCCTCTTCCCCTTTCCTAGCTACTCCTACTTCCACCAGCCAGAAAATCCTAGAATTTTGCAGCTGTTCTTTCTGCAGGATAATTCTGATTTTGCAAAGGGCTCTAGCAGAGTATGTAATTCTCACCATAATGAGATTTGAAACAAGATACTCTGGAATATGATCTGCTTTTGATTTAGTAGCTTGAAGGTATCCCTAATAGTTATTCAAGTAACTGTCTTACTATAGTTACCAAACTCTAGATTTAAAGACACCTGTTACTGTTGCCCAGTTGTAAAAAGCAGTAATAGTTGCACCCCTAATGACAATACAATCCATGAACTTGAATTAAAATCCATTAATTCTTTGGTACCAGATAATGCAGATTTTTGGTTTTTTAATTGCTGCATCTCTCTTGGTTTGATTTAAGGTTATTGTCAATTTCAGCTGTTACTCGCACTTAATAAGCAGACAGTTTCATAGTTACAGAAATAGTTACAGTGTTACAGAACAGTTCAAACATTATGGTACCAAATGTCATCATGCACAAATCAAAACAGAACCTTAATGTTTTTATTTAATGTATTCTTTCTAGTAGACTCATAGCTACTCTCAGCAATCAAATTACTACCTATATATGGTACTTACTCAATATGAAATTTCTCTTACATCAAAACAATTCTTATTTAAAAAACCTGCAGAATCATGATTGTGTAGATATTCAGCCAAATTTTCACTGGTTGTATTGATAATTTTGACAGTCAGCAGCTTTTGGATGGTGCAAGTACAGTATTTGTAACCATAAATGTTCCCAGAAATTGTGGGATTTGAGTTAATGTAATTAGCATTAAAACAATATAGATGATAATTACCTCTGCTTCCCTTTTCTTCTTTAAGAATTTTTTGGCTTCAAAAGATTTTATGGTGGGTCTTGATGGTTGTTTTTGAATCTGTATAACAGCTGTTTGAATCTTGGCCATTATTTCATTTTGTCTCCTTCCTATGTAATGCTGATATGAAGCAAATATAATTAAGCCGAAAATTATCTTCCAGGAAGAAACTAGAAGAGATTATCAGGCTCCAGACTTGAGCAGATGAGCAGTGCTTTATAGACTTTTAAGGGCTTTTATTGAACTCTAGTTCTAGTAAGGTACCTGTTTCAGGTCTGAATATAGCACAGAAAATGAGAATACCAGTTTCCTGGTACAGAAACTGAGACTACCATTAGGTAACACATTAGGTAACACCAGCACAGACGATCAAGAAGTAACAAACATATAAATTATCCTCATTTAAAGTGCACCAGACACGCAGGCAGGTAAAGGAAGAAATAAGAAAAAATAGTTTTATACAAAGAAGTCAAAGATAGTTGAAAATATATAATACATCAAAAGAGATAATCCAAAATTTTCTTTTAAAATGTTGTTTTGAATATTTTGTTTAGTGCTTGCATTTTCTTGTCTAGATACATTAAGTGGCATTTTTTTCCTTCTTGTCCATGTAGTGGCAATAGAACAGCTAAATAACCACAGCAAGACTCTCTCCTTTCATTAGCCACATAAAATATATATCAAATTAGTCAGTGACTTCGTCAGTGTGTTACACTGATGTATGTACACCCTGATACCTGGCCATTTCCTCTAAACTCTGCTTTGGATGAATGTTCCCATGTCTAAAGAAATGTGTTCCTCCTTTTTTACATCATCAGAATAGCTACACAGAAGTACAAGATGTTCTGAGGCCAAACTCACTACAGATGCCCTTCTCCTGTCATTTTCCTGCTTTTGTACAATGCTCTGTCTTTTCTTCACAAAAAAAGAATCACACAAAACTCTTTTACAAGGACATCTCAAATGCATACAAATTGTGATATGTACACTTCGTCTTCAAATCTATAAATATTTTCCATGCTTTCCATACAATATACAAATACTCTCAACTTAAGATGAAGTGATTTTTAAATAGGAACGTTTTTAAGGTCTCGTAAGAGTACATTGGCTTTATTTCCATGTACAACACTTTTCTTTGTTCTTCTATAAACAAGAGCATGTAGCACAGAATCAGGAAGCTTCACACTGGTTTTAATTAATTCATTAGGCACATAACCTTCAGAAAATACTTCTTCAGAAGTCCACAAAAATAAATAGTCACTTTTTCAGTGTGTCAGGCTCTTTGCTCTTCTTGGAGGTTCTGAGCTCTCAGCTGTTCTGCAACATGCACATGAGCTCTCTTATCTGTTAGCATCTTGGATTTCATTTCATTCTGACGTAGCACTACAATTTTCAAATGTTAAACATCCAGCAGTGAAGACTCAGAAACAGCAATAAACATATTAAATATGATAATTTTAAGAACATTGTTTCAAACTGTTTTTCTGTGTTAATGTACACAGAAAAACATACAAACATGTTCAAACTGAAAATCAGGACCAGCTCTATAGAAAAAAACTTAGAGATCTTAACTTGAATGATGCCAAACTTTGTTTAGTTGATAGAAAAGGACACCTCATTGCTCTGTATAGCTTCCTCTAGAGGGGAAGCTCAGAGGGAGGTGCTGTAGTCTTGTCCCTGGCATCCAGTGAGAGGACATGTGGAATAGAATCATAAAATAGTTTGGTTTAGAAGGGACTTTAAAGATCACCTAGTTCCAAGCCTCCTGCTCTGGGCAGGGACAGCTTCAACTGGACTGGGTTATTTAAAGTCCCATCCAGCCTGGCCTTTAACACTTCCAGGGATGGGTCATCCACAACTTTTCTGGGCAACCTGTGCCAGTGCCTCACCACCCTCACAGTAAAGAATTTTTTCCTAATATCTAGTCTACTAGATACTACTACTACTACTACTACTACTACTGCCACTTACTTTGCTCCAGTTTGAAGGCAGTCCCCCATTTCCTGTTGCTCCATGCCTTCATAAAAAAGTCTTTCTGAGTCTTTCTTGTAGGCTCTCTTCAGTTATGCCAGGTACTGGAAGGCCACGATTAGGTCACTCTGAAGCCTTCTTTTTTGCAGGCTGAACAATTCCGATTGTCTCAGCTTTTCCTCATAACAGAGGTACTCTATCACTCTAATAATCTTGGTGCCCTCTTCTGGGCTCACCCCAGCAGGTCCCTGTCCCTCCCGTGCTGGGAGCCCAGAGCTGGATGCAGTGCTCCAGGTGGGTCTGAGCAGAGCAGAGCAGAGGGGCAGAATCCCCTCCCTCCCCTGCTGCCCCCGGGGCTCTGGATGCAGCCCAGGACACGTTTGGCTCTCTGGGCTGGGAGTGCCATGGCTGGGCCATGTGCAGCCTCTCACCCACAGCACCCCCGAGCCCTTCTGGGCAGGGCTGCTCTGGGTCTGTTCATGCCCAGCCTGGGCTGGTACCAGGGGTTGTCCCAGCCCAGGTGCAGCACTAGCACTAGGTCTTTGTAAATCTCATCATGTTTCCATAGGCCCACTTCATGAGCCTGTCTTCCAGTTCCCATCCTGCTGTCCCTCCACTCAAGAGGTTGTGGATTGAGAAGTGAAGAATGAGGCAAAAAAAGTTGAGTATCTCTGCCTTCTCCTCCNTACTACTACTACTACTACTACTGCCACTTACTTTGCTCCAGTTTGAAGGCAGTCCCCCATTTCCTGTTGCTCCATGCCTTCATAAAAAAGTCTTTCTGAGTCTTTCTTGTAGGCTCTCTTCAGTTATGCCAGGTACTGGAAGGCCACGATTAGGTCACTCTGAAGCCTTCTTTTTTGCAGGCTGAACAATTCCGATTGTCTCAGCTTTTCCTCATAACAGAGGTACTCTATCACTCTAATAATCTTGGTGCCCTCTTCTGGGCTCACTCCAGCAGGTCCCTGTCCCTCCCGTGCTGGGAGCCCAGAGCTGGATGCAGTGCTCCAGGTGGGTCTGAGCAGAGCAGAGCAGAGGGGCAGAATCCCCTCCCTCCCCTGCTGCCCCCGGGGCTCTGGATGCAGCCCAGGACACGTTTGGCTCTCTGGGCTGGGAGTGCCATGGCTGGGCCATGTGCAGCCTCTCACCCACAGCACCCCCGAGCCCTTCTGGGCAGGGCTGCTCTGGGTCTGTTCATGCCCAGCCTGGGCTGGTACCAGGGGTTGTCCCAGCCCAGGTGCAGCACTAGCACTAGGTCTTTGTAAATCTCATCATGTTTCCATAGGCCCACTTCATGAGCCTGTCTTCCAGTTCCCATCCTGCTGTCCCTCCACTCAAGAGGTTGTGGATTGAGAAGTGAAGAATGAGGCAAAAAAAGTTGAGTATCTCTGCCTTCTCCTCCTCTGTTGTTACCAGTTTTCCAGCATTGTTTATCAACCTTCCTTTTCTGCTTAACACATCTGTAGGAGCTTTTCCTGTTATTTTTTGTGTCCCTTCCCAAGTTTAGTTCCAGCTTTGCCTTGGCCTTCCATCATTCCATCCCTACAATGATACTTCATCTCTATACTCTTACCAGCTCACTGCTCCAGCTGCAGCTGCCGGTGTGTTTGCTTTCCCAGCAGTTCCCCAACTCAGCCATGCCAGTCTCTTGTCTTCTTTGCCTGATTTCTTGCTCCTGGGGATTGATAGCTCTTGCTTACTATGGAAGAATTCCTTAAAGATCTGCCACCTCTGTTCTCCTCCCTTGTCCCTGAGGGCAGCCTTCTCAGGTGATCTATCTCCCTAAAGAGCTGGAAGTCTGCTTTCCTGAAGTTCAGGGATCTACCTTTACTCCTTATCTGATACCTTAGGACTAAAACCATCAACCCATGCACCAACACCGTCACTGCTGCTCAGGTTGCCTCCAGTCTTGATGTCCCCATTTATCTTGTCTGTATTGGTGACCATTAGATCCAGTATCACATTCCCTCTAGTAGGGCTGTCTATTACTTGGCTCCAGAAGTTATCCTCCATTCCAGGAGTTTCCTGGATTTTCTACAGCTCCCTGTGCCACTTTCCCAGCAGATGTTGGGGAGGTTGAAGACGCCCAGCATGACAAGAGTCTGTGAGCTCTATGCCTTCTGTAGCTGGAGCAAGATTTTGTCAAATAGGCTTGCCTTAGTCAGGAAGACTGTAGTAAACACCAGCTACAGGGTTCCATTTTTTGCTTTGGTCTCTGATTCTTATCCACAGGCTTTCAGCCTGCTCATGTCTATCCCTCAGAGACAACTCTTTACATCCAATCCACCTCTTGATATTGAGGGCAAACCCTCAGCCTTTTGTTCCCCTCCTGTCCTTTCTGAACAGCCCGCAGCCATCCACAGTCGCACTTCAGTCATAGGATTTGTCCCATGCTGTACCAGGGGAGGTAAGGAAGCGTTTCTTTACTGAAAATATCCAGCTTTGTAGATACCCAAAACCACACTGAAGAAGGTCCTGAGGAATCTGCAAGAGCTGGCTTTGCTTGGAGCAGGGGGGACAAACTGAGTTCCAGAGGCTCTTTCCAACCTCTATTCCTCTCTCTATTTCTCAACCTTCCTATTCCATGATTCAAATGCCATTCTGAACTTGTCTAAAGACAGGACCTACTCTCAGTTGCTCAGTTCCTTTAAGCTATCCCTCTACAGGTGTAGTGATATGTTGACTTTTCGGTACTATCTTTGCACTTGTTGGTAAATTTCCGCTTGAAAGCTATTTTTCAGAAATAGTGTCAGAAAAAAAAGGGTGAAATTTCTTCCAGCTGAATTTAATTCATAATATATACTTTCTTAAAAACTCCTCATCCTGATAACAAATAATGGTCTGGATATACTGAATATTACTACTGAAAACAAGAAGGAAGTCTTTAACAGAACCGACCACATCAACACTGACTTCCTCTTAGACATTCTCTTTTATCTTTACTTTTCTTTCTTTGTATTTCTCAGCATATGGTTGTTGCAGAATGCAGCATAAATACATGTGAGAGACATGCAACAGAATGAATCAAACCACTGGGATACAGAGCTGAACATAGTTATAAATAGGTTTCCTGGAGGGAAAATTAGTCTGAGTTGATACCTAGACCGCAATGCAGTCTGCAATCTGTACTCATCAAACGAGTAAAAAGGCAGCTGCTGAACAACTACTAGCTTTTGTTGTTACAGTATTTTAAGTCTGCAGAAAGCTTGAAAACAGAGCAGGTAACACAGAATGAACCAAAATAAAGAAACACAGAATACAGAAGATCAATATCCTATTGAGTTCCTGACAAGCTGTGCAAACCCACTGTACAAGACATAGCAAAGAATATCTGCTTCTTTTCCTTATAAGTACTGGGTTTTGAATAGGAGATTTACAAAGTAAAGAGGGAAAGCACATAGCATGCTTGAAAGGTACTTTTACATGTACCTTTTTTGTATTTATACAAAACAGACATAGTTACCTCTTGATTTCCACTTTCAGTAGACGTGAGCTTTGCCGTTGCTGCAGGTCTCATTGCTCCCACAGCTACTCCAGTGAGCTTTGCCTTCCTCTTTTTTTCTAAAGCAATATACAATTCATATAAAAGCTTTGTTGCAGCCCCATGCTGTCTTGTCATGATGTCTTGGGCCATATTCTCATTAAACTGTACACCAAGGAGGTGAAGTGTGGGTTCCAGGCGAGAAAAATTGTTAATTTTTGCATCTGCACCTCTGTATGATTAAAAAAAACACAGAACTTAAACTTATTTTCAATTCTGACTTGCTGCATTAAGCATGGTCATGACACTTATACCAAGACAGGAATAGAAAAAACATAACCCACAGAGGATTTTCTTAAATAATGGGATACACACTTTGGCTTAAGTTTTATACTGTGGTACAGGTAACTGCATTGATTACTATGCATAACTTTTTGAAAAGACAGAGACCACATTGGATTATATAAATTCTGATACACATGCACACAAAGTGCATCTAAAAGCAAAAGCTAATCTGCAATTGCAGCTAATGGTATATCATCCACCAAACTTACAAGGAGTTCGAATGAAGTTTCTGTATTAGCTGTATCAATCACTCAAACTCTCACTAGTTTAAACATAAGAACTTACAAAAAAAAAGAGGGTCTGTATTATCTACTAACCTTCACAATATATTTTTTCTCCAAGAAAAAGAAATAGACACACAGGTTAAAGCAGTGTTGAAAACAAAGTCTATGTTCTAAATGAGAAATTTACATTTGAAACTAAGATAGTGGCTTGCAGGCTAATATTTCCTTTGATATGTAGGTTCTCATGAAAAAGCTTTCAAGATACACAGGGCAAAACCAAATAACAATAAGTTGTCAGTTTATAACAATAAGCATATCAAATTTCAACAGACATATCTGTAACTTCAGTCTGGGTTGTAAGATCATGCTTTCTATACTGCTCTATTGCTTTGAGTTCACAATAGTTCCTTCACATGGAGCAACCAGCTTTTGAGGCTAGCCAAGATCCAGCATAATTCTACAGAAGTGCCTGATTTTAACTGAAGACCTTCTGGTAACACAGTATTCATCTTATTTCTAGATTAACCTGTCCAAGAGCTCATTATTCTCACTGTAACAATCCATGCTTTATTTCTTACACACTGACACTGAACTGAAGCTTACAAGTATTGAGCATTTTTCTGCCATTGATTCAAGGTTAAGATGAGCCCTCTTGCCAGAAATCATCTGACATGCACTGAGAAGCTCTTAACTTTTTATTATGTGAGGCTGACTGGCTTGTACATCTCTACTTCTCCCTCCTCGCACTCCTTGAAGAGAAGAGCAGCAGTTGCAGTCTCCTGGTCCTAGGGACTCCCCCCCATCACCACAAACTTTCAAAGATTATTGAGAGTGGCCCAGCAATGACATCGGCCAGGTCACACAGCCTGGGTGAGTACGTGCCCAGGTCCCATGGATTTGCACATTTCCAATTTACTTAAATGTTCCTTAAACTGTTCCTTCTCCATGGTTAAATCCTTCTTCCTACAGACTTTCCTGTATGTCTCAGGGCCTTGGAATAGCTTTGTCTTTGGCATGTCCCAGCAGGCCCACATTTTCCCCAGCCTTCCTTTTTCTGTGGGCATACCTTTAAAAGCCCTTCTTGTTGCCCTTCTGCCTAGACATACGTCAAGACCTTCTTCCCATGAGGGCAATCATGTATAAAATACATACAAATTTCATATTGAAATAAATTGCCTGGAGAGGTAGTGTAGTCTCCATCCTTGGAGGTTTTCCAGATCACACAGGGTAAACAACAGGTGCAGATCTTCCTGTGAGTTTCAAGGACTTGGGATTTCTCAGTGTGAGTTTTATTTACTAGGCTAAGATAGAGAAGGCATGAAGCATCTCAGCCTTAGCATGGCAGATTCTCATTTGAGAATCTGAGAGGGAGGCCGATGAATGGAGCCATACTCTGCCATCTTTTTGATGCAGGAAGACAACTAAGAATGGCCAGTACAGAGGCAGGTCCTGGATCTTCCTGCTCTCTCACATAGAAGGCAGCTCCACTTCATCCCCACCTTCCCAGCCTGTCCATCCTTAAGAGCCTATAGCAAGCCATGGCAACACACCAGTCCTGGGAGCTATCCCACTGCCCCTCTGTGATTGCAATGATTACCCAGCAACTGCTCATGGCCTCTAATTTCTTCTGTTTTATCCCCATGCTGCATGTATTACTATATAGGCACTTTAGAGAAGCAGTCAGTTGTGTGATTTTAAAAAAATGTAGAGTAATTTAGAAAAGGTGTGAATGCTTCTCTCATAATCCTCTCTTTTTAGCACATCCTTAATTGCATGCATACATTAGGGTGAGCAGCCTTCTGCACTCTTTTGCTGCTCTTATTCATATCACCTTCCTCTTGCTTGCCAGTCTAGGCCATCACTTCCTCTCTTGTCTGAGACTAAACCTCTCCATCAATACTCATGCCTAGTTTAAAGCTATCCTCACCAAGTTCACCAGGATGTTGGCAATGATGTCCTTGTCCAACTTGGTCAGGGGGATCCTATTTCTTCCTAGCAGTCTTCCCTCTCAAAAGAGGATCCTATGACTAGGAAAAGCAAATCCCTGTGGTGGACAGCAGCTGCACAACCACTTGTTGACCTGTAGAACCTATCCACTCCTCATCAAGCCCATCCACCAGCAGAAGCAAGGAAAGTAAACACTTGGGCCCTCATGTTTTTGCCTCCAGGTCTCTGGCAGTATCTTTGGTGTCCACAGAAAAGAACAGGAGGGATATTAGTGCAAGGGCTGGACAAGTCTCTGCAGCTCTGGACTGACCTCCCTGCCTAGCATGTGACGTCAGCTGACAGCACTTCCATCCCCCTCAGGAGAAAGTCTCCCACTGCTATCCCCACCTGCTCCTCCTGGTGCTCTGGGGTGGTTTACACTTCACCTGCTCAGACGTTTTGTTACACAGTGCCACCAGCACTCATCTACTACCACTGCAACGAACCTGTTCTGCAGCTGTGGTTCAGCAGGAGGAGCAGACACCTTCCTTTTCCTCACAGGAGTCACCAGCTGCCAGCCACCTCCTCTTCCTAACACAACAGTTCTGCCTGTCTCTCCCACAGCACAGCTGCAGGTCCAGGTTCCTGTATCTGCAGTGTCTCAGAGAAGACCCAGTGTAGTGACCTCATTCTACAGCAGCTTGAGTTGATAACACAGCTCCTGTAGGAGCACATACTTCTGCAGGCAAAGCCACCACCTCCCCCTGATGAAGGCACTCCCATCAGTCTGAGACAGGGAGAATTGAATCCTTTCATTGGAGAGAAATTCAAGTTGAGGCCTCTGACACTCTGAGTAGTTGTTCCAGTAGGTACAGAGTATCATGCCCTGTCATGCATCCCCATCTTTGCTGAGCACACATAAACCATCTCAGTTTCCAATAACTTCTTGCACCTACTGAAGTGCATCTTCACTAAATTCACCTCTCTAATCACCTGGGGACAAGAGCTCAAAGCACCCTTTTACTGGGAAGAATTGAGAAAACTTGTGAGAAGATGCTAGAGCTTGCTAGAAGAAATAAAAACCTCCTGAAGCTATTTTTCCCAGCAACAGCAGGCACTCTAAGAATTACCTGGGATTTTCTAATGATCCCAGAAATTCCCAAGATATCTAGAAGTCCTAGAAACAGAGCTCAAAAACTGTTGTGTGAAACTGCTTTTTGTTGTCTGCCTTTATCAGCTGTGCTCAACCTGCTCTCCTACAATTTGGTCAGGCTTGGCATAGGAAAGGGTGTGAATACACTAGAAGTTCAAAGAACATAAAAGCAGAAGTTCAGAAAAAACAGGAGGATTTTGTACAGCCTGGAACTCTTGATATACGTGTACACCATGGTCTGACAAAACACAGCATAAGCCAACCTCATGAATTGCATCATCAGTGTAAAAAAAAACAAGCTCACAGATCTGCACAAAATTTTTCAACTTCCCATTTTATAGTTCTTCTTGATTATAGATATTACAGCAGATTACTTGTAAATGTATAAATTTTTATATGTTCTTCTGCCAGAGCTCCACTCAAACTCTCATAATGTTTTTCCAACATTTCCGTTTTAGTGAAGATGTTATGGTCACCACCACAACACAACACTGTATTTCTTACTCTACACAGATCATGGGCAGAGTTCCACTATTCCCAATCTTAGAGATATCCTTGAAAGGCTTTTTGAACCTCTGGTCTAACCTGGTACTTTTGTAGTTACAACTAAAATGCATAATTTTCTCAAAGAAGTATGATCAATCTCTCTGGAAATACGAAATCAGTTCATGCCTCAAACATATTTAGCTTTTGAATTACTGAAAAATATTTTAAAACTCAATAAATTCTACAGTGAATTAGCAAATCCCAGCTGAGGAAATACATATTCTGTCTGCTTTATGCAAGAGACTTGTTACTTTATAAAGGAGACCAAATGTTATCCATATGTACTAACCTGTTCTGTGAAAATTGTTTAAAGTCATCCTGAAGACCATATTTGTGTAGAATTTCTCCTAGGAGGTAGCCAGTAGAAAATTCTTCTGGAAATGATCCTGGAACTAAGTTTCATGATTGTTTGGAGTTTTAGAGATAAAATAATTAAAAGAATCCAAATATTAATTTTATTAAAAGTTGTTATCATGTTTATAACAAAACTAAATCCAAAGTTTAGTAAATAATACAAAGAAATTTTAGGAGATTGATCTAAAGTAATAGTTTTCAAATCACAAATATACTTTCTGTGTAATCGTTTTGCAACATTAGCTTTACATAGTAACTTCTAATTTTCAGTGTTAAAATGCAAACATCTTCATAATTGCCACTGAGATTGTGAAAATATCTATAAACTATAATTACTAGATTTTCCATACAAAATGCAGATTAAAAAAAAAAAAAAAAAGCTAGCTCTAATGTGGTCCTCTTTACACAATCACAGAATCACAGAATACAGTGAGTCGGAAGGGACCCATCAGAATTGAGTCTAACTCTTGGCCCTTCACAGCACACCCCAAGAGTCAGACCCTGTGCCTGAGAGCATTTTCCAAACGCTTCTTGACCTCTGTCAGGCTGGCGCTGTGACCACTTCCCTGGGGAGCTGCTCCAGTGCCCAGCCACCCTCTGGGGAAGAACCTTTTCCTAATATTCAACGGAAACCTCCCCTGACACAACTTCAGGCCTCTCCTTCGGTTCCTGTCACTGGTCACCACAGAGCAGAGATCAGTGTCTGCCCCTCCTCTTCCCCTCATGAGGGAGTTGCAACTGCAGTGAGGTTTCCTCTCAGTCTCCTCCAGGCTGAACAGCCCAAAAGACCTCAGCCACTCCTCACATGGCTTCTTCTCCGGGCTCTTCACCATCCTTGTTGCCCTCCTTTGGACACTCTCTAATAGTTCAATATCTTTCTTACACTGTGGCACCCAAAACTGCCCCCAGCGCTCGAGGTGAGGCTGCCCCAGCACAGAGCAGAGCAGGACAATCCCCTCCCTTGCCCAGCTGGAGGAGATGCTGTGCCTGATGCCCCCAGGACAGGGTTGGCCCTCCTGGCTGCCAGGGCACTGCTGGCTCGTGTTCAGCTCATCATGACCAGGAGCCCCAGCTCCCTTTCCATGGCAGTGCTTTCCCAGCATCTCCTTCCCCAGTTGTGTCAACACACAACAAGGGTTGCTGCATCCCTGATGCAGAATTTGGCACTTTAGTAAACTTCATACAGCTGGTGGTTGCCCATCTCTCTAATTTTCCTGAGGGTTTTGTTCCTTCCTTGCAGAACAAAGGCTTTTCCAATGCCAGCACAACAGCTGACATTCAAAACAAAGCACTACTTTCCAAACATGTTTTTTTTTTTTTTTTTTATTCTCTAGTGTCCTTATTAGCACTTTAAGTTTGAGCACCTTCCATCTCTTGAGAGCACCTTCCCCTTGAGGAGAATTAGCTTCAGCTTGAAAATTTTCAGGCATTGGAATACATTGTCCAGGAAGGTGAAGGAAGAGTCACCATCCCTGAAGGTGTTCAAGAGGTGCCTGGATCTGGCGCTAGGTGATGTGGTTTAGTGGTTCAGGGGTTACAGGGGCACTGCTGGGTGCATGGTTGGACCTGAGTGGTCCTGAAGGTCTTCTCCAATTCTGACGG
>VZRH01000519.1:146163-184049 GCA_013397555.1 Urocynchramus pylzowi | reverse complement strand
TTTTTTTTTTTTTTTTTGGTTTTCCTCCCCTGTCTTTTTTTTTTTTTTTTTTTTTTTTTTTTTTCAGCTCTCTAGCTGTTCTGTTATTTTTAAACAAGAACATTAGGCATCTGACTTTCAGGTTGAACTGATGCTTCAATGTTCTAATCTTTTTATTATCTGCACAAAGAGCACTAGGGTGTGAGTCTGCTGTACCAGTCCTGCAAAACAAAGTCCTCCACTTCAAGTAGTTGCAGAACGAACACTTAGCAATACAAATGGGTCTGCATACAATACATATGCAAGATCTGCATTCACTGGTTAAATAATGTGTCTTTATATTTAAAAAGTGTGTTCAATACTGGTAATATATAATGAGGCTTGGAAAGTTACAGGTGTGCTGTGTGGAGGAAAATATTGTGACTGGGTGCATTGTTTTCTGTACTGCAAAATGAATTATTAGTATGTGGGTTCACCTTGAGTAAGTCACAGTAAATTACTGGGCAAGATTAAGGCAAGAGAAGTTCTGACGCTCTGAAGAGACAGGGCAAAGTGCTTCCAGTGGGAGGAACAAGTGGAGTTCTGTGCCTGACTGTTGTGATTCTTTTTTGTACTGATTACTAATTAAGGAAGAAGATAATTTAATCTTCTTAAGCAAAATCTTTCTGACTATATCTGAGACAATATGGTTCTATTAAGTTCAGTCATAGCAACTGCACGTTTAAATCAAGGACTGAAGAATTTTTCAGCTTCAAGTGACAATTTGTTATCTCCAGTGTGATGTGCTTGGCAGGAATGACAATCCACTATGGCAGAGAGAGGAATATGAGCGGAATAGCATTTCAAATATTGATGCCATTTGGCTTAATTTTTGAGACTACTCAGAGACTTACTAAAGCAAATGAGGGTTTTGGGGTTTTTGGTTTGTTTGTTAGCTTGGTTGTTTTTAAAAAGCCACTAATGACTTTGATTGAAAGTTTTTGGAGAGATTTTGCAGCTTTAAGGTCGACAGTGCTTCTTAATAATTTCAAGCATTAAAAGAGTAAAATTAAGCACCAGAACAGCAAAAACTGAGTGTAAATGATGGAAAGAAAGAACCAAACTGCATGACAGATTAAAAATTCACATAAGCAAAACAAAAGCAATAATAAGTGCATTAGAACCTCTCTGAATACTGCATATATACATATTTTAAGAACACAGTAACTTACAGGAGAATTAGAGACTGACATGTTGATACAGCTTTAAACAAGTGTGCGAAACAAAGAAATGAGGAATTAAAGACATTTTTATTTTGGAGACATTTCTGTGTTTTCACTGAATTTCATTACCCATTTCTAAGCATCTCCTTCATCTTAATAGTTTCTTTTTGGGTTTATTACCACTTTCTTTCCTTTACAGTTATTTTTCTCTACCAGAAAGTTGGGTGTTTTGGGTTGAGGATTCTGTGCTTCCTTAGTGGGATAATAGGAGTAGTCGTAGAGGAAAGCAGTAGGCAAGGGATAAAAAAACGTTGATGATTAGAGACTGGAATTGAACAAAGATTCATTGAGGAATGTGACTGGTACACTTAGCTAGCAAAGAGGGTTCCATTAGGGATGGAACAAAGAGGATCAAGGCAACACAAATTGCCTTAGTTCTATGGCTTAAGCAGAGTCTTGAAATTCTGAGTCACTATTTCTCTGCCTTAGGAAATTGTATGTAAAATATACTGTCAGAAGATGGTTTTAGTCAACCCCAGTAATTACACATATTCACTCACATCTGTGTCACAATACAGTCAGAACTAAAATTATGTGAACATTTTTCTTGTAGTCATTCTTTCATGTATAGAATAGTTGTGTGCTTGGTGGAGATGAATGAAAGCTCTCTCCAGCTGGCTTTTTTTTAGAAAAAAAAAAAGGCAGTAAAGTAGTAAGTAAAGTTCATATGGTTCATTTTTGTCATGAACAGTTTAATTCACGTTCTGGCATAGTGTTTCTGCAAGATAAAAATCCAGTTAATAAATCAGATTTTTCTAGGTGGCTAAATTTTAAGTATATAATTTTATGGATGGATTGCTTTATAAACAATGGTCTGAAATATTTTGAGTAGTACTTAGAATACTCTCAAGGCCTCATCAGCTAGTATTTTATCTTTGTTATTCAATAAATGCTCATTAACTGTGCACATTTGTCCTACATTCTTTTACTGTGGTTTTTGTCTAGCATTATTAAAGAATGTGTGTAATGCAACTTGAATCCTCTTGGAGGTTACTGAAATGCAATTGCTTTTTCTTTCAGAAATAGTATGGCTATTGTGTACTAACAATTCTGTTCAGTTATGTTTTTAGAGTATAAAAATAAGAATAGTGTGTCTGTTTGTGAAGTAGAGAAGGAATTCAAGTAAGCATAATGTAACCAAGTGGTCTGGAATTTGGCTAGAATTCTAGGAACAAATGCCAGCACTTAAAAGCCTTGGATAGCTCTTTCTGGTTATGTTGAAAGGGAGCACTGGTCAAGCATGCTCTACATTGGAAGTATTCCTGGTAAAACATCAGGTTTTCAACATTGTTCTTTAATCAACAGTACTTAGCTAATTAGTGTAGAACTGATGATGCAAATAGTTAAAATCAAAGTGATTTTGATCTAGCTAGACAAAGGAGGGACTATGGACTAATGTGCCCAGTTCCTTCTTTAATAAAAAATTAATGGTACATCATGGCACAGTAATGCTAGTACACAGAATATAACTTTGTTTCTACAATAATGATTTATCTTTCAAGTTACTCATTTCTCTCCTCTTATGCCAGTATTAATTTTGCTCTCAATATGATTCCAATAGATGTTTTCTTTTCTTCTTGATCCAGTAGATGTTTTCTTTTCTTCTTGAGTGTAGGAGTTGCTGATAATAACAGGGATAGTATTGTGCTTCTGCTTAATGGCTGTGGAAATGCAATTTTAAAAAAACTTTGAATTATTCATAAGCAGTTTCTTATTTGATTACATGTGCTCTGACTAGAAGATTTAAACAGGAATAAACAGTCTGCCTTAAAATAAGTAAAATTCTGTTGGAAAGTTTGATTTAATATAGAATGACTGAACACAGCCCTAGTGAAAGATGAAAAAAAAGCCATCCAATTGTTCCTGTTTTGAGTTGTGGCACAGATAAACATTTTAAACAAATGACAGAAATTTAGCAACTTGTGTGGTGAAGCATTGACTTCCTTACTGTTACTGATATGGATCATTTCAAATCATGAAACAGTGTAGAAAATTCTGTGATTAAACCAGTAGTAAGCCTCTAAAACAGTGTGCTACTCTGCCTCTGATTTTCTCCAGCTGTCTCATTTATTCCCATTCCAGTTCTTTTTTGCTCTGTTGATTCTTATTCTCTCCTGCAATCAGAATTATTCTTACCCATATATTTGTTTATATGCTACTTCGTATTCCTCAAGTCTTCACATCTGATGATGTGTCTTTCTTCTCCTTTTCATCTACTGCCCCAACCCTTCTGTCCTTCCAAGGCTTATACATGCATTTTGTTTTGAAAGTAATTTACACACATTCTGAATTATGTCAGATTTCTAAAGTAGCAACACTAGCCATTCTCTTTTCATTCTCCAGAGTGATAGTAGAAACTTTTAGAATTGTTCTTTAGGTTCAAAGGCAAAAATTTATCCCTTTTGTCTATCTGAGTAATGTGGAGAGTGGTAGGCCCAAAACTCTTCAGGAAAGGCCTCTTCAGTGCCTTTCCTGCAGGTACTTTGTAAGCTCTTTGGAATATGGATGTTTGGCACCTGCCATCTGGACAGATCAGTATCTTTGCAGATTACAGTTTTGAAATTCCATCCCCGGAGGGATGATAGATGTCCTGCTTCATCCCAGAGAAATGTTGTATGAATGAGATTTGAAATTAAAACTGAAGAAAATCATAGTTGGGCTGTCAAGCATACACAAAAACAGTTGGCGAATACACCTGCTTTAAAAAACCCCTATGACTGGAAAGAGTATCTGTCTGCTAAGTACCTTGGAAAACCATTGATCATGTACATTCAAATTTGCTTAATTATGCCCATGTTCATATGTAGGTTGTACCTCATTCCAAACATATGCTGTAAGTTCTAACTCATTGTACACAGTTTATATTCAAAGTCTAGCCTACCGTGTCTTGCCCTTGGGTTTCAGAAGCTATTTTTTCATGTTAGGATTTGCTGGTTGTCAGTGTGTTTATCCTTTTATGCAGACTGAGCGCTCCCAAAGAAATTATATCAATTACAAGTTCTTTTTTAGCAGCAGAGGAGCAGCATTTGTCAGAATGAATCATTAACAATAGTCGGAATGCACTCTTTTCTTGCTGCCTCTTCTGGAAACCTTACTGAATTTGAAGTATCCTTAATCTGGGCATATACTCAGGTAGATCCTCCTTCATTGTCGGTAAAGAGGTGACTCTTTGTTCTTTTCAGTGGTAGTTACTGACATCAAAGCTCATTCTGCCTTTTGTATTTCTATACCTCTCACTATACTGTTGCTTCTCGTTGGCAATAACAGATGCTCAGGCTGCACTATTCAAGACCGCTTTTTCAGCTGCAGGTACAATAGTGGGTACCTACTGGTATTAGATATTTTCTTATACAAACACTAACAAGTTGCTAGTAGAATTTTTTGGTTTTTTGTCATTTTTTTCAGTAGAGGATTTGAAAATTTACTATAGCCTTGAGTAGAGTTATTGCTGTTCATAACAATTTAATAAATTCTTCTTTCTTTTCCATTTCAAAAATTAAAATTTTCATATTTTCTGTGGCAAGAATTCTCTTGCATGGTAATTAATAAGATACATAAGTGAAGTCTATTTAATCTATCTTTTGGTCAGTTTACCAGTGGATAGCAGCATAAATTTCTTTCATTAAAGCTGCTGCAGATACATGACCAGTACATGCTGCACAAATCAGAAGAATCTTACTGGAACAGAATAGCCATGGTCCTCCACTTTGAGAAAGGTGTCTTTCCAAGATTTAGGTGTACATTTTTGTTTTCTATGAGCATATAATTCTTTATCATTGTATTTGGAATAAGAAAAGGCACAAAGCTATAAAAGGCAAGCACAACTAAATTTATTTTAAATCAATTAAATTCTGTGCTTTGGTTTGAATTTTTTTTTAATGGATTAATTCCTGATGTTGATTAAATGGGCCAGGTAAAGCAGAAAAAAACGCTACTAATTTTGAAACAAGAAATAAGTGTATCTGACAGATTTTACAGCTGATACAGCATCAAATTAATCCCATATTTGTATATAGGTTATGTAAATAAAATTTAATAGTATACTGCATAATATGAGACATGGAACCTAAGATGCACATAATTCTGTTTATGGAGTTACACAGCTGCTGCTTGTAATTAGCTGCCTAGGGAACCTCTGTTCAACAATCCTTTTTAATGAGTGTTTTTAACAGTTTGATTCCATGGTAAGAGAAGAACTAGATACAGTATGTCAAATATGACTAAAATACAAATAAATGAAAATTCATAACAAAAATTACATATAGATTGTGTATGGGTGTGCAAGCACATGTGTATATGCTTTTAAATATATTTTTTAAAACACATATATTTTTCAAAATCATAAAAGTGATTTTGAAAGCTCTTTTGCAAACACAGTGTTCAGTGTTTAAAATGATAAATAAACAAAAAAATAGTGATAGTTTTCTTACTGCTGAAGTGTAGTTTCTTTCCCATAAGGTTACTTATTACAATAGAAAGTAAAATAATTACTTTTTTCCCCTGAAATTTAAATGTGACTCACGGTTTTAATTATCTTTTTCTTTCATCACAACATTATTGAAATTTAAGTAACTACAGAAATACGACTTTTTTAAACATTTTCTGGGTCACTTCTAACTGACATACTCTATTACCTTCTTTTCTGTTGTCTAATGCTATCTATAATTTGGATTTGTTTGTGCAAAAGGAAGAGAATGACTGTAGAATTTTTATTAAATATCTCTAGCTTACTTCTCTTGAAATAGAGGAAGTAACATTGCTTTCCTCATGAGAGTTTTTGACACTTAGATAATTTGTTTCGGTTGTCTCCTTCACTTCTGTTTTTGTGAACTACTACTTCCAGCCTTTTTGTAAGATTAAAGTAGGTACTTCCATCCTGTGTATAACATGTCAGCATGTAGAACAGTGTCTCCTAGGAGTATAGTTTTTCAGTAATTGTAACTTCTTGTTTTGTTGAAGCTTGTAATTTATTATACTCTGTCTGAATTACACAACAGAAACTTTTAAAAATGGTTAGGTTTTTTTCCATTCATCTTTATAGCATTTGTTTTCTCTATGATGAACATATTCACATCAGTGGAGAAGACTTTATTGTTGATCATTTGTTTTCAGGTAGGATCCCTTAGACTATTCAAAGAATGCAGGTGTGGTTCAGCCATGGATTATGATGCCATAAATTGTAATGTGGAATTTAACAAGCAGGAAAAAAACACATGTTTTGCAAGGTGATAAACTACAAGAAATTCAGGACAAATAATGGAAGAATAAATGATGTAATTACTAAGTAATGCAGGTGTCAAATCTGTATAAGTAGTTAGTTAATTGTAATTACAGTTTGGTTTAGCTAGAGGTATTTGGAGATATTTATGTCACTTAAAGGAGAAAACAGTTTGGAGTTGAGGCATATTTTGGTTTTAATCCAAATTCAGTCATAGTAAAATACATACGATAGAGACATGAGATGAATGATAATGCTTGGGAAAAATTCTTACAGGATTATGTTAATCTGTTGAGAGTTCATTTGTCCACTTATCTTTTAATAATCCGGGCTAAGGTGTAGTGGCCATAACCTTTAAGCATGCTATTTAGAAACTTATGCTAACTTGTAATAGGGATCCATATTTTTCTTTTTCAAAAGTTAATCCTGTCGTAAGACACTGCTTCCCAATTACCCTGATGAGAAAGTTACAGTTGTTCTCCTCATCCTCAATGTGATGCTGACCCTGTCTGGCTGGTGTCTTGTCACCATTTGGACTCTGGACTATTTCCATGTAGTTGAAAGACTTGCCTCAGTTTCTAAGCTCGTTTTCAGAGTTGAAGCATAAAGCATTAAAAGGGAAAAATTGAGAGAGAGAGCAAAAAATGTAAATGATTTAATTTCTTATTTTGCATGCATTCTCCTTGTATGAGTCAAGGAGTTCTTAAGACAACTGTAGATACTATGACATATTATTCCTTTTGTAAGCTTTATTTATCCTTATGTTTTAGATAATCAGGTGTAGTGTTCCACATATAGTCTGTTTACATTTTTAATGCTGTAATTGTTGTTCTCTGGAATAGTGTTTCAGAAATAAATGGAGTATTAATTCAAACCCTGTGGTGTGAAAGAGCAAAAAAAATAGCAGAAGACCCATTGTTATTTGTGGAAACCCAGGGCATAGGGAGTATTTCTCTGACTGCTCTGGGGTGTCCTGACCCCCAGGGGAGCACTGATTTTGACCCTCATTCATGGAGAGTTTCCTAGACTTCAAGATAGACTAGACTCCACAAAAGTGTGGAATAGATTGTAGAGAGTAGTGTAGATATATCACTTGGGTGAGAAATTTAGGTTTCAGGATTTTTTGTTGTGGATGGAAGCAAGATGGAGGGCACAGGGTGCTGTCCTGACTTTCTTCATGCTTCTTCTTCCTTCTTCTTCTTGGGTTTGGGTGGCACTCAGTAATTGGGCAGAAAATTCTGCATTGCGAGCTCTTTGGGATCAGTTATTGGGGTAAAGGGAAAAATAACCTAGGTGTCAGTTCTTAATTGGATAGTTTAGTCTTAAAAGACCTTGTAACAAGAGATTGTTATCCATTTTGTACCTTGTTAATGAAAAGCTGCTGAACTCACAGTAGTGAGATTGTAACATAGATAAGAAATAATAAACACTTGAGTCCGAACTTGAGCTCCTGTCTCAAGTGCCTTCAATCCCGACCCAGAGAAACCCATAGTTATTCTTAAAGAAGTTCCATTTCAGATCCTAGCTGAATTTTATTAATATTTATCCAGCCCCTGCTTTCTGTTATGATCCTCTCCTCCTCCTCCTTACTCAACTGATACTATTATAATTTTTACTGACCACTGTCCCTGTGAGCTTGTAAGTACTCAGAAAGCATACTTAGCTTAATTTCTACCAGCTTTTATTTTCTCTTTTGCAAGACTTGCGTTTTGTCCTTCACATTTCTTTCTGCTATCCCTCCTCTTTCTAAGTTGTCTGTTTCCTCACTGAAGAGAGGACTTTTTTTTCTGCTTTAGTCAATTGAGATTCCGCTTCTTTTCATATCTCAGAAATACTAGAAGATCAAAAATTCTTGCGTATGTTAATCAGTCTGTAAAACTAGTTGGTTTTTCCACAAGGGTTTCATATTACAGGTGTGAGAATATGGCACTTGGGGTGATAATAGTGGTGCTCTGTTGACAGTTGGACTGGATGATCTAGAAGGTCTCTTCCAACCCTGATGATTCTGTGATGTATGAATTTTACATCAGGTCTTGGCAATGTAAGTAGAAGTCCTAATCTAAATGTATAAGATACCTCTACAAAAGAAAGAAGACAATGTGTGAGTTTAGGAGAAATAATTCTGCCCTACAATTATAGAGTCTAGCAAATCCTATTACCCGCTCTTTAACAATCTGCTGATTTACAGAGTCCAGAAAAAAAAAAATTACAATGAAAAAATTATGTATAATATTTAACTTGGTGATCAAAGAAGTTAAGCCCAAGGTCCTAAAATTCCATGAAGTATTGTCATTACTGACAGCTTAAAAATGCAGGTATATCACCGTTACAATTTTGCTAAGGTAAACAGAAATCTGCTAGCAAACTACTTAATGGACCTGGATTTATCACAGTGTTCTCAAAAACTATCAAGGTATGACAAGCACTTTCATTATGTAATATGAAACACATACATTCTGTATTGCTGGCACATTGAAGGCTTGGAAACATTTCAAAACCTTCAAGCCAGCAAGTATGTAAAGCAGTAAGATAAAATCATTAATAATCAAGTTCAGGATAGAGATTACACAACCATTAGTGAAGTAATTCTCATTACAGCAGTTTTTCTGGATAGGACATGCCTCACAGAATAGGAATGCCACTTTCCCAGAGCATGTCAGAAATTAATAATAACCCTGAATGTGAGCAAATTGGAGCAAGAGGTTCTGATTAATTTTCTTTGGGGGAAAAAAAATCACCATTTTTTCTAGAATCTTAGGTGTGAAGTTGTGTAGAAAAAGAATCAGTAAAATAATAAAATAGATGAAGCACAGGCTCTTTAGTTCAGACTCCATTCATAAGCAATAAAAAATGAAGTGTTTTGAGAGAGAAAAAAGAATTAAAGGAAGTGAATTCTATTTGTTTAGCTGGAGAACGCTGATATATTTCCTTACTCAGTCCTTAAAATGTCAGTAACCTAAAAATCGAAGAAAGGATTTAACGATGCATCCTTTTAATAGGAAAATGACCACATTTGCCATATCCACATCCTAGTCATACAGACTTAGAGGCTTAAAGTAACTTTGTTTTTCATACTCCAGTAATATACCTGTTTATACTGTTATGGCTTCTGAGCAGAACAGATATGTAGTAGTTGATTGTTGAAAAACAGTGTAATCTGCTTAAAAGCATTTCTTTTTTTCTTCTTATATTTTGGCTACAGTTCTGTAACACTGGGTGTGAGGATTTGCTTTCAGTCAAGCTGTAAACTTGGGAAATTTTTTTCATATTGTGAATAGTTTTATTTCTGTTCTTATACAAATTAGTATTTTTTAATTACAATTTTAAATTTGGTATAATATGAAATTCTTTCTTTTTTAATTATGGGGCTTTTTTACCCTAATTTAGGAGCTTGTTCATTATTTAATCCATTTTATGCTCTTTTTTTAAAAAAAAAATAAAATCAAATGCTGTGACACAAAACATTAGTCCTTGTAACAAAATTACAGCAGCTAAATCACTAGGAACCAGTTTGACTTGACATTATGATCAATATGCTGGATCTCATTTGTGACAGGTGTGGTCTTTTTGTTGCTTATATAGGCAGATTGTGTGTTTAAATGAAGTAGAAAATTATACGTTGTAATTTATAGTTATTGCTAGTAATTACTGTTTATTCCATTGCCATGACTCAGAAATCCATTTATTATGGGAGTTAAATACAGAAGATGTTGATGCCTGAGAACGTGTGAGGTGAAGGTTAAACCATATTTTCTAATTTGTTGTTTCTTTCTTAGTTTAGCATTTGACTTTTAGCATGTGTTATTTGGTAGCAGCACATTAGTTGATGTAACTTGGGACTAATTCTCAGTGTGCTACGTACAGCTGTATACTGAGCTATCAATTTATTTTATTGTCCCTATAGAAATGGGTGTAGCCTATTTTTTAACTGAGGGACAATCTCTGAAATCATGTCTTAAACTAGACAGAGACCATATATTTCTTGTTGCCTAAACTGTGTTGCTTTGGTGATCTGGCCCTGCAGCCTTTTCATTGGTCTTAAGTTTAATATGTTTGTTACAATTTCAAACAAACACCGTGGAATGGTTTGGGGTGGAAGGGACCTTAAAGACCATCTAATTCCAACCCCCTGCAACTGAATTGTTTTACATCATTAGAAGTGGATATGGTGCTATCATCTCTTTCTTTAATTTCAAGTTAGACTGTAAGATGTTTTCATAAAAGAAGTTGAACTATAAAAGAATAATCAGTCTAATGCTCTCCTGTTACTTTTTGTGTATTACCTATTTCTCACTTTGATCCCATTTTGGTCATTCTGAAAGAGTATTTTTACCTTATACAGTCTTTAAAATTTTACCTCTGCTTTTGTGGTTAAATTACTTTTTGTATATACCTTAGCTTCTTAATTTCCTTTGAATGTTTTTATATGAAATGCTAAATTAAATATTATTGTGAATAGACATGGTTTTATATATTTTTGGTATGTTTTTTCTTGGTTGCTTTTTGTTTACTTTTCTCTAATGGAAAGTTCATGAACTCACAGTTTTTTTTCAAGAATATGTGATTTTTTGCACACATGCCAATAAATTTTGGAAGCAGATAATGTGATTATAAAGGCAGATGCATATTTGCATTATGGTGGGATTTTTTTTAACATTGATAGACCACGTGTGTAAATGCTTTCAGTATTTCAGAATAAATTTTAGTGAATATATCTATTTTTATGGGTATATGTATCTATGTCTATGTAAGCATATGTAACTCAGGTATATACATACATAGTATTACACCTTTTGTGTTAAGATGTCTCATTATAAATCTGTAGGTTAGAGTTGAGAGAAAATACTCATTATTACCATTTTACTGTTGCAGATGATTATTTTAGGTCTCTCAAAGAATCACCAGCAAAGGTGGTGGCCAAGGCAGGTTTAATATTTAAGTGATATTCAAAGTTCAGCAAAGTTTGTCAGCAAGATTCATTCTACTTACTCAATGGTTAAAGCACACACAGGAAAAATTGGACTAGAACCTAAAATCAATCTACCTAAAACTAAAACCAACCAAAAATTATCTACATGTAGGCTGGGGATGGAAAAAGGGCAAGGATAGGAAAGGATTAAGGATAAAAATGAGTAAGAGAGACAGTCCTATAGGGTCACAAGATTCGGACTAGACCACTTTGCCCAGACTTGACCAATGATTTAGGCCTAAATCTTTTAACATCATTTAAACTTAATAGCACATTTAATTGATATTTAAATAAACTATCAAAATATTCTGTATAATTTACTGTAAGCAAAACAGTAATTCACCTCAGGCCTAGCTTCCTTACAAACCTAAATTACTTAATCTAAAAGAGCAACATTTGTAGTACATTTGCTTTAGTTTGTTCACTTTTGCACACATGCAGACCTGAAGGTGTATGTACAAGGTAATCACTTGTGAAAAATTTCCCTCAGGATCAGGAAAATACTCACACTGGATGCTTTTGCATCTTCTCAACAGGCTGAGCCTCAAGGAGTGGGATTATCAGCCCATGATCCATTGTCGTTGTAACTGGTCCTCCAAGTTCAGCGGACTTGCTGAGAGGTGCCCCACTCAGAGGAATTTGCTGACCACAGACCACTGCAGGCCAGAAGAACTCAGAATTGTTTGAGGTTGCAAAGATCATCAATTTCAACCTCTGACTGGTCACCTCCTTGTTGCTAGACCATGGCACTTTGTGCCACATCCACTTGTTTCTTTAACACCTTCAGGAATGGTGACTCCACAAACTCCCTGGACAGTTCATTCCAATGAATTCCAGTCTAACAATCTGTTCTGAAAAGAAATTCCTTCTGAAAGGACAGGTCTGCTTGGGACCACTGTTTCTAGAGTCATAAGAGAATTGGTTTAAGTCATAATAATCTTCAGTCTTGGCCACAATTCAGGTAGCAATTTCAGTTACAAAAATATTATAACAACTGAAGTTGTTATTCAGACAAGAAAAATAAGTTTCCAAAGTGGTTTTTGCTACACACCACAAGTTCTTGGGAGCAGACAGTATTTCTAATAAGCTCAAGAGCTTAGTCCAGGTGCTGTTTGTCAAGGCTGAGGCGTAATGAGCATTTCTGAGATCACAGTGCAGCTAGGGGGAATGCACCACCACACTTAATGTTTTTTGCTTACTGCATGAGATATATTTTAAAAGGTACATTTTAAAAAATGGCATGCAACTTGCAATTACTTTTCTTGATCCTGAGAGAAAATCTTTATCTTCATTTCAACAGTGGTCACTGTCAAAAAAGGAAAGAACAATAATATTGGAATGGGAAAATTAATTTTGAACTGGCATAAGAACCTAGTTATTTTCAAACTTGTTGAGGATTTCTTTTTAATAATACTATATTGATGTTGGGAAAGAAATAATAGCTTCTACTGTCTTTTAAATATTTTAAGTTATTAAGCTGTAAAAGAGTGACTTGGTACTGTGTAATTTAACTGTGTATGAGGAGAATAACCTGCTCTAAGAGATGATGGACTGTCTGTTAATTGCTTCTTCCTGAAGTGAGGTACATGATTTTTAAATCAAGGCAAAACTTGATGCAGTCACAGCCATAAAAAGTGATTATTTTCTAAATTAATAAGGAATCGTATACCTGTAAGACTACTAAGTTAGCCTCTGAGGAACACGGCAAGAAGAAGAAGTATGTGTTAAACACTAAGTAAAATGTATTTCCTGCCCTCCATACACAATCTCCCCCAATCACTGGAATTAATATTCCTATCAGGCAAACACAGCCATGCAGTCCCATAATGATTAGATAAATCATTGGATACAGAAATATAAGTCAATACAAACGAATTTTCATTGACTTCCTTTACTCTATTTGCATGAACAAAGTAGATGGTGATTTTATATTCTAATGGTCAAGTCTAAATGGCTTTGAGTAATGTTTTATTTATAGAGCACTTGGTTGCCCATAAGGTGAGTTAAAGTGAAAATTGTGGTCAGGATTAAGCCTGATTTTTCCCTAGCTGGTGAAAGAATATCGGTAGCCAGGTCTGGGTGAATGAATAAAGTGTATGCTGGTAAGAGGAGTTTTGCTGCTGTGCCTCCGACTGTTCCCCATATGTGATGAGTCAGAATTTGTTCTTGGAATCTGAAGAAATTTGCAATTCTGGAGTCGAAACCAAATTGGATAGCATAATGATGACAAATCTCAATCTATGAAGTATTTGGGCTCGATTTTGAAGAGGTGTATCAATGTAGGAGTGGACTATGCCCTAGGCAGCTTCCTCTTAATACTGAGGAGCATTTTTGGAGTATGATTGATATGATGAAGTGGATCTACTTTCTACATTGAAAGCTGAAGAGATGTTTGTAAAATCAACAGTGATTTTGGTATATATGATGAACTTTTTATATTGCACATGAGGTTTACTTTCTATAACTGCAGCTTTTTTGCTAAATTCATCTTTTTCTTTTCACTTTATTTAAGTTTACTTGGAGTACAACAGAACCAAAAGGGGAACATGAAACAATTGTATTATTTAACTAATCCTTTCTAGAAATATTAGAACTAGTTGTTGATATGTTAATCACATCAATAGTGATCTGTAGCTAATGCCAGTTGGTCTTCAGACATCAAGTGGGCTAAGGTTTTGTGGCAGTTAATATTAGAAATAATTCATGTTAGTTTAAATCCTCAATTGCATTTAATTATAGATTTGTTTGTGAAAAAAACAGCTGCACCTTTTCCTCATCTCTGTTAGTCTGCCATTTGAAATATGCAGCAGAAGTTTTCTGCACTGGGCAGAGTTATCAAAAATTTTGTACATGTAATCATGCAATCTTTCATTATTTGTTAGCCATTGAGTGATCTTCTCCAGTCTTTGAGACAGCAGTGAGAAAAACTATGCATCTCTGTCTTTACAGATAATATTATTTGCATTCATAATTATCACAATAGATAAATAGTTTGTGGGTGAATTACACAGCAGATCCATCACCATTACACTTCCAAATGTAATGGGACAGAAGTTTGGCTCTTAGCCATCATAATGACATGTCTTAACTAATGTGATCAGTCTTGAAGCAAACTGAATCAAAATTTTCTTTCCCCAGGGAATAGAAGTCCCAAGGTATGTTCTAGGCAGCTGATATGATAAATTATTAAGTACTTTTTTGTGCCATCCATGGATGGCAAATATGCTTTTTTTTGTAACTTGCACAGAAAGAAATCTAAAGAGCAGCTTGTTCATTTTTTCCTTCTTTGGGTTTTTCCATTAGTGTATCTTCTTCAAGATAGTGAGTGCTAATTCCAGTAAAATATCCTCATGAAAGGGAAGCCACCTCTTCTGGAAGTGCAGTTTTGTTGAGTTTGACTTTGCTACAAACCTTTGCAAATTTCAGGTCTGCTGAAAACTAAACCTCTTCTTATTGTTAAATAAAGAAGAAATTAATGTGAAAAGGACCTGTACTCAAGAGTATAGTATATGTATTGCATATATGAAAGCTAATGTACAAGGCAGGAGATATCCTGCTGCTTAATATTAAAAAAGTAAAAGTTAAGACACTTTTCATTACAACTGTAGTATTTCTGTCTAAAAACAGGTTCCATGCAACAGAGATGATGAGTTTAAGAATGGAGTGAATGAGGAGCGTAGGACTGGGAGCCATCCAAGGGACAAGAAAAAAAGAAGACAGTGGATGATAGAGAGTCACTTGGTTTGAGGAGGCGGCAGTAGTGACAGAAGCTGGAAGAATGTAGCTTGCTAGTCAGAGTGAAAGGAGTAGGCAACAATAACAGGTGTGATAACCGGAAGGAACATAAGAGACAGATTTGTAGTGTTCTGGAAATTGAAATAGAACAACCTAGGCAAAGCAAACTTGAAAATACTGTATTTACTTGTGATAGTTCTTGTGATTAACTTGTGCAAGTGACAAGAGTTTCTTACCTATCACTAAAATTCAATTTTTTTCCTCAGTTGAGAATCCTTTATTTCTTACTAACTCTTATGCTTTATCACTGTGTGTCATACCTTTAGGCACACCCAGATGAGATGGCTACTGACCAGTTGTAAATATATTTATCCCTCTGCTTAGGAAGGGATGACTTCTCTAATAACATTCAGAAGACTGACATAGGAAACCGATACATTTTTGGACTATATATTAGCTCAAGTCTTTCTGGTTCTGTCACTATTTTACAGGCAGTAAGAACATCAAGATTGCAAAAAATCTGTTGATACACAGCCAGCAAAATGGAAAAATCTGGTTTTGGGTTGGTTGTTTTGGGGGTTTTTTTAGTCATTCATATGGGCTTTTATTTTTCATTAGGAGGTCTTTAATAATTTCAGATCATTGAACACATTTCTGAACTTTCCAGACTACTGGATAATTGACTACTGGATAATTAATAATCTCAATATAACCTATTCTGTTTTTAAGTTAACAGCACTGAAACTGCTATTAAGTATAAAATTCCTGGCATGGAGTTCATTGTGTTATTTGATTCTGAAAGTGAAAAAAAATAAAATATGTTTCATGCTGTTTAAGCTTTCTCTTAATATGAAAATGTAATAAATTTGTTGCACTGTGTTGAAATATGTTCATTGTATAACAATATTTTGTTTTATAAACAACTCTAGAAGAGTCTCAAACTCTTCAGCAATGGAATATGCCATCTAAAATTTGTAAAAAATTAGTAGCCTTCTCAATGCAATTAGAGAAATTAAATCTACATGAAGTCTTAGATAGTTTGTTTTAATCAGTTGCTAATATTCCATTTTTAGTGTTCTCTGAAATGATTAATTTTATCAACCAGAGACAATCACTTGATCTTTACACACATTTTACAGACTGTTTAAGACTCTGTGTAGATTATATTTCTCAACATGCATCTAGAAAGGTGGTGAAATTTTGAAAGATCTGAACGGCATATACCTTTGATGAAGAGTTTGAGATTCTGCTAAGACTGATTTTAAAACAAAACTGATTTTATAAGGCTTACTCTACTGGGAGAAAGGTGAGGTCAAAAATATGTCCATGCTTCCTTGTATGATGTACTGACCACAAAATCAACTTCATTACTTTGTTGAAAAGGGGTGAAGTATGCCATGCTTTTCTAACTCTGCAATCCAAAAAATATTCTCTTGTAGGAAAAGTATAAACAACAAATATATAGACAAGCAGGTAGTTAAACATTAATTACTACTGTAAAACTGTTAAGATTAGTGTAGATTTCTTGCATGTCTTAAAGTAGTTGCTGTAATGAACAGTAATTATGATAGAAAAATAGAAGTTGGAACTGCAGTGATTGAAAACTTGTATGACAGATACATGGAGATGCTGGCAATTTGGGTTGTTTCAGTTTGCTATTACTTCTGATAATTACTTCAGCACACTTGAAAAGAAATCATTAAGTATGACAAAAAGAAAAATCTATCATCATCGCATTAAAGATTACATTCTCTAACACTGAAAGCTACATCAGTTTTTAGGAACCAGAAAATTTTATGTCTGATTTTAGTGTCGGTATCTAGTGGTCCCTGTGCTTAACTTTCCTTTCAGGAAAAGGAGCCTGAAAGAATACATAGAGATTTTGAAACAAGAAGTGTGAAACAAATCCTTCTCCTGCTCAGGCCCCCAGCTGTGCAACATGATGTAAGTTATTTAACCATTTTGTCTCTTTTATTTTCCTTTGTAGACAATGAAAACATACTATTTTCTGGATTTTTAATAATGCTTTGTTTTTAAAGTTTAATTTAATTTAGTAGATACAAAAGATGTTAAAAGACATAAAAGATGTTTTGGAAAAAATATCAATTGAAACCTTACTTCATTACTTTTTCAGCTAAAAATTAATTAGACTTATAATACTCTGACAAATTATTCCAGCTGACCTAACCTTGAGGTATGTGTGACTGTTTATTGTTACTTTCTTTGCAGTGTTAGTTTGTGCTTTTATAATATTTTGAGCATTTAGAAAGTAAATGTTCTTGTTGTCTGAATTTCTGTAATCTTGTTGTGTTGTTTAAATAATTTAATCCTTTTGGAGTTGTCAAATTCATATTTCAGTGCTTAAGTCCCAATGGTCTGGAATGATCTAATCACTAGTGGATCCAGGAAAAGAAGTGATCTCATAGGAAAGAAATCAACAAATTCTGATATATAAGTTATAGAGAATATGGGGAGATATCAGAGTCCTTACAAGAAAAGAAACATTTAATTCTCTGTATGAATCCGAGAAGTCTGAGAAGTTTCAGTTCAGTATCCATGTTGACACAGTATTAGCACAGAATCTATCTCAAAAATACAATCTTTCAACTGATCTGTGCTACAGTACGATTAACATACATCCATAGTAACTTAAGGAAATAGATTATAGAATTTTTAGAGGAATTTCTTGGCTACCTAGATTGGTGAAACCCCCTCTGCAAAAAATGAGGAAATAAATAAGTTGTTTAAGAACAAGAAGTGGGGATTTGGAAACCTGAGTAGCCTGTATTTGAAGGAAGTGTTCATAGCACTAATGATTCTCAGTTGACTGGCAAGACAGGTGTTACCTCCATATGTGCTAGGAAAGCCATTCACTGAATCCTCACTGTAATAAAGTATCAGTTGTGATCAGTATGTTATTTGGAACTTGGTTTTTAGTGTAACTTTGGTTGTTTTCCATACATTAGTATTAGTGCAAATATATTTTAACATAATTTCTATCTTCATTCTTACATGACTATTGCCATGTAGGACTATTTAGGAACATAAGGACTTGGGGAGTGGGTGTGAGCATGAACTCCTCTAGAGTGGGTGTGAGCATGAACTACCATGAGAATCTTGCTTTTAGTTGTGAACAAACCTTGAGTGTGCTTGTACTCTTTCTGATCACTGTCTTTTCCTGTTTTTTATTCCTTCTTCTGTTGCAGGAATGCCTATATTGTTTTTGTTTGCTTTTATTCTGCCCAGTATTCCTCCAAAAGGAATGAACTTGAAATCTTTGTTGTTTATTCACTAGTAGTTCTTTTAAAAGAATTTTAAGTTTAGATTTGTCACATCAGTCATTATTCTTTTTTAAGCATTTGTAGTTATAATTTTCTGTGTTTTGCAGCTGAAAAGGTACTTAGAAAAATTAAGTAATTAATTAAATTTTAAAGTAGTCATGAAAATTAGCTTCCTTTCCTAACTATAGTCTTTTCTTTTCATTTGTACAGACGTAAAATACATGATGTCAGCTCAACCATGTTTGCAACTGTCACCTGTTTCAAAGAATATTCTAAGAATTAACTCTGGGGGTTTGCCGTAAGTACTTTGTCTAATACTCTTAGCTTTTTTTTCTAAATGTAGCTGTATTTCTTATAAAAGTCTAACTCCTACCTGCAACTTCTTCATCATTAGGGCTTAAAATGCCTAATTAATGGTTTGGTTGTATATTAACACTATTTTTTAAATGTATAAAATATTTTATAACAGTGATTTCACAGAGCATTGATAATGCAAGCTGCTCATAGTCTTTACAGACTGAACACTCTTTTTAAAAATAATTCAAACAGTCTGTCATTTTCCAAAAGCCCCTTAGTTTCATTTCATTATATTTTCAATGTGCCCGTTTTGTGTGGTTCAGTCACCTGTGTAAATAACAGCTTTCTCAGAACTGAAATGAGCAAATAATTACTAACAATTTTGTATAAGCATTATTTTATTCAAAATAGCTTTTCACAATTTTACTCAAAAACATGAACCACAAGGAGACTAAAGCACAAATGGTATTCAACAAATGCTCTTACTTTGAATAACTGTGGTTATGCTGCTATGCCTGCTACATCTTGCTGATCACTGTACTGTCTTAGCATCTAAGAAAATTGGTATTGTCTCTCTTACTGCATTCTTTCAATGATTCCGGTTTACTTTTTTGTTATGTATTTATTTATTTATTTAGTAGGTAGTCTGTAGGAAAATAAGTCAACTTATACATTCTACTTTTTTTTTTTTGAAAGCAATAGAATTTATAGTTTTTCCAGCTTCCCAGGGCTAAATTGACAAATGTGGGCCACTCAAATTGAACTCTTCATCATTGCTTGTTGGGAGTTCAAAAACAAAACTAACTAAGCAAAGCCAAAAAGAACCCCCCCACACCCCACAATAATTTTCTTCACATTTTAAGCCACTGTTCCTCAAGATAGAAGGTCAGTGTTGTGGAAAATTGTCTTTGTAGTTGTGCTAGCCCAATTTTTTTTGTCACGTAAGCTTGTACACTTGAGGTATTTAAAAAAGAAAATTGAAAGCTGATGTACAACTATATTCAATAGGAAAACAATTATATGAGTGGAGTGATGTATTCTTGGTGACCTGTGTTGCTTAGAAACAAACTGCTGTTTTGTCAATTGATTAAATCCTTGTCTTCTAATTGTCTTTTACTGGAAAGTCCATTGCAATGCCTGACTCAGGCTCGAACATTCCTCCATTAACCATGAGGTCAAGCTACTGTCTGCTTCTTTCCTTTCTTCAGTCTCCCTTCATCTCAGCTAAAATCACTCAGACACCTGTCACTAAGCATTTCTTACATAAAGTTTCAGTTATTAGTACTGAATTTACCTGGTGCAAGTTAAGTTAGAGCATACGTGATCCCATAGTGCGTATCTGTGATGTTAGCCAGTGCACACAAGAAAAGTAAAAAAACCATTTTGCTTTCATATTAAATTAGTTGATATGTGGCCAGGTAAGTAATCTACCACCAGAAACTTACCCTGTTGGCATTGTTTAAACAAATTTAAACCAATTAAGTAATTTTATATGGGATCCATTCTATGTGTTGTAGTACTGCATGCTTTTGGTGAAGTGCAAGAAATTATCTGGCAAGATTTACTGTCTCAGTGGGGATTTTTTTCTATTAGCCAAGCCACTGAAGAATATTTCTAGAATCACAGCTTCCATATTCAGCTACAGATCTGATGCATTTGTTTTCTTTTGGTTCACACGTTATCTTAATTATTGTAAAATCTTTTTCTCAAACTGAAAAACATACCCATTGTCCATATGTATTTATGTGAAATACTGTTGCAGTGTGTAGTTTCTCACCACCTCACTTCTATATCCACCTTTAAACTTGTTCCCAAACTTTTAACTTTAAGCCTCAGGTGGTCCCTCCCTTTTTATGCTAGCAACTATTCCCCTCTTTTTAAATTTTGACGTGGTATTTTTTTGCTTTCTCTCATGTTGTGTTTCGCACTTAATGGGAATTTATATAAACATTCAGTAATTCCCTTACATTCCATGGCTTCTTACTGTGACTTTTGCTCCATGTACTCACTAATTCAAGAACTGAGTTTTAGAAGTGTTCAACCTACTTAAGGAATGTCCTTGAAGTAAGTAATAGTAACAAGCTTAACAGATGTAAGAGTGTCTGGAAGATCGTCACAGCTTTTGTTTTTTTCCCTACAAAGACCTATAGAACATAGCATTAAATAATATATTTTCAGGTGGGATATACCTTAAACCTGGACATCATATGTGTTTCTGGATATTGTGGTAACTGCTGTTGTGTTGTCAGGGAAACGGCCTTGTGCTCAGTAGGCAAAACCAATGAGGATTAAGCAAAGCCATAATATAGCTAAGTCCCTGTGACCTTAGCAGGATCAAGATCTGTCAGTTCTTCACTTTGCAAGTGTCCCTCAGGAGTGAGGGAGATATGCACAAGTAAAAGCATACCTACGGTATGCCTGATATAAATATCAGACTTGGAGTATTCTAAGACGTGAATGCATTTCTCAGTTAGATGGATTAAAAGACTCCGTTTGTGTAAGTAAAATCTTTATCAACTAAATGATAGAAAACTTTTCGTGTGAGCTATGAATGTGGAAGAGATAATCAAAGTATGATGAACTCTGGAGTCTCTTTTATCTTTGTTGAAAATTCACACCAAAATATACCAATATAAAAGTACATTAAAGTCGCAGGGATAAGAAACAAAGTTTATAGAACTCTGGGTTGTGGAGTAGTTGCCAACAGTTTTCAGGACAGTGTTCTTCTTTAGTAGTAAGTATTGATGCATGTGTTACTGAAGTAAACCTCCAATACAGACATATTATTTCATTCCAGTTTTTTGTATTAAACAAAGTTAAACTTTTTCTGCTTAAGCATTAAATTATTTTTGCTTCTTCTAACGCAAAATAGAATATTATTAGTTGAATTCAGCATTAGTTGAATTTTCATAAAAAATAAGAATGAAGGAGCAACTACTCTTTGCGTGGTTTGGCAGTCTCTCTGGAGTTTACTGTTCTTTTCTTTCATATATTGTTGTGTAACATCAAATGTGATTTATTGTCTTTCTTAATTAGCCCTAAGTTTCAATTATTAATCTGCATGTGTCAATCATTATATTTTTTAAGTATCTCTTGTGTTACATGCCCATTATAAAAAAAAAATTAAAATCAGTGTTAGTTCATCTGCAGACAATGCCAGATAAACCTATTTTTCAATACTGATACTTGTCCCATGTTTTGTGCTAAGAATGGAGCATCTGACGCAAAGTGTGAAATGAGATGGCTGATTATGATAATGGCTTGATTTCTAACATTACCTTGTGATATGTTTTTTTTCTTAGTGCTTTGTTTTTACCTTTAGGTTAATCTAAATCTCTTGCCAAAGCCAGCGGATTTTGTCAATTTTTATTATTCTTTCCTGCCATCCCAGTCCTTTTTATCAGTGCTCCTGCATTTCATTATTTTTTTATATCTGATTATTTAAAATAACTGGGTGGTTTTCTCAAAATTATTGTCTTTACCACTTCATCAAAGTTACAGAAAATTTCTGTGTATAAGATACCTCCTATCAAAGCGAGTTCTGCCTTTTTGCAGCATGTTTAAAGCCATTATAGAAAGCTTGAAATTGACCTGATTTCATTGCGTCATTTCTGAGAGTAGCCACTTTCCTAATAAGCTATTCCTATCAGAACATCAGGGGAATAAATGAAGCAAGAGGACAATGAAGACTTGGCCGCCTCTGTGAGTTCAATATGATGTCACCCTTCTTAACTATGTAAAATGCGCAATAGAAAAGTTAAGAGATGAGAGCATATTCAATACTTTAAATATTTAATGCTTACATATTTAAGAACAGAACAACATCAAAGATTTTAGAATACATGCAGAAGTTGAATTAAAAAACTGCAGCATAAGTTCTAGGAGAAAAATGCACTGTGATGAAAAACAGAACATTAATTTGCGAAGTTAAAGGATTAGGAAGCGTACCTTTCTCATTCCTATTTCTTCTTTTATTATTAGTTTTTTACTTTTAGTTTTCATGTCAGGTACAGAGCTGAATAGTTTTCTTAATATATTATCTACATCTCAAACTTTTTCCCCTTCTTACATTTTTCCTATTTTTTACAAGTAAATCTGTCCTTATTTTCTCTTGGTCCAGCCTTTATTAGAGCTCACTAATATGAATGACCTTGACTAATGTAAGTAATCAGTAATGACTAATTCAGAAAACAATAAGTAGAATCCAACTTTTTTCTTTTCTTTAAACCAACTAACTAGTTTAACAATGTTCCAGTAAATTACTGCAAGTTATTTACTACCCTGCTGCTTTCTTGGATAATCTGCAGTCCTGAACAATTGTGATAGCAGCAGCAGCAGCATCCCCAGTTGTTTTGTTTGTGGACAAAGAGGCAGATCAGCCTTTCCCAGCTCATGGAGTGCATTAGGTGAATCCAGGACATGTCATCCTCCCTGTGCATGTGCCGTGTAACTGATCCATGAGTGCATAACAAGTCTAAGATATTTCTGAAGCTGTTGACTTACAGCAGGCCATCTGTGCATGGCCCACAGCCACGTGTCCAGGTGTTCCAACTTGTTTGGTAGATATCTGTTCTTCCATGTGAAATGCTGGCAAATACAGTTTTCTCATTCCATTTTAAATTACTGGAGTAACTTCAGTCCATCTATTCTAAATACAATGTGCCATGGACATCTAATTTGTTTGATCAAACAGGCATTAATTCAGAAGTATTCATTGGAAAAATATTAATGTGAAGTCAGTTTAGTTCTATAGTATCAATCTGGGGGAGACCAGAACTAGACTTACAATACTCTAATCATGTCTGATTTTTCTTCCTCTTTCATGTTATATAGCTATTGACAGTGCTGTAAAATACAAGAACAGTATACAAAATTAAAATGTTGACATTTGTCATACACTGACAACAAAACCCAAGGAAAAAAAATGAGTGTATGGAAGACCTGAGGTGTTTAGGTTGCTATTGTCAAAAGACTGAACAGAGAACTATAGTTTTAAATGAAATAAATAAAAGCATAATGTCCAAGCTCTAATTTAGACCAGTGATCTCGAATTCTTGTGAATTATATTCCCATAGATTATGGAACATTAATTCCATTGCTATTATGAGTTTATGTGTTTATCAGAACAGTCTGTGTTGATGATTTATGCACTGCATTGTAATATTTTGAATTTGGAGCACTGTACATTAGATAGATATGAAAATATGTATGTTGGATGCTTACTTTTTCTATGCTTTTTTTGTAATTTACATTTAGACTTCTGATCTACATGCTTAAGAGTTAAATTTTTTATGAGGGTAACTTAGTAGCCATTAATCACTTTCTGAATAGGTTTGGATGAGTCCATTCAGCCTTGGAATACACTTATTCAGGTTATGAAATACAGATGCTATGGTGGGAATATCAATTAACTGATGTGTGGTTTCCTTAGAAGAGGATATATAGCAATATGCTGTTGCCCATCCGTTTTAAGTCAAAGACACAGACTGCAGCACAAAGCACAAAGACTGTCAGACACAGCAGCTACCTGTGAACAACTGAATGTATTTGTAGTAGATATCTTTGTGTCACTGCAGTAATAAATAGCCAGAGATAAGGTAATCCTAACAGAAATCAAACACACTAACAACTAACCAAGAATATCTCATTCTTTTGCAAATTGCTTCCCCTATTTTTTCCCATGGAAAATGATGCAAAATGTTTATATCAACATACTTGTATTCCTCTGCATACTTTACTGCATTTTTTATCGTTTGCTGCATTAGTATTTCTTTTACTTGTGTTTTGTATACAAAAATAATCAAACAAATAGAAAAATAGCCATAGGCTTTAGCATCTATGGATATTATTTAAAATCAGCTCACTGTGGGTGTGGTTTTTGTGTAAGTATGTGTGGTTTGTGTATTGATTTTCAATTTACAACCCAGTTTAAACTTAGATGTAGAATCCACCCAAAATTTTAATTGTAAGACTGTTATTGCTATCTTTGAGTTCATATCCTCCTTCAAGTCAAACTCTTTGACAGCATGTCTTGGTTTGAAAAGACAGGTCTCTGTTAGGAAAGGCAGGAGCCTCTCTTGAAGTGCAAAATGTAAACCCCCTCTGTCTGACTTATTAAGGGGCTCTCAGGCAAAAATGTGGGAGTAGTAATAACAGTTCTTTATTAGAAAAAATAAAAATGCAGTAATACAAAACAACACTGACAGTGTCAGAATACGACCTGACACCCTGTGGGTCAGGGTGCTGGTAGTAGTCTTATTAATTGGTAGCTGCAGTTCTCCTGAAGTAATAAACATGGCTCTGTTGGAGCAGTGATCCTGCAGAAGGTGGAGTTTTCCTCTGAAGACCCAGTGGGGGTGTAGATGGGCCTGGTCTTCCTCTGAGAATCCAGTGAAAAGAAAGCTGCTTCTCTCTGGGAATCCAGTGGGAAAAGGCTGCCTGTGGTGTTCCAAATCTCAGATTATATCCAGTTAGGAATGCTTGGCTCGTCCCTCTGGGCAGAGCTTCTCAATGGGATGATGCAATTTTATCAATCATGCAGTGACACTCAATGTCCCATTAAAAGAAGATATCTCCCCAGAGGATGGGTCATGGAAGAGATAAAGAAAACTGCCCCACCTGGTGTTAACAGGTGGCCCAATTAACAGAAGACAACTGCCCCACCTCTAACAGATGGCAATAGAATACACACCCCTGGCCACATCTTGCATTTCCAACCTAAGACACAGCAGCAGCAGTTACTCATGCTGCCTTGAAGCTTACTGTGATCCAAAAGCAGCATGCAAGCTAGACAGTGCTTAAGGGTGCTCCCTTATGGCTCACTTCACATCTTTCAGGAGACAACAAATGACTTCAAGTAGGGAGCAGTAGCAAAATGCCTCCTCCCCTGCCTGTCTACATGCTAGCTCAGGGAGCAAGAAGCTGCTGCAGATATACAGAACTGTGAAGTTGTAGCTCTGCACTGAAGGAAAGTGAAGTGTGGCACTCACAACTGTCCTCTGTCTCTAAATAGGGAAGGTGTTTCATTTCAGAATCAAAGTAGTTTGGTTTAATTACCTGTTAAAGCTGGTAATACTTGCCAACAATGCATGATATGCTACCTTGTAATTTCATGTTCAGACAGTTTAAAAAATGAGATGTTTGAGGAAGCCTCAATGCCTGTTGGGCTTTTTGATCTCTTGCTAAGTGTTGTGCACTTTTGGAGATTATTGATTGAAACTATATAAAACATGCAAGTTTTTCACTATTACTTTTATTTGAAGAACTGGTATCAGTTTAATGTTTCAGAAGTGATAGAATCAAGTCCAGAAAATTATTAATAGAAAAAATGAGAAAAATTCCACTGATATGCTAACATTCTTTGCTGTCCCCATTTCAAGTCTGTAATTTAGGTAAAACTGAGTAAAAACTGGTGATGCTTCCTCTGAGAGATATTATGTTCTTCAGAAGTAATAATATTCAGCCTTCTTCAGCCTGAGAAAAACACACAGTGGATAATTTGGATTACCAGTTCTGTTTTTTAAGGGTGTTAACAGGCCCACATCCAAGAAGGTGATTATTTCAGTGCTTGTTGCTTAGGATTTATATTGAGGCACATGGTTGCTAACATAAAACTGTTCTGCTTCCTTAGGAAAATGTGTTTAAGTCCTTTAAGGCACAAAAACACAGAAATGGCTGAACTAGATCAAAGCTGTTCATTTTTCCTATATTCAGCCTGTGGTTCAGAACCCATTCTACAGAGAAAAGGCAAGAATATTGCATTTACAAAATAATCATCTTAATAAAAAAAATTTCATGTTAGGTTCTTGCTGCTTGTGAGGTTTGATTTGCATGCAAAAAAATGCTCTGGTGAGGGCAATGGAGAAAATGAATAGTGAACATTACTCTTCAGTATAGGAAAACAAGAAGGAAAAAAATACAGAGAGGCTTACAGATTGACAGTGAATAGTCAATACTTGATGGATATTGTATGAGAAAGCACAAAAAAGAAATTGGGTAAAATTCAGGATAAAATTTTAGGGAGTGGATATGATCGCATCTGTTGAGAAAGTAGGGAGAGCCTTGGATATATTGAAAGGGGATGTAAGACTGATCTTTTACAACAAGGGGAAGCAAGAGACTTTTGGGATATTTTGTGATGTTAATTGCCTGTCCTGGTACACTGGTTAGTTCAGTCGTAAGAGTTCTGATATGAGGTTTCTGAAAAGCTCCATGTTCAGCCTGATAGTGAACAAGACAAGCACTGCAATGCTGACTTCTAGCATTTCTTTTTGCACTTTGGTATTTACAGTTTCTGAGTCATAGCAGCCCAGTATATTTTCACTACATCATTTGTTGTTTTATAAGCCCACATTGTTATCTCTTTTCTAAGTTACAGAGTCCAGGACTTTTTTTCTCTTTGGTATGGTGGTTTTTTCTACACCTTTCCTTGTATTTTTAACATTGTATTAAAATTCCTGTGTGAATTCCTTCTGTTATTTTTGTATTCTTCTTGTTTTGTTTGGTTTTTGGTTTTGGTTTTTTGGTTTTTTGGTTTTTTTATTTGATAGAGTTTTTTTTTAAACTGAAATCAGTAATACTAATATAGATATGTATTTGATTTCTGTAGTCCATATGAACACTGATATAACTGTCCTCCATTCTAATTCTTACAGCATTTGTATAAAAGAGGGGGATTTTTGTTAGTAGGTTTCTTTCTTAGTACATGCATTTGATTTCATTATCATTATAGGTACAGTAGTTGGGTTTTTTCTTTCAGTGTCCACTGAGTCTGTAGTTGCCAAGAAAATTGTATTTGCTAATGTGATTTTCAAAGTGGAAATGAAATCTGTGAGTGTTCTCTTGGTTATAGAGCTGAGCTCAGATACAAAGCACAGTCTTTGCATGTCTTATACACTGGTGCTTGTGATATTGGACTAGAGGTTCTTGCTGTTAACTCGGCGTTATTTGTTTCTCCCAGGGGATTCCTCTATGAGGTAACAGAACTTCTAAGAGTTGAGGTTGCAAACACCCTGTTTAACAGAGCGATGTGGTGTTTGGACAGCCAGAATCACAGTTAGGCAAATTTTCATCCAGTCATCCCTTTAGTCAGGTGTCTGATATGATCTTAAGTGTTCAGGATTGTGGGTTTCAAGCCTACTGAATTCCTTAGCATATGATAGTAGGTGTAGTTTGCAGATCCTACACTGTCTAGCAGGGCATGTTCATTATGCACAAGGTAAATGTCACCCTATGGAACTTTGTCCAAGAATTTTCAAATTACATTTTCAATGTAACTTTTGAATCTTCTAAAAATGTAATATGCAAGCCTCAGCAGAACACAGCAGAAAAAACCGTAATTACATGCATATTTTGAACTGTACTAGACACAAGTGATACTTACCCTACTTCTGCAAGTCAAACACATGCTTTTCCCTCTAAAACTCCTTTCAAATACCAGACTTCAATTTTGGCTAAGGCAGAAACTTAGACTGGTTATAACAAGTATTAAGACTGCTGGAATGACAGCTATTAGATATGTGAGTTCCTGCTTTACTGACTATGTGAGCCACTTATAAACCTTTAATATAATCTGGCATATGTACATGACTCTGCTGCATCCCATTTTCTTAACAAGGTTCTGTTTAAATTTCTCATCTATTTACTGGCATTTTGACAAGTCCAGAAACAGGTCTGGCAGGATTTTTTAAAATAAATATTTTAATCTGTTTTATTATGCTGCAATTTTTGTTTTCCATAGTTCAACTCGGCTTTTCCATGCAGCAGTGTTAATGTCTTTGATTACTAAATTTCAGGTAAAAATTCCCTCGAAATTTCTTTTCCTTGACATGTCTGCAGTAGATGTCTCCTATACACTATCTTGATGAAAGGAATTGGGTAGGATGCTAGTGGCCTGCAAATATTTGCCAAAAATGTAAACAGAACTGTGTTTCAAGGTCAAAAATATAAACAGAACTGTGTTTCAAGTTATGCAATTTTTTGGTTGAATAGTTCAATTGGAAGGGACCTACAATGATCATCTGGTTCACCTTATTATCACAGAATCATAGACTAGTTTGTTTTGGAAGGGACCTTACATATCACCTAGTTCCAACCCCCCTGTCATGGGCAGGGATGCTTTTCACTAGACCAGATTTCTCAAAGCCTCTTCCAACCTGGCTTTGAACAGCTTCAGGGATAGGGCATCTACAACTTCTCTGGGCAACGTGTTCCAATGCCTGATGACCCTCCCAAGTAAAGAATTTCTCCCTAATATGTAATATAAATGTACACACCTTCAGTTTAATGACACTCCCCCTTGTCCTGTCACTATATGCCCACTTAAAAAGTCCCTCTCCATCTTCCCACCTTTTATGTATTGGAAGCCTGCTTGCTCTGAGCTTTCCCCAGAGCCTTCTCTTCTCCAGGCTGAATATCCCCTACTCTCTCAGCTTGGCTCCAACAGGGAGCCTTAAGTTGGAGAGCTTGATGCACCATTCCAGGTGGAGTCTCACAAGACCAGAGCAGAGGAGGAGAACCACTTTCCTTGATCTTCTGGCCACATCATTCTTCAGCAGACACAGATGACTTTCTGGGCTTGCAAACATATGTCACTGGGTTATGTTGAACTCCTCATCCACTTACAGCCCCATGTCCTCCTCCATAGGTCTGCTCTCAATCCATTCTCCTCCCAGCCTGCGTTTGTGCTGAGGATCGCCATGACCCAGGTGCAGGACTTCGCACCTGGCCTTGTTGAACTTCACAAGGTTCACACAGACCCACCTCTCCAGCCTGTCCAGCCCCTCTGGATGGCTGCCTTCCCTCCAGAGGGGACCACACCACACAGCTCCTTGTCATCAGTGAACTTCCTGAGGGTGCCCTCCATCCCCCTGTCCCTGTCACCAACAAAGATGTTGAACAGTGCTGGTCTCAGCTCTGACCCCTGAGGGACACCACTTGTCACTGGTCTCCACTTGGAGATTACAAGCCATTGATTACAATTCATTGAGGTCAACCATCCAGCCCATCAAGATATTCAAGACTGATTCCTGTTCTTAGGACTCTCCAGTGGTTCCGTGCCATGAAATATCTTCCTTTGGATTTTGGGATTTTCCTAAGCATTAACCATCTACTGATCACACTGATTTGCTGTCCCTTTATTTTTATAAAATTATCAGTCTTTACTGACAATTTTAAGTTTGCATAGGGTCTAATACAACCAATTTGTACTGAGTAGTATTTAAATATGCAGTGAATTTTACTTTTTCTGAAACAATAGAGTTGGTAAGACTTCAGGTTTGTGGTCTTGTTTTTTGAACAACTTGAGAGGATATGATTAAAACCTCTACTATTAATGGAAGAATGAATGTACCAGGATCACTGACTGTAAAATTTGTACATCAGTTCTGCTCCTTCTGTTTACTGACTTTCATTCCTTTTTTCCTAGCTGAGAGTATTATTAGAAGATAGTCTAAACTTATTAGTCGGAATTTTCATCTGTTTAAAATCATCGTAAGTCCTTTCAAACAGTGCAGCCAATTGCCCTGTTTGGTTTAAAAAAAGAAGAAAAAACCTTACAAAAAGTATGTCTATTGTTGGAAGATGTTTAAATATAAAATAGTCAATTTCCTCTGGTATGAAAAACCTCTATTTAGTAGAATAATAACTTTTTGCAAATATATTATTAGTTATTTATTATTGTGGTTTGTTGATAGTATCTTTAAAGATTAATTCTGTATTCATTGTCCAAGTATATTTATCAGATTTTTTTCCATTCTTTTCCACAATTAAAATATACTTGCATTTTGTTGTGTTCATCTCCCTTATCACTCTTAAATTCCTTGCATTCCATTCTGTAGATTACTTCACATGTATAAATTACATGTTAAACTGTCCCTCTCAGAAATCTAGGGATGGGTGATACAGTTCAAATTTTGGTATTGATGCTAAAACAAAATACAATGCTATGGAATTGATTCTTATAGTTTAGCAGGAGGCAAAGTGTTAGTCATAGATTTATAGACTCATTTTCATTGGAAACAACCTTTAAGTTCATAGAGTCCATTAAGTTGCACCAGTTGAACCAGTAGCAAAAGCAATAGTTGTGAGAGAATGAGAGAACTAAATCTCAGGATGCCATTGATTCAGCGTTTCTTCTTTTTGTTTGATTTTTTACTTTTCTAAGATATTGCCAAAATTATTGTAATGAATTGTCTGTTTAGTTGGCATTTAATAATCACTTATCTTATGTTGCTCTGGCTGTTCTGTTTTGCAGCTTTTCCCATGGTTAACTGAACTAATTTGCAATGTTGTCAGACTGCAAGTGAGTGGGAAAAAGAGCTAGTACTTATTTATATTTAGGGCTAGAGGAGGGGAACCTAGGCATGTACACCTGCTTTAGAAAATGCTGCAATTGAGATGGGTTGCACATCAACACTCATAATTTAGTGACTTCAGAGGTGTGTCCCTTCAAAACTACTGAGTCCTTTTCATTTAATTTTGGCAATTTGCAATAGTTAATTTTGTTATTCTGTTCCAGATCTTCTGGAATGTGCATTTGAAAAAGATTTTCCATTATATCTTCCCTAAGGAAAGCTCCTTCTCTTTGGTTTTTTTTCTGACAGCCTCTCATGGTGCCACTGAAAAGTCTTCATGACACTCATAAGCTTTTTAACAAGGTCACTCATTTGATTAATTTTTTTCTTGAAATTAAACCCTAGATTGGTGAATATATAAATTTTTTTTGTGTTGGACATGAAGTAAAGGATATGATGGACGCGGTTGCAGATTAGTTCCTTAATAATATAAATTTGGGTCACGTTCTGTACTGTGCTGAGGACTGACTCAAGAGCTTTTTCTCCACTTGTGGGTTTCCTGACTGGAGTCCCTGAAATAATCCACTTTAATATCATAAACGTTTACCTCACAACACACCCCTGTGTAATTTACCTAGTTTACATTGTTTGCTTCTTGCTCTTAAGTTTCCTGGTCTCCCACAGTATGTCATGGGCACAGTCACCATCCTAGGTCCTCTGCCAGTATTATAATCTTAAAAATCCTGTGCTTTCCTACTTAGGTGAGAAATCCCAATCCATACTGATCCTGTTTTCCTTATTAATCCAGTGAACTCTTTTATCTGATTTGATTCAGGCGTTTTAGTGTTTAACACTACTCCTCTGTTGCAGCAAACACTTTTTCCTATGTTTTGTGTACTGACCAATAAGCTTTTAATTTATTATTTTCTTTCACTATGTTTTTGTATGTTTCCAATGTTATTAAAGTAATTTATACTCAGCCATTTTGCTTCCCCCATTGCATTTGTTGTCTTGTGCTTTGTATATGTTTTCATATGTTACATACCTTTGGTAGTATTTTTTGAGTTACCATGCCTTGTTTAAGTGCAATTCTATTCTTAATCAACCAATAAACTGAATCCTCCTATATCTGCAAAACAATACAAATAAGTAATTTTTTTGCTCTTAACTTCTTTCTTTGCCCTTCATTTCCACCAGTACAATACAAACTTTATGATATTACTGTCTTAAAGTTGAGTATGTCTAAAAAATATATCCGCCATACTTGATCACTATGAGATTAAAAAAAGCAAAATACAAAATTTAAAGAGAATAAATTAAATCAGAATTCCAGAGTCTGAGTGGAAAGCCACATAGGTATAAACACAACATGTTTATGGATTGATAGATGTTTTGTGGGAGGAGGCTGTAATTTTCATCATACATAGAAGGGGCAAATTATTTTTGTAGGTGCACTAAGAAATGCATTTATGCAACAGATCATACTTGATTCTACATTTTTTCTTGGTATCTTGAGTCACTGTTCTACAATTTCAAGAGACTGAGAAGATTATGAAGTAACAGAATTTTCAGTATTAAATAACAAAGGTCTGTACAAAATGATAGAGCAAATGACAGGATTTTTTTGTTTTGTTTTGTAAATATTTATTAATTTCCTACTTTAAACCTTCTCTAATTTTCTAGGTACTGTAGAAGCCATTTTCATTGAGACTGAGATTATTTGCATTAAATGCTACAGTATTTTTCATTCTCAGTCTTCTTTTTCATGCTTGACAATGCTTCAGATTTGAACTAACGATGAACCAACCACACAGTTACTGTTTTGTTGTTTCAAACTTAGAATATCTTGGAAAGATATCTTCTTAGATTTTAGCCCAGTTCTGGATGCATGAAACTCTCCTCTTCCATCACCTTCAAGCAGGAAGTTTCCTTTTATGTTGGACTCTTTGGCTATAGCCTCCTGGAAATAATTTTGATTTGCTTTTTTATATTCAGTTCAAAGGCAAGGCCATTCAGAGAAGGAGTTTTGATTGTATTTTTGGTCTGTTTAGTAACAGGAATAAACATCAAAATAAGACATTAGATCATGACAGAAATAGAAAAAAAATCAAATTAGAAGAATTTTCAATATAAATAGATATATAATTACAAGCCCTTGAATTTATGTAATTACACATACTCAAAAAAACCTCTATGTCATTGCCATAATGAAAAAGCCATCATTTCTCTTCAAAAGCACTTCAGAAAGCAAAATTCAGACAGTCTGCCAGCATATTCAATTTGTCCATCTCTCACAAAAATTGTACCCTATCTTCAGTAAGGAAATTGGTATTCTCTTGAAAGCAAAGTAATTACAAGAATTTCTCAGAAAAAAAGAGCATTGCTGTCATCACTCCTTGGATTTAAAATTGTAAATATTTCTCTTTTCCCTTGCTCCCTCACCTGTTTAATTTCATGAGTATATAGGTCCCTGACCTTGGCCTGATTGACAAGGGAAGTTAAAACTGCAAGCACTTACTATTCCTTTCCACGTATCAGTGAAAAGATGTTAGGAATATTAAAGGGATGAACAAAGCTTAACTAATATTTAAATTATGGAAGGTATGATGTATGCCATTTTGTAGTAAACAGTTAATAATAGAATTTTTTAATGTTAGTAAAAATCTGAAATATGTGATTAGAAGAAAAAGCATTTTATTTTACATATGATAAACACGTGCAAGTATATTGTGTGCTTGCTACTAGAATTTATTTTACTTGGTTACAATTAGCAAATAGTAAACATGAACCTACAGACTGGTTGTGCTCTTCACGTTCCCTGAACTGCTCCTTTTGGACACAATTTTACTCTGTTTTGTCTTTATCCAGCCTCCAGATAATAACAACAGGAGTGCTGTTTCATCAGCAGTTGTGTGCATTCCATATGCCAGGTTATGAATGTTATTAGAGAAGTGAAATTGAACAGAATGTGGAAATTGCCAACAATTATTAATAAAAATTGTCAGCAAAACTATATTGCTTTCCAGTAGGGAATGAAGTGTTCTGTACATACACTCACAGTTTTTATTTTCTTAGAGACCTTAATATTCATACTAAGATCCCACAGTAAAATATGTTGTAAGAATTAGACTAAAGAAAAGTTAAATTAGCAGGGCGTATTGCTTAGCAGTGATTTTTTAAATTCTCATTTCAACTTCTCTTTCTAGCTTCTGTGTTCTTTGAAGACTCTCACACATAAACCTTAAAGTGTGTTGATGTTAAAGCTTGTATTTCCTCCCTACTACAATATATAATTTTCACCCATCCTCAGTCTTTCATTACTGTTTTACATGAAGAAAGTATAACCAAGAGTCTCATTCAGAGTTTATTTCCAAGACATAAGTTCAGCAAGATGGACAAGGTTCTCACATTGCATTTATGCTGGTCATGGGGAAAGATTGAAAAAAGATGAGATGAAAAGGCTGGGAATCCCACTGGATGTGAGTAAAGTCTTCATAGTCCATTGGACCTGATGAAATGCATCATGAAGGGTATTGACTAATGAAGTTCCCAACTGTTTCCAGCACTTCCCTACCTGCTCTTCATGATATTTGAAAGGTTATGGCAGTCAGTTGATGTTCCAGGCAACTGGAAAAAGGGAAACATACCCATTTTTAAAAAGAGAAGAAAGAACAATCCTGGAAACTGATAACCTGTCAGCCTCACCTCCATGCCTGGAAAGATTATGGAACAGATCCTCCTAGCAATTTTGCTGAAGCACGGGGAGTACAGGGAAGTGATTTGGGACAACCAGTGCACCTTCACCAAGGGTAAGTCCTGCCTGACCAAACTATTGACTTTCCATGATGGAGTGACCACATCAGTGGATGAGGGATGGGTTACAGATTTCATTTATCTGGACTTCTGTAAAGCCTTTGACATGATCCCCCACAACATCCTTCTCTCTAAATTGGAGAGACATGGGATTGATGGGTGGACTGTTTGGTAGGTAAATAATGTGTTTGACAGTCACATCCAGTGGTCAACTGATGGACATCAGTGACAAGTGGTGTCCCTCAGGTGTCCATACTGGGGCAAGTGTAATTTATTATCTTCATTAATGACATAGACAAAATGCAAGTGAACGCTCAGCAAGTTTGCAGATGACACCAAGCTGAGGTGGTTTGACACACCTGAAGGACAGGATGCCATCCAGAGATACCTGGACAAGCTGGAGGAAGGGACCTATGGGAATCTCATGAGGTTTAACAAGGCCAAGTGCTGGTGCTGCATCTGGGTTGGGGCAACCCCCGGTATCAGCCCAGTTTGGCATGAACAGACCCAGAGCAGCCCTGCCCAGAAGGGCTCGGGGGTGCTGTGGGTGAGAGGCTGCACATGGCCCAGCCATGGCACTCCCAGCCCAGAGAGCCAAACGTGTCCTGGGCTGCATCCAGAGCCCCGGGGGCAGCAGGGGAGGGAGGGGATTCTGCCCCTCTGCTCTGCTCTGCTCAGACCCACCTGGAGCACTGCATCCAGCTCTGGGCTCCCAGCACGGGAGGGACAGGGACCTGCTGGAGTGAGACCAGAGGAAGCTACCAAGATTATTAGAGGGCTGGAGCACCTCTACTGAGTGTAAAGATTGAGAGAAATGGGATTGTTCAGCCTGGAGGACAAAAGGCTTCAGGGCTACCTAACTGTGGCCTTCCAGTACCTGAAGGGAGCCTACAAGAAAGACGGAGAACAGCTATTTTCAAGAGCATGTGTCTTGGTTTAAGACAGTATAAAGGGGAATACTCTAAAATGAGGTCCCCCCCTTTATAGATTTAACCAATCCCTTTCCACAAATAAGGAGAAAATAAAGACAAGCAGGTGTAAGTGAAAAAAAATGACAGTTTGCTAACAAATAAAACTGCAACAGGCAAAATCCAGTAAGTTATCACCAGATACAAAATTTCCAAAACATACTCCCTGAGAACCAAGAGAAACCCAAAATGCTGGGAATGCCTTTTTTGGGATGGTGCCTGCTGCAGGTGACTCAATGAGGGGACACAAAGGGAGAAGATGGGGGCAAACCCTCCCCCCAAGATGGTGGCCTTTGCAGGCAACAACACGGTCTGGGAGACCTGATGAGAAGGTAGGAGATACAGAGCAGTTCTAATGGCAGATGAAGACCTCCTGGCTCGTGTGGGGTCAGTTCTGCCACCGCTGCCTCTTCCTGTCACATGCATCAGTGTTGGTGCTCCTGTCTGCCAGGTAGCTGGTGTGTCCAGGGAAAAGAACTGGCCTGTTGGCACTGACCTGGCCTCAGATACTGGCTTAAGCTGCATGCTGCCCATAGGGTTTGCAAAGTTCACTTCAAAACAGTTTTTGCTTGTGAAATACACTTTTCTGAATGGCTGCTGTGGCAAGCCCAGAAAAAAAAACCCTAACCACCTGAAGCAACTCTCCCAAAGTGGAGCCTTCGCCTTCTGCAAATGCTTCCATGAAAAAGAGCGCTCCCTGCTTCCAGGCTCCAAATTAAAAAGAGATATAAGCAACACCCCTCTTCCCTCCCCACAACCCCCACCTTGGGATTCCCATTCTGGCTGCGGCGCTGGATCATAAAGAGACAATAAGGGTTTTTTGAGGCACAGATAGATATGGAGTACAATCATGTTTTGGGTTACCCATGACCACATGGAGCTGGACAAGACAGGAGAAGGGGCAGTGGCTTCAAACTGATGGAGAATAGGTTTAGATTAGATATTGGGAATATGTTCTTTACTGTGAGGCTCGTACCTGAACAAGTTGCCCAGAGAAGTTGTGGATGCATCATCACTCTGAGTGCTCAAGTCCAAGCTGAATGAGACTTTAAAAAGCCTGGTCTAGTTGAAGGTGTCCATTGCCCGGGGCAGGAGGCTGGAAATTAGGTGATCTTTAAGGTCTCTTTCAACATAAGCCATTCTACAATTCTATGGTTCTATTCCCACATTGTCCTCTCACTGGATACCAGCGACAAGAGCACAGCATCTCCCTCTGCACTCCCCTTCCAGAGGAAGCTGTACAGAGCAATTAGTTTCTCACAACTAATCAAAATTTGGCATCATTCATGTTCAAATCTCTAAGTTCTTTTCAATGGAGCTGGTCCTGATTTACAGTTTGAACGTTTGTATGTTTTTCTGTGTACATTAACACAGAAAAACAGTTTGAAACAATGTTCTTAAAATTATCATATTTCAATATGTTTATTACTATTTCTGACTCTTCGTTGCTTGATGTTTAATTTTAGCATTTGAAAGTTTAGTGCCACGTCAGAATGACTTGCAACTACAGCAGATTTCAGAGCCTTCTGAAATGAAATCCAAGATGCCAACAGATAAGAGAGCTCACGTGCATGTTGCAGAACAGCTGAGAGCTCAGAACCTCCAAGAAGAGCAAAGAGCCTGACACACTGAAAAAGTGACTATTTATTTTTGTAGATTCTGAAGAAGTATTTTCTAAAGATTATGTGCTTAATGAATTAATTAAAACCAGCGTGAAGGCTTCCTGATTCTGTGCTACATGCTCTTGTTTATAGAAGAACAAAGAAAAGTGTTGTACATGGAAATAAAGCCAATGTACTCTTACGAGACCTTAAAAATGTTCCTATTTAAAAATCACTTCATCTTAAGTTGAGAGTATTTGTATATTGTATGGAAAGCATGGAAAATATTTATAGATCTGAAGACGAAGTGTACAAATCACAATTTGTATGCATTTGAGATGTCCTTGTAAAAGAGTTTTGTGTGATTCTTCTTTTGTGAAGAAAAGACAGAGCATTGTACAAAAGCAGGAAAATGACAGGAGAAGGGCATCTGTAGTGAGTTTGGCCTCAGAACATCTTGTACTTCTGTG
>VZRH01000519.1:114090-146104 GCA_013397555.1 Urocynchramus pylzowi | reverse complement strand
ATTATAAATATAAATATATTTTATATATTTATATAAATTTATATAAATTTAAGTATTATATTTTATATAAATATATATATTATATTTTAACTGGTTTTGACTTTATGTACCAAATACATTCTTCTACTCCACTCCATCTTTACTTTCATGTATCTATAGTGCACTTTAAATGAGGATAATTTGTATTTTTGTTACTGTTGATGATCTGAGACTCACTATTCAGCAGTAATATTACCTAATGATATTCCCAGATTCTGTGATGCATTCTGTCCTGAAACATGTACCATCCTAGAAATAGAATTCAATGAAAGCCCTTAAATGTATATAAGGCACTGAGCAAAACCTCTTTTTCTTTAAAGATGTGCTTCTATTGCACCACATTATTTGTTAATGCAGATAAAGCATATAAAGATGTACGATTTTCTGATGATAGTAATTAAAAGATACATGTCCATGCTCAAATATTGAAAATCTACTAGGGTATCAATAAGTTGTCAAATTATTCAGAATTTATGGAGATAGTTTAAATGAATTTTACAACATCTACTTCTTGATATAAAAATTGTGATTTCTGAGTACAGAGGCTGAGAATATTTTAGGTCAAGGTTTAACTGTAGAAAAAAAGTAGAGAATTTTTTTGCTTTCACAACATTTTAGTGATCCACTTTTTTAAAAAAGAAATAAAAAATTAAAAATATAGAAAAAAAGAAAAGTAGGAAAGGAAAGTAATTTTCTGAAGTCTGCAGCCTGATAATCTCTTCTACTTTCTTTGTGGAACGTTGTTTTCCTTCTTGTTTAATTACATTTGCTTCATATCCATGTAGTGCATTACTTCTGAGGTATTAGGTAGAGTGTTAGGGCCAAATGTTCTTTTCAAAGAACATTTTTTTTCAAAGGTCTTTTCTTTCAACCTACATATTTGAACACAGGATGCTGAATATTCAACTTTGCTTAGGAAGAAGGAGACAAAATAAAATAATAGCCAAGATTCAAACAGCCATTATACAGGTTACAAAGCCACCATCAAGACCCACATAAAAGCTAGTGAATCCAAAAAATTCTTGAACAAGAAAAGGGAAGCAAAGGCAATTTTCATCTATATTATTTTAGTGTTAATCATATTAATTCAAAAAACATTATTTCTGGGAGTATTTACTCTTAAAAATACTTTACTTGCACCATCCAAAAACTTCTGTTAAAATTATACAGTGGACTCAACCAGCAAAGATTGGGCTGACTATTTATATGATTATGATTCTGCATTTGTTTTTTAATAAGTGCTTTAATGTAGGAAGTTCTTATTGAATAAATACCATAAATAGGTCTAATTTGATTGCTGAAACTGTTTTAACTTCTAGTCTACCAAGTACAATATGTGAAATAAAAACATTAATGTTGCTTCCTTATTTGTGCATGATGAAGTTTTGCACCATAATGTTTGAAATGTTCTGTAACACACTATGGAAATGTCTGTTCTACTAGTTTTTGAAAATGGGCAACAATGACAGATGCACTGAAATATAAAGTATACTGACATAGTTGCTTGATTAACTATCAGGGATACATTCATGCTACCAGATACAGAGCAGATCATAGTCCAGAATATCTTTGCAGAAAGAAAGTCTTACAGAAAGACTTTGCAGAGTGAGGACCGTATACTCTTCTAGAGCCCTGTGGAAAATCAGAATTATCCTGCAGAAAGAACAGCTGCAAAACTCTAGGATTTTCTGGCTGGTGGAAGTAGGTGTAGCAAGAAAAGGGGGAGAGGGGAAGGAAATGAAAGATGAAAGATGGAAATCATCTTGCCTTTATTCTTGGTGTAGCTGATACTTGAAATATTTTCAGTGTAAGCATTTCTATTGTACTAACGTGACATAAAAGTAATTCCCTAGTACTTGCTCTATTGAACCTTCTTTATGTTGCTTTGTGAAGAGAAACAAAACATAAAATTCTGTGTTACTTCAGAATGTATACAAGGAGAGAGAAGTTTGAGAATCCATGACAGGAAATGCCTCTGCAGTACACGGCCATGTGACTGACAGGTAACGTTTGGATACTAAATTGTTAAGAAAAGACAGGGAGATGAAGGGATGATGAGACAGACCTATTTACAAGAGTTTAGTGACAGGACAAGGAGGAATTATTTCAGACTGATAGAGAGTAGGTTTAGACTAGCTGTTAGGAAAAAATTCTTTACTGTGAGAGTGGTAAGGCACCGGATTGTGTAGCCCAGAGAAGTTTGGATGCCCCATCACTGGAAGTATTTAAAGCCAGGTTGAATGGAACTCTGGCCAGCCTGGTCTAGTGAAAGGTATCCCTGGCCATGGTTGTGGGGTGTTTGCAATTGTCTGTCATGAGACTTAGTTACTATCCCCTTTTTTATTTTTTTTTCCCTTGATTTTTTCATTTTTACTCTCAATGCCTTCCCACTTATTCTTGTGATTGCAGTTCTTCAAAGTGTGGATACTTATAACAGCCTGCCTAGGCTCTTTGTTCATAGTCAGTAAGAAATAGGCACTTGTCAGCAAAATTTGTCTTTATTTAAAACAGGCAAGATGAGTCACTTCCTGTAAGAGGCTGTTTCTCTTCATTGACCATATAGAGACCCCCATTGAGCTCAGCTGCAAACTCAGCTATAGGCATCTGCTTAAGTGAGGTGAAATTTGTCATTTTGAAAGTGTCATCTGAGGGGAATACACAATCACCTCAAAGTTCAGTTCAGCTGGATCCATTAAGGAGGGAACATTACTTCCTTGTCCCAAAATGGCCACATTACAGTGATTTTTCCAGCATGCATTTTACTTTGCACAGTTGAATGTTTTGCTGTTATCTAGTTCCCAATAATGCTTTCAGGATTGCTTCTTCAAATAACAGATTTATCTAAATCTCCAGATTTCTTTTCTTACACTCATTAAACAAAAATCTTTTGTATAAGACATTGCGTGAAATGGATATAGACACATTAACAACTTTCGCAACAACAGTAAATACTTTTTAGAGCAGGAATGGGAAATCCCCTGACTTGTTTCTATTTCCCTCACTAAAATAGTCAGAAAACTATCTTGTGAAAACAGTAAGCTGTTTAATTCATTAAATGTTTAATCTTGAGATTGTATCGATGTTTTATCCTGGGCACTGAGATATATTGTGGAAACTCCATTACTGAGGGTGGGAAGGATGGAACGAAATCAAAAGAGGAACAAGAAAAAGTGAGAGCAAGACCTCTCTCTCAGCACTGTCAAAGTGTACTGTCTACCTACTATAAATTCATTTCCAGATTTAATACAGCTGCTTTTCATTAAATTGTGTCACTGAAGTTCCACCTGCCATAATCTGCAGTCCCTTACTCTGATGTCAGGATGTGTACCTTTATCTTAGCCTGTGAAGTTCTTATTTCAGGTGTGATTCATGAAGTTCTATAACTATTCTAAATGACTACATGTTCATTCTCTGTTATTAGGTAATTTAAATTAAGTGATCTTCTAATTAGGTCATAAAGGATACTGACAAGGTATCATTGACATAAGAATATTTATGTTGAGCTTTATCAGTGGCATGAATTTAATTCAATAGTTTTCAGTTATGCAAACATAATTATAAATTAACTATCTTTAAGACTTATCTCATTATTTGGCTTTTGTTCACCGCTTGTTAAATTTTGCCACAAATTAGCTAAAGACTTTTATGAGAAATTAATGAATAGACATAGAATTACACACAAAATCTTGCTGTTCCTTGTAGGTCTAAAAAGAGTTAAATAAAATATTGATGTTTCCTATTAAGTAAAACATAGTATATTATGGTATTATTCTACATATAGAATTTTTGTGCTAAGGTAAAATCTCTGTTTCTTAAGTTGCAGTTACTACTTAATCTCTTCATGAAGTATTTCTAAAAGTTCCAATTGAAATACTACAAATTGCAAAGAATAGGAAGCAGAAAAGTGTCTTTTATTAAGTTTGGTCATCTTATAAATAAGCTTAAATAAGCTTATGCTAAACAGATTATTTTAATTTATTAGTAACTATTTCTTTCCAAATTATTTGGTCGCTTCAGAAGACACAGAAGTAGAAAATCTTTCCTCAGTGATGCCAGCTTTTTATGTATTTATTATGTGTGGATATGTATAAGATTTCAAACTCCAACCTGATGACAGAAATTTTTAAAAAACGTAAGAGATAACTAAAGCTCAATGGAAATATTTTTTCTGTGATTATGATGATTTATAGTGCGTTTGTTTCTGATCAGATATGGTTGTAAAATTGTTTCCGTTGGTTTTTTTCAGCATGTTTATGTTTGCATGTTAAACTCTGTAAATATCAACAAAGAAAACAGTATTTTCTATTTTCTCAAAACTTTGGTAAAATAAAGATACTTCTCTCCCACACACTGATCAGTGGAAAATTCCTTACTCAATGGAATCCTTAAATATGCAGGTGTTCTTTTATAGACTAGTCTGGCTGTTATTTCTTTGACATGACTTCAGTAGGTTAGCAGTAATTCAGAAATGTTTGTTTCCATTGCAAATAAAGACTTTTTCTTCTGTATCTAGTGGAAAATATAGGATTCATATTTGTTGCTAGGTCTGTGCATAGGCTTTTGGTTGAGCAGGCTTTTTTAGTGCATCTGATTTTCTTAAAGTTGTACATTTTTAATTTCTAGTTCTAGTTTCACCACCATGCTAGCAAGATAGAGAGTACTGTAAAGTTATATAACAGTGACTACATGTAAGAAATAGTTGTACAAAATCATCTTTGGGTTTTAAATAGTATATATCTGTCTTTTTCTGGTACTGTCTTGGGGCCTTATTGATGGTCACCGATGTTTCACAAAAGCAGTTTGTTTTCACATTAACAAAATTTTTGACTAATAGAGGGTTTGGTTGGAAAAGAAAAAAAAAGCATCTGTCATGTTGTTGTAGGCTTTTGTACTATCATTTTTGTATTCTACAGTGGTCTTGCTCTGTGACTCAAACAGCAAATTTGGTTACAGTGATACTAGAAAGTTAAACCTGTTTCAAATTTATTTCATTTCTTATCTATCCAGAAACTGCATTAATGATTCTTAAGTAAGGGAAAACATATTTGTTCTAGTTAGCCATAAGGATGAATAGGTTAATCAGAAAAAAACAAAAACCAAAACAAACAAGCAAACAAAAAACTCAAAAACCCCCAAAACAAAACAAAAACAAAAACAAAAAAGCAGGGGTAAATAGCAGCAGGAGAGAGAAAGAAGCAAGCTCAGAAATTCACCCATTCACAGTCTGGCACATAGATGGTATACATACAAGCAAAGTTTTGCTCAGAGAAGTAAGCTAAACATGCAGAAAGTGAAGTCACTCAGAAGGGACTTGAAGGTTAAGAAAAACTCAAGAGTTTAACGTTTAATTTTCATTAAGTGATTTCATGATTGATTGGAATTAACATCCAAGCTGCTGTGTATGTTGATGAGAAGGTGATTTCATATAAATGTTCTTGAGATACTGTCAATGCTATGGTTAATAATGTCTGAGTACTAGTAGCTGTCTTCTTTAAGTACAAAGATCGTAACTCAATTTCTGTTTCAAAAGAGCTTTCTATCTATTTCTAAGAATGAAGTGTGAATCAAAATTGTTCTATACTTACTCATCTAAGTAAGGATTCATGTAAATTGGTGTTTCTGGAAATTCTTTCCAAGGCAAATAGGTTATTTTTGAAGGAGGTAGCATTTTAACCATCCAGAATTAACTTATACACCCCTTTAATTAAGGGGGTTGTGATCAATGAGATGTGGAATGCCTTAGTCTTTCAAAGCTAAAATCTTACTTTGGTTCACTCAACTTTGAATGCACACATGGATGTTGACTCTATTGTCCAGGCTATCACTCTGGGGTATGGATAATTGAGCAGCCAGTGGCCAGAAGACCATCTGCTCACCAGTGGTATATAATCCCTGTAAACAAGTTCTTGCCTCTGTTCCCTAAATGTCCTATGAGTCTGGAGAACTTGGAAATCATGCAACTTAGAAGTACACTTAGCTCTTCTTTTTTTCTGTGTGTTCCCATGTTTGCTGTTCTGATCATTTTCTGTAATTTTCTCTGTTCTTTGTCACTTAATTCAACAGTTGCTCTACTTCTTTGAGGTATTATGCTATTTTGTTTATCTCCAGTCTTGCTTAAGAAGTCATAAATCTCAGTGGCAGCTGCTCATTGACTTGTTAAATTCTGGATTTTCTTTGGTTTTTACTAACTGCCAGATTCTTGACCTGCAAGAAGCCTGGTGGCAAAATCAGATTTTGCTTGGGAGTAAATTATCTGTGATTGTGTCTCTGTGACAGCTGTTCACTAAGGTGGAAGCTGTTGCCTAACTTCCTTCAGTATTCATATTCAAATACAACTTGTTTCTTAGTTTTGTTACTCTTTTTCTTTTGGCAGTGCTGTGTATTTCATGTGCATGGCTATTCTTATTATATTTTTGGCTATTCTTATATTCTTTTGGCTATGTTGAGGTACAGTCAAATACCAAAATAAAAGTATAAAAGTAGACTACAAATGAAGAAATTACAATGAACAGCCAAAATCAAAGCTTCCCTTTTTATTTCTTTCTTTGGCATTTGGTTTGAATGTATCACAAGGTCTTGGGTTTGTAATCTTTCTAAATACTTTTCTATTTCAGCAAGCTAAACTGTTAAGCTTTCTAATGCAGAATTTGGGTTATACTCTGCATTATTTTAAAGACATTATTCCATTTCACATTGCCCAGCTGGAGTATGAAGTTACTTTAACAAAATTGTTAGTCAGTGTCAGACAACCTGTTATATTCTCTAGGAGTTTGAATTGAGGGAGGTTTCTTGATCCTCCTTTAATCTTTAAAACAAAGATGACATTATTGGAAGTTTTGACTTCACTGAGAAAGGGTTTAACCTTATAAGTAATCTGATTGAAACTAAAGCTCCCTGATGTTTATCTTAATTACTTAATGTGTGTTAAATGACACGTTGTCTGGCATATGTCAGCTACTACATCAGGTTGGGATTCTTTAAAAATCACCAGCTTGCCTAATGTCACAGGGCAAACTTTTTCTTTTAGTTCCCTGACTTTTGTTGTCTTGTCTTATGATATCATGATTTCCAAGTGTCATTTGAGACTGCATGCAATTTTATCTTTAATGTTAAGCTGAAAGAAAATATCTTAATTCCTCGATAAATTATAAAAAGCCAAAATAAAAACAAATCCCAAATCTTTTTCTCTTTACAAAGTACCGTAAAACTCATCATCTAGAGATATAGGGGTATAGGTAATGAAGCCCAGACCCAGTTATACCCACCCTTCACTGACCAACATTTTTACATATATTATAAATTTATAATTTGCCACAGCCTTTCCTGCTGTTTTATTTAACAGGATGCATACTTAATAAGTAGGTTTTCCAGGAAAATGTAATTTTCTGCTTAAAGAAATTTGTCAGATTTTCCTTATATAAATACAAATAAGTATTGAGTTGTTCCTAGAACATTTTTTTGGTTTGAAACAATTTTTAAGGAAGCTGGGTATGCTCAGCTCCTTTTAACATTTTGTTCACTTCAATGTTGAAAAGGTTTATGCTTATAATGTATGTGTGTGGTACGTGTGACTAAATGTATGTGTAACTAAAATTAGATAGGATTCATTAGGATCTTGTTTTTCTTTTTCCAGTGGGCAGTGTGGTATGTTTCTCATACCCAAAGGATTTTTAGGGGAAAATAATAATATTTTAATAGTAGACTAGGCTGCAAATAAGTGATATTGTAAGTATTGACACAGTTTTTGTGATGATGATATGCGTGCATACTGTGTTCACCAAGTGTGTCTTGAGCAGTGCACAGCACATTCTGTAATCAGATTATTACTTCAATCGTATTAGATTACTTTATACTCTGAGGGTATTCCCTTAATCCTATTCCTTTGGCATGCAGAAAAATGCCAAAGGAATAGGATTAAGAAAAATGGCAAATAGCAGTAATAGACATTAGGCTCAAGAAATAGTCCCTTGCTCTCCAACCCCATTTCTGCAATTATAGAATTTAAAAGACTTTGTTTGAGTACAGAGGAGGAAGAAACAAAAGCCAAACACTGACACTTAAAATTCAATTTTCTGTCCTGCCCTCATAACTGTTGAGAGACATTTTACCAAATAACCATTTGGACACATAGAAAGGTTACGTTAATGGAATCATAGAATCATTAAGGTTGGAAAAGACCTCCAAGATCATCAAGTCCAGCCTTCAATCAAATACTACCATGCCCACTAAACCATGTCAGGAAGTGCCACATGCACTCATTTTATGAGGGCCTCCAGGAATGGTTACTCCACCACTTCACTGAGGAGTCTAGTCCAATGCTTCCTCCTTCCATGAGGAGATTTTTTCTTATACCCAACCTGAGCATCCTTTGGCACAACTTGACACCATTTCCTCTTGTCCTGTCACCTGTTACCTGGGAGAAGAGACTGACCCCCAGCTGGCTGCACCCTCCTTTGAGGCAGTTGTAGAGATTGATAAGGTTCTCCCCTGAGCCTTCTTTTCTCAAGGCTAAACACCCCTCAGCTCCCTGAGCCGCTCTTCATAGCATTTATGTTATAGACCCTTCATCAGCTCCATTGCCCTTCTCTGGACACAGCTCATGCAGTGAGGGGCCCAGAAATGGATACAGAATTTGAAGCGCAGCCCCACCAGTGCCGAGCACAAGCTCATCCCTGCCCTGGCCCTGCTGACCACGGTATTTCTGATATAAGTCAGGATATATATATATTTTACATACAATATTGGTAGACTACTTCCTACGCATATTAAGAAGTTTCAGCCTTTTTGCCAAGCAGTCATTATGGCTGCAGTTTTTTTCATGGAAGCCAGCTGACATGAAATACTATGTACTTTTAACTTGTCTTGCCCTCAAAAACACTTTAGTTGCATGGAGACAACCCACTGGAAGCAGTTCCTTGTGCATGTTCTAGATTTGTATTCAAATCTGCAGTTCTTTGGCAAATTAGCAGATTATTTGGACCAAATCTCTATCTGGATTCGTTAAAAAAAATTAACAGTATAGACAATCAGGTTCCAATGTCTGGGAATGTCTCTAGATTTAAAGGCAAGTATGTAATCATTACATCTAGCACACAGTAGTTTTAGACTATAAATTTCTGTGTGACCTTGTTAGTATCCAAGTAATATCTGTAGGCACTTTTTGAATGCTGTCACTGTCTCTATAGAATTCTTCGAAAATGTGAGGTTCTGAGGAAAAAATAATTTCATATATTCCATTTGTTACCTTTAACATGAACCAAATTGACTATTTTTACTTACACATTTAGAAAAAAAATATAGCACCGGATTTTTTTGTTTCTGTTTTACACATTTCAATAGGTATGAATGAATTTACCTATCCATGATGCTCTCAGATATATTAACAAATGTATTGTGCAATGTTTTGATTTAATCATCATCTCAGTAGTTATCACAATCTCTGCTGAATCTTGACTGAGTAACAAAGTTTAACCTCTCAATTTTGGCAGTATTTATTTTAGAACATTTGTACATTAACAAAGTGAATACCAAGCAGTCTTCTAACTTGTACCAGACAGGACTTAGTGAAGGATAGATACCTGTCAGCTTACAGGGAATATTCCTGTAAAATAATTTAATCCTTGCATAATTGTTTTTGGCAGATCTGTAATGAAAATTAACTACAACTTTAAAAATAGTAACTTTTCAATTCCATGAGCTGCAAGATTCCATCACGACATCAACAACCACTTCAAAAATATCAAAATGTAACATACAAATAGAGCTTATGTATTTTTTAGACATGAAGAGACAGTGGCAGACAAGAATGTAAACAATTATAATGGTGAGGGTCTAGTGAACACAATTAAACTACAAAGGTTAATAAAACCAAAACTTCTGGTGAGTATCTAGTAAAATAATCTGCTATCACTCGTGATAGTGAACAATTTTGACTTCTCAGATATCTTTTGTTGAAAGGAATGCAATTAAATAAAACCACCAGATTCCAAATAAGCAGACTTCAGCTCTGAAAATCAATACATATCAATCCCCCCCTAGGAGAGGAGCCTAGGAAAAAAACTAAAAGAGAAGACATATCACCTTAAATACACTACAGTATTATAGTAACTATACACTCCTCCAGTGCAGGGGGTATGCAGTGTATAAATCAACAGTCCAGATAAACTGTAAGTTCTTGTTTGACCTCAAATATAAGATGTAAGCAGAAGAGGTCAGAAAGCAGAAGCTAGGTCAAATGGTAAATATTAAGTAGAAGAGAATTGCAAAAAACTCAGACCAATCCAGAATACTTGGAGCAATCAAAATAAAATAAACCACTGATTAATTAGACAGAAGTTAGTGGCAGTGGTTAGACAATCACTGCATGTATATTGGTATATAAAATGAACCAGGGACAATTCTGTAGCCCCAAGAGCCCCAGGCCCCAAGAATGTGGTACCACACATTCAATATCCATATAGTTAAATTCTCTTTTCTCTGAAGCACTATGTCCTTGTCCCAGTCTGTCTGTAAGGAACAGTAAATGGTACATGCTTCTTCCCAAACACTCCTGTGCACCCCCTGGAAGAGTGCTGTTTTGAACAGACTAAAAGTGACCAGGAATGTGCTGTTAAATAGTATGGACAGATGAATTCTTGAGCCTGAGCTTGTACCATGACATTATTTTGTTTACCATAGTAAATATTGCCAACCAGTCCTGTTCACATTTGGGTGTTGAGTGTATTTGTTTTCCTTAGGGACATCCTTATGTTCTCTGCTATCCTGTCCCTCAAGGACAAATTTAATACAGCACATTTATCTTCCTGGCTTTAGTCCCTGTTTAAATCTTTTGAATAAGAATAGATCTTCCTCCACATAAGAGCATTCTGTCTTTTTTTTCTTATAAATCAAGCTTCCCCAAGCACAAGACATGACATGAGAAGGGACAATTTTGAAAATGTAAAATGTCTCCATGGTGCAATTCTAGCAGTAAGAGAAAAAACAACAAAATTTTTATTCTCTAGCAAGTGAAAAGGCCGAAGACTCAAATTATCTTTCATTAAAGAAGTCAATTTCTACAAGCTGCTGAATGCTGTTAATATCAAGCTGAAGAGCTAATGGTACTATTAAATTCTGAAGCAGAGAAATAAAACAACATAATAAACTACTTGACTATAAACATCACAAAGGGCAACAAGGAGATGAGTAACTTAACAGCATTGTCATAAACAAATTATGTCATCCCAATTTGATTTCTTTCTCTAAGAGGACAGCAAGCCTTTGAGATAGAGACCAGTAACTATTAAATACCTTGATTTAATAAAGCCTGTAGGGAATAGATTGTATCCTTTTATGCTGTATTGCATGCCATTTTCATAGATGACCACGGATGCATGGTCAGGATTCATTTATGTTAGAGTAAAACCAAAACTAGTAGGAAAATCAGACCACTAGTAGTTAGCAACAGTTCAGCATCAAAAGTTTGTAACAATTGGAGTTCTATATGCATTTGCCCTGTATCCAGTACTATTCAGGATTTTTATTAACATCCCTAAACATTGACTTGCAATTAAAGAAATGAAAGAAAATTGGTGTGGTGGAGCTGCAGTGGTACATAATACAAAATAGTATTTCAATTTAAAAATTGAAATTATGCTATGAAAAAAATAATGCACAACATAAGAAGAAAGGATGGAGACTTACAAATTTATGTAGAAAAAATAGCCACACAATAATAAGATGAGAAACAACTAAATACCTATTCCTAAAATAATAGGAGCTATAGACTACAGCAGCTCACAAGATGAGAGAGTGAATGAATACAGTTTTGAATAAAGCCTGTTAAATACAGTTTGGTGTGTATCCCTTCAAGTACCTGGGTATGAAATTCATTTGCACATTGAAACCATTGTTTGCAAAAGAAAGACTTTGTGTTGTGCCATATGTTTCAGTTATTCTTTGTAGATAAGCATATTTTATCAGAGTTAGACATATGTCTACTTCCTGGTTTACTAGGAAAAAAACTACCATTTGTGAGAAGGACATAGCTATTATGCTAGATATTAGGATGAGTATAGTTCTTGAGATGGGTATTTTTCCTTCTACTCCTCAGCAATGCTAATGACTATGTTGAAGTACTTAATCCATTTTTTGGCATGTTTTACTTGAAGAACAGGCAGAATAATTTCAGAGAAACTATGGGAAAGCAACAAGCTTTGCCAAAATTCAGAGATTTCTATGACAAGGGAAAAACTTGAAATGTTTGGTATTGAGAAGATAAGATTGGGGAATGAGAGTGGAGGCATATGCTAACAATTTTCATATATTTTAAATCTGTTGCATAAAGAAGCAGGTTGATCTGTTCCCTACCTGTGGTGCATAGAATAATAGTTCCAATTCACAGAACAGGCTATTTCTTTTATGCTAAAGTATTTTAAACCATCCAGATTTTGCTGCATTACTCAGTTAAACCTGCTGGATTTACCACAATGGAGACTCCTGTGATCCCTACCTTCCTTGCTCTATAGCATTTAGATAATTTCTCTTTAGCACCTATGCCACAGTGTTTCAAGTTAATCCTTTCATCCATGATTGTAACCTGTGTCTCACAGCTTTCTGTTACAGTGAGCTTCAGGGCAAAACAATCTTCTATCATGAGCTGTTGAAAGCTCTCAGTAAGTTGGATTTTGAATAAACAGAATTCATTAGTTCTTGTGTGCTGAGGCAGCCTTCCTTTCTGTCTCTTCAGAAAGTATACTTGTGTCTGTTGGTGCACTCCAGACAAATGTGCTCCTGATTCACTGCTCTTTGTGTGTAAAATTCTTGTTTCCTAAGAATGTTTCTTCGACCTGCCATTCAGATAATTGTAACTAACTGATGGTTGCTTCGTTTCCATGGAAAGACTCCACAGTTTCTTCATGAGCTGATTTGAACCTTAAGGCCTCTCGGTGCCAACTGCAGATCTCTATGGTCTCTCCAGTATCCAGCCTAGGCTTAAAGACACTCCAGTACCTGATTTCACAGACTTTTATCATAAAAACAAAACTCCAGAAAAATTCCTGTCAACTATATGAAATGTCTTGACTTGAAGCAGAAAATTTGAGAAATTTAAAGTAAAGTACAGCAAGAAGTGCTGCTGTCCACAGAAGTGCAGTGAGTTACACTTGCAATATTCTGAACATTTTTGGTTAGATTATAAAAGATCACAAATATCATGTGCCTTTATTTTTCATATTTTCTAGTATCTCTTTGAATATCAGTACTCTCTAGCTTTGGTTTATTTCAAGGTTTATTTTAATTTTCTCTGTGTTTACTCAGTATTCAGTTGTTTCAGTCAAAATTCTTTCCTGGGTATGTTTGACATTTTTTGTTCAATAATGACTGTACTGACATGCAAAATTTGCAAACTACAAAACACAGATTGAAGCAGAAAGGCTAACATTGCATCACTTTTACTAATTTTGTTAATTGCAAGGTTTGCTATTAAGCAGACAAGGACTATGCAAGGAAACAAAAATACACAAAAGTAAATACGTGCAAGAATCGCCTTTTAATACAGAGCCCCAATATCAGGGATTTGCTGTAGGCATTGGTTGTACTACCAATGTGCAAGGACCACCGTTGTTCTTTGAAATCCATGCCCATGTGATGCTCAAACACGCAGTTACACAAAAACAAGCTGAGCTTTGCAGACCTCACACAATACCCTGGGGAAGTCTGGCAAGGCAGAACTACAGCCCAGTGCTACCAGAGTTTGAATGAGAGCTCCCACCAATCTTTGTCCTTGCAGAAAGCTGAGGGATGAGACAGGCTATTAGTTTGTTTTCACATGCAGACAGAAGTACTCTTTTATAACTGCAGCTTAAGAAAGTTGGCAGTGTCTTAAAGGAACAAGATGAAGGCACCCACGCAAATTATTCTTGAGCAAAAGAAAGAGAGGCAGTTCAATGAAAGACCAAATTGGCTAAATCGTGAGTTCTTCAATGAAATGAAGAAGCTGACAAGTGACCTGAGAAAGAGGGTCACATAAAAGATGGAAAATAGGTGAAAGGATAAATTCAAAATTGAAATAGCATGTGCATATAGAGGTCACATCCAACATAGCAAGGTGCAGAATGATAGACGGCTGGTTTTTATTTTCTCTGATCCATTGTCTGAGAAGATGATTATTAACCAGATTATTTCTATTAATATAGATCATCTTTTTAAAAGATGGCTTTTTTCCTTGGGAATTGTATTAGAAGTATAAAATAATTCTCAGACAGTACATTTTAAGGAAAGTAAAAATGTGAGTTTAACATCATGAGAGGGAAAATTATTCAAGGAGTGGGGTTTTAGGTATTTTTTATTAGTGTGTTCTGATGTTTTTCACAAATATTTTTTTTGTAATAAAAATTCATTATTATTAAACACATGTTCTACATGGAGACCTCTAAATTATTCTAAACTATTTACTGAAGACCAGTATATTGAAAAATCACTTTAGACAATCCACAGGAAATGCAAAAACCATGAGGAGAATTTATGGGAGGAAACACAACTGCTATCAAAATCTCCCATAGATGTTAGAACAATAGAAGTTTTCTGTTAGAAGAAAAAAAGATATCCTATGTTTTAAAAAGCAAATACAGAAGAGAGGGAGCAGTGAAAAATGTGTATGTCTTTGTATGTTTTTAAAATATCTGCAATGAAGTACTTTCTAGTACTTTGAAAGGTACTGCAGTCTACTCTGTTAACAGGAAAATGAATAACCAGAATGGTTTTTTCTGAGACATATTTTAAATAGATGACTCCAGAGAATGAATTCCTATATTTAGTCCACAAACAGTGAGTAAGAGCAGTTCTATATTATTAAAAGTGTGTACTTTCCATTACACTTGCAAAAAGCAGACTTAACAAATTGATTAACACATGTAAATTCTTTTCTATGCCTGTGGATCACACTACCTATCCTATGGTACACAGAAATGTAATCTATCTAAGTATTTGGTGCAATAATTTAAGAGAAACTGTTTCAATTTTAATTGTCTGCATCAGGTGCCTGAAAAATGTGGAAGGCTGCAGACTTTTTCAAGAACAGTGGGGAAAACTGTCTTCAACACTGCTTGGAAACATAGAACCTCAATTACTACATGTCTTTGAAAACAGTTTAGAGAAATATTTTTTATAAATTACTTTGGTACACTGGATTATACCTTAGAACTGAAGAGTGATTTAAAAGAACCTCAGAATACTAGCTGTACTCTGTGCCTAATTGTGTAAAATTGAAAACTTCATTACACAGGTTGGCTTTTTGCTTTGAGAAGCAAGATAAATCTGAGCATTCTCAAAAAACTTGGTAGATTCTAATTTCCTCCCACAAGGTGACTTGTCCAATGCCTTAGACCATCCATTTCAAAAGCATTTCCTGCCTCTTGTATATATGGGTAAGAGGAGAAGGCAGCTAATTTCATACATCAATAGCTTCAATACCTTCACTTAATCATCCCCTGCTAATGAAGTAGGGTGTGTGTATGTCAACTGCTGTGCATCAAATTATAAAGGGTACTGAGAACAGAATGTATTGCAGTCTTTCAAAACTACTGTAAGATTATAAACATAAAGCTGTTTGTAGCAAAGGACCAAACCTATTACAAAACCACCTTTGTGTCTTTGCCTCTGATTAATGATCTGTGCATATCAGCAAATTAATAATAACAGAGTTTTGCTAAGAAGCCAGCATTTTAATTCTCTTCAACTAAAGCACCTTTTGCAGCAGATAAGCTTTCTACAAAGGATCTCACTTAGCTTTTAAAGAAAGCTTCTGATCTCACAATTATAAAAGATGATGTAGAGCTGGAAAAAACAACATAATCTACTATTAACAGATACTGAAGTGTGGAATTTGACATGCCAAAATGCATTTGAAAATGAGGATATTTCCCTACATAATTACAATTTGTTTTCCTCTGCCATTTTGACCTACACAGGATGAAAATCTCTTCTCATGTCTATGTAACAGGCTTACTGAAATGGAGGTCAGGCTATTAGACAGTTGCCTTTACCATCTGGAAGAGAGTAGCTATAAAAAGGGTTTTAAGAAAGAAGAGTTGTTCTCAAGATAAGAATCATTACTAAAAAAAAAAATAAATCTTATTTTGTAACAATAAACTGCAATTCTAGAAACCTGAAGGTTGTGCATAATGATAAAACACTGCTTTGAACTTTTACCATCTGTTGAGCACCTAAATCCTGTCCAGGTCATGTGAGTTGTTCTTATATACTGCCACTTACTGTGTCTGAGCACTTGGGAATTATTCTTCTAGATCTTCATGCCAATTCATGGTGTTCTGTCAGCTGGATTCTAAAACTAGGGCATCAGCTGCTGTAGCTCATCCACATCCCAACAAGGAGTGTGGCCATCTGCTCTTCATCATCCTCATGTGTCAGTGCTTACCTTTGGCACTAGACACTCTCCCAGCACACAGCTGTGCACACCCAAACATGTCTAGGAGTGTTTGTTCTGCAGAGCCAGATTCTTCTAAAAAGAGAACAGTGAGAGAACACTGTGGTCAGAAATTACAAAGGAGATTTGTAGGTTGAAATAAGGAAAAAGTATTTAAGAGACAGTGATTAAACTCTGGATTGGTTTAGCTAAAGGGGCCATTGAAATCTCCATCTTTGAAATCCTGAAAGGCACCACTCCCCATTGGATTATGAGAAATAGAAACTTGTCCTCTATCATTCTTTTCCTAAGGTCAGAAGTTTTATTTCAGACTTTATTTGTTAGAGAAGCAGTACCTCAAATGGGTTCTTAAATTAAGCAGAGCATGTTTGGCCTTAGGGAAGTGTAGCAATAATTTGATTTGAAGAAATTGCTTTTTCTGCCTTTACAGTTTATTTTCTGTGCACTACATTTTCTTTAATTTTGTGATGGTAGTTCGTTACCCTTTGCTAGGAATACCTCCGTGAGAAACAGAATGAAGAGACAAAATTAGCATTTTTCTATTTGTTTCTAACTGAGGATCATTCATAAATAATCTTACAAGGGTTTCTATTTTTAATGATTTTGCCCAGATTTTTTTTAAGTCTTTACAGAGGTTTTTTTCAAATATGTGGTTCTATTGAAAAGGCCATTTATTGTTATGCAGAAAGAATAAGACATGTACATTCAATAAAAATTCTTATTTTAGGTTAAAGAAAACAAAAATAAATAAATAAAATAAATAAAAAACAGCTGCTGTCCTTGCAGATAGGCTGTCTTACTGGGATATTAAAGCTCAAGTACCAAGAAAACAAACAGAAGTTCTGCTTGTCAGAGTTCTTTGAGTGTATATTATACTGTTTATTTGCATATGTTTTATTTTTAATTTTGCCTTCCATGGAAGCTTTTCTGATTAGGGTGCTGTGTGCTGTGTCTCACAGATGACCTGAGGAAATTATGTGACATTTCTGTTTTTCCAGTCTCCAGAATTTCTCTCTTCAGGTGGTATCATTGTAAAGTTCCGTGTGTTGATTCCTTCTTTTCAGTCTGTGGTTTGTAAGAAATTGTCACAAACATTTCCATTGCTAGCTTCCTACTGCATGGCTGTCTTTTTTCTCTTTACAGAATTTAGTTCTTTGTGTTAATTTCAGATTAAAAAGCTCAAAATCAAAGTAGGGATACCCCACTGCTAAAACACTCTTCTGGTTTTGAAAGACTATAATGGAACAGCATCAGTTAAAAACATGACTTTTTCCTTGTAACTATTTGTTTCTTGTTAACAAACTATCACATGCAGAACTGGATTGCATCCTAGAAAGAAAAGTTGTTTTCTCTTGCTCTTCAGCCCATGACTCACAGTGAAAAGGAAAAAAAAAAAAAAAGACAAACCTGAAACACAACAGAAAAAAGGAGAGCTAAGTAAAGATTAATTATTAGTAATTATGTTAGTATTAAACTGATAGCCTAGAATGCTTTTAATGTACTAATGGTCTTTGTGTGATTTCTTCCAACTAAAATGTATGATTCTGATTAAAAGGTGAATCAGTGCCCCCAGATAATTGTGAGTAGCAATTAAATTATCTTGGTAGAAAATAATTAAGTGGAAAATTGCATAGTCTTGATGGGAGGGAGCTATTTCAAAATTTCCTGTTTAGGATCCATCTATTTTTTTCCTCTGGTTTTCTGAAAGATCAGGTAGTTAATGATGGCAAAGATGTCTTCCTTCAGGTTATCTCCATGGAGTGGGCTTAAAAAGGTTAATGGGTTTGAAGAAAAGATGCATCACACCTTCTGTTGTTGTAATGTCTTGATTTAAACTGTGCTAAATAAATACTATTAGGAAAACATGCATGCTGGGTCATATGAAAGGTCCATCACTATCTCTTCTCCAGCTGTGTCCAGTAAGAGTTACTTGAGGAAGAGAATATGGCAAAACTTAGCAGCTTTCCAGTTAATCTAAAGAACACTAAAGAAATAGTGAAATACAGCTCATCTAAAACAGTGATTATTCAAATATTAGGTAAGACAGCATGTAGTGGGTTGTGTGGCTGAATGCCTGGTGCCCACCGAAGTTGCTCTGCCATTCCCCTCTTCACCTGGACAGGGGCTAGATAATACAGTGAAAAGCTCATGGGTCAAGATAAGAACAAGGAGAAATCACTCAGTGATTATTGTCATGGGCAAAACAGACTCAGCTTGGGGAAAATTCGTTTATTACCAATTAAATGAGAGAAGAACAAAGGGAAGTAAAAGTAAAACACTTTCCCCCAACCCCTCCCATCTACCCAGATTCCACTTCACTCCTAATTTCTCTAGTTTGTCCCCCACAGCAGAGCAGGTGCATGGGGAATGGGGTTTATGGTCAGTTGCATCACACGTTGTCTCTGCCACTTCTTCCTTCTCACTGGAAGGACTCCTCACACTCTTCCCCTGCTCCAGCATGGGGTCTCTCCCAGAGGAGACAGTCCTCCACAAAATTCTCCAACATGGGAACCCTCCCCCATGGGCTGCAGTGCTCCATTAACTGTTCCAACTGGGTCCCTTCCACAGGATGCAGTCCCTCAGGAAAGCTTCTCTAAAATGGGGCCCCCACAGGGTCACAGGTCCTGACAGGGACCTGCTCCAGTGTGGGCTGCTCTCTCCACAGGCCACAGGTCCTGACAGGGAACCTGCTCCAGTGTGGGCTGCTCTCTCCACAGGCCACAGGTCCTGCCAGGGAACTGCTCCAGTGTGGGCTGCTCTCTCCACAGGCCACAGGTCCTGCCAGGAGCCTGCTCCAGCATGGGCTCCCCACGGGGTCACAGCCTCCTTCAGGCACACCCACCTGCTCTGGTGTGGGCTCCTCCAGGGGCTGCAGGTGGATCTCTGCTCCCCCCTGGACCTCCCTGTGCTGCAGGGGCACGGCTGCCTCACCATGGGCTGCACCAGGGGCTGCAGGGGAATCTCTGCTCTGGCTCCTGGAGCAGCTCCTGCCCCTCCTCCTTCACTGACCCTGTGTCTGCAGAGCTGTTCCTCTCACACATTTTCACTCCTCTCTTCAGGCTGTGGTTGGCAGTAATTTTTCCACCTTCTTAAATACATTATCCCGGAGGTGCCACTGTCACTGGTGGATTTGGCCTTGGCCAGCAGTGGGTTCATCTTGGATCTGTTTGGCATTGTCTCCTGAACATGGGGAAGGGTCCTGACAACTGCTCACTGTAGCCCCCACTGCCAAACCCTTGCCATGCAAACCCATACAGCAGTATGATTCTTAATGATCATATAGCATGATTTTGAATAGAAATATATTTTTGGAAGGGAGTATTAATTTCTATTTCATAATGGTATTAATATACTTACTGGAAAAAAAATTCTTAAGAAGAGTTTTCTGCTAATATAGATACATCTCAAAATTGAGATGTAGCCAGCCATTCCATTGCAGTGATGCTTATGATTAAACATCACTCAGAGGCACTGCCATCAGTGGCCATCAGTAGAATGGCATGCCATGTACATTAGGCCAAATTCATATCTGAATGGAGTCAAAAGGAGTATCATCATGATTGCACAGTTCTGCCTCCTACATATTACACACTTTACTGGTTTAACATATATGTCCTCATCTGTTACAATTTCTGATTGATTTAGGGAACAACTCAATGGAGTTCTAATATTTTTGCATTTGAAGAGGATAAAATATAAGAATACAAGGCAGTACATAAAACAGACTTTTACAGCTAATGCTCAAAAGGCAGTCATTTAAGTTAGAAATACAGTATTGTTTGTGTTTAGTGTCTTTTAAAAAGCTCTATCTGCCCTACAAAAAGGGATGAGACCACTTCCTAGAATGTATTAAGAGATTAATCTGAGATATAAATAAGTTGGAGACAAGTCCTTTGAAAGCCTGTTTTTGTAACCACCTCTTTTTCTATTTGTCTTTTCAGACAATGTGAGATTCTGTTGGACATACTGTGTTAATTAGATGTAGGAGTTTGTGGAAATGCATTCTGGTTTAGAAATGCAAATAGGCTTTCTGTAATGGTACAAATATCCAGTAAGAAATGACTTGTTGTATGATAGTGTAACTTCACATACAGATCAGAGAAAGGAAAACATTTAAGCTCCGAAAAAGTTGGCTGGTTTCTCATTTAACTACCAATACAGAGAGACCATGTTATTGGATAAATACTACTTTGTGTTCATGGCATAACTGTTTTATCAGTTACATCTGGGGTTGTTAACTCAGTATTTATTTATATATATATATATATATTTATACATAAAATCTTTCCTCTCTTCCTTTAAGACAGAGGTTTTACATACAAACTTCCACTTTANTATATATATATATATATCAAATCAACCAAGCTATTGTGATACAAAAACTGTTTTGGTAATAATTTAAGCAAAAAATTTTAGTCAGGAAGAATGTTATGGTTCTTACAGTAATGTACTTACAAGAAGAAAACATATTTGTAGAAAATAAGGAGATCATGTTTTTTCTCCTTCTCTGTGTGAATAAACTGGTCAGTGAGAACTTTTGGCACAGAACTATGAGAAATAATAAATTTAAATACAAGTAGAGGATGCAATCTGCATTTCTTCCACTATGTTCCAATTTCGTTTTGATAATAACCATAATTAAACTATGTTCCAGCTGCGAGAGAATGAGACACTCAGTGAAGGCATCCATGAAAGCTATGGATCTGTCAGAAATACACAATTAAAAGAAATAGGAACATTTCATGAATTTCTTTAGGAGGTAGTCAAGTATTCAAGCATGGCTTAATAAAGTAGAAAGCTGTCACATCATACAATGATCCCAGCCTAGAAAAAAGTTATCTGTATTAACATGTAAACTCAACTGAACATGCCAGCCTTGTATAGAAGAATTTACAGACATTTATAAGGCAATGGATACAAGCCTGAATTAGCATATGATACATTTACTATACAGTCTGCACTAAAAAAAATGTATCAAAGTGTTTTGTATATATATTGAACATTGTAAGACAAGGATGATTCCTGAAGAGCAGCTCTCAGCGATGGCAGCTACATTCCTCATGGTTACATAAATTCTGGAGATGTGTTTATCATTTCATTTTATTTCAAACAAAAAAAAAAATCATATAGAAATAACTTCTGTAAAACTAAACTACTTGGTTGATTCATTTGTTCATTAATGCATTCAGGCCTTATAAAATTTTCAGTTTTCTTCAACACTGTTAGAGATAGTTGGGTCTCTGAATTGTCCCTCACCTACTAGGAGACCCATTTTCTCTATTATACCAACATAGATCACAAGTTGCACTGGCTGCATGCTTGAGCAAGTGTGGTAGTTGATGGAATATTTTTCACTAGTTGATGGACAACTTTTGTGCAAGATGTGTGCTCACTCCTGGCAGAAGTCCTGCATGTCACAGTCACATGACAGGCTCACACAGAAAGTGTGCAGGACCAGGCAGTCTCCCTTCCTTTGCAGGACCAGGCAGTCTCCCTTCCTTTGCTCCTGCCAGCCTCCACATTGCCACCATCAGTTGCACCTGAGGTGATGAGGTGATGGCTGAGGTGGCAGTCATGATCCTGAGGCTTGTCTTGGCTGCCTGGCTCCTGGAGCCATGCCTGCTTGCCAGTGTGGTCCATGCACATGGAGGTCACAGCGACTGAGACCCCTCTGGGAGCATCCGCTGCATGCTAATGCAAAGATCACCAGCTGGTCTGAGGGTAACGAGACTGGGGATTTCTGAAGCAAGTGGCAGTCTCGCACATCCCAAGAAAAGGAGTGCAAGAATAAAGTAGCCTAAGTGGAGACCGCTGTGGAGGGCTGGAGAAGGGTTACAGTGTCACACAGCCCTGGCTGCTACAGTGGTTGTGTTTTTCTGTGAGAGGCACAAAGGATATGTGGAGAAGACTCATAAACATAATGACTGGAAATGTGGTACATGTTAAGAACAGAACTTGAAAATAAACCAGCATCAGTGCATTGTGGCTATGACCAAAACTCCAGGAACAAGGAAGGAATGTACTTTTGATGACATGAAATAAATGCAGGGTGTCCTGGACTTGTTGGCCTAGGAGCACTTCTGGGTAAACAAGAACCATTATTAGGCCTTTCTCAGATAGCACTGGCTACAGTGGTGCAAAAGGATGATCACCGTTGTGCTAAGGACATCCTGGTCCTCTGGGTCCTTGCTGTACTTCTCAGGTGAGCTTTCTATGTGCTGAGAAGGCCAGGACTTTAGAGGCATGCTGCTCATGTGAGAGGAATTGAGCAGCCATGGCACCTGCCATGTCTTCTCTTGTATAACAGATGTCCTGAAAGTACATTTTGTTTTTAGAGAAAGACACATCAGATGGTTTTGGTAGCTGCTTCTTCAGAGGAGGTCATTGTCGAGAAAGCAGATAGCAGCATAAAAAATGTTGTTCCTTCTGTAGTCCCATAGCTTCTTATTTTGTTTCTTAGAGTATTTCTACACTTTAAAACAGAGGGTTGCCCTGTTTCCCTGTTTGATTTCCCTGTTTGATTTCCTCTGCTGCCTTTTTTTTTTTTTTTTTTTTTCCCCCCTTCAATTGCTGAGAGGGTGAGGCATGGCAGGGGCAAACTGCCACAACCCCTCAACAGTGGCTCTCCAAGGAAGGCTGGGTATTTTTTATAGGAAAGGGCTGTGTGAGAGCTAAAAACAGACTGCAATCTTCTCTCTGTACTCTTCTGGAGTAAATACCTCTCACTACCTGACATGTTCCTTTTCACATTTTTCCCACCTGTAAAGCACTTTCCTGAAACCTTATTGATTCCTTTGACTGGTTCTTCCAACTTTTATCTTCTTTCCTGCCTTTCTTCTGATCCTACATGCTTCCTGTTCTGCCTAAATGTCAGATCTCTGATGGAGCTCCAATGCAGAATAACTTGAGGCTATTGCAGTTATACTGACACAAATGTCATTATATTGAAAATAAAGTTGGGCCCTTGCACTCCTAATTTACTAAATCTTGCTTTTCTTAAATGACCTGTTGGTGTTACGGACTGTTTTTTAGAATTTAGTAGGTTATTTTAACAAATTCCAAGCCTACAAACTCTTCTCAATGAATCAGTTGCTAGAGACAAAATTATTATACTTCTAGACCAGCCACAGAGGAATTTTTCTCTGTTGATGACTGGGCAACTTAAAATCCTAACCTAAACCAGATTTCTGTAGTTGATACACCAGTTATATGAGATGGGATGAGTCAAGCTGATAATACCCTCAGAGACTGGCCAAGATCTATTCCAGAAGTAGTTGTGCTTTTTTATACCCTACTGAAAGTCTGCTTCAATTTTTCATGCCCCAGTGGTTATTATCCTTTTAGTTTACTGTCTGGTTTTATGCATGTTCTGTTTCTACCTGCTGTTTTTGCTCCAGCATTGTTCATTAGCCTAAACTGCTATTGCACTTTTCCAGTGCTTATTCTCTTTTGTATTTATAGACATACATTACCTTTATAGGGACAAGTAAGTGCCTGTTCCATTTTCTGTCTCAACCTTTACTTTGTCACACTAACCCAGCCAAGTTCTGTCAGTCACCTTTTAATAGATAGGCTTTAGAGCCTTTACATCATCTGTGTGACCTTTCTTTTCTTCTGTCCTAATTTGAAAGACCGTCTTGAATGTAAGAGCCCTGTCTTTTGTGCATATGAGATTTTACTACTACCTTAAAATATTCACCTTAATCCAGTGCTCCTAGAATCAGAGTTGCCTTTTCTTGGCAGTATTCCACCAGAGGCTGAGTGTGCTTGTATTGACTTGCCTGACTGGCTTAAATATTGCTAGCAGTGTAGCCACAGGGACACAGTGTTCATTAAAAGCTGAAAAAGCTAACTCAAAATCATGGGGAAATATTTAAGAGCTATCTCACACTGCTCTGCCTGCTGCCACAGTTACCAGGGCTGCATTACGTCAGCTGGCTATGACCTGGATAGTGCAGGTATAAATGTCTTAAATTATCATTTTTACTGATCCCAGTGTTAGTTCTTCACTATTACCCCCCATATTTCATAACTAATTCATTAGTGATTTACTTTTTGTTCTGTTTTCCCCATCATCCCCTCTCTAGGGTTATAAAGCCTGTTTTGATTACAGGCAAAACTGTACATGCAGACCTCAACAATATTTCTCTTACAGAAATTTAGATAGTGATAGTAGTACTTCTTGGTTCACCCTCATTTTGAAAGTTTCCTCCCTAGACAAATCTTAGCTTCTCATTCCCTCTTCCTTGTTTTGATCTGCTTGTGTTTAGCAGAGTCAAGCAGACGCAGAAATAAGACAACTGGGCACTGCCTGCTACATAACTGGTTAAATATGTATTAGGTTCTACCTTGTGTTCCTTTTCTTATTTTTAAGGTGATAGCATCTGTCCAAGCGCCTATTCCCTATTTATCAGGAGCAATTTTATCCCTTTCAACTCAGAGAGTCACTGGTAGAATTTGCTCAGAGGTAGCTGAATGCTGTGGCCATGTGATAAATTTTAGGGATACCACCAGCTGAGTCTTTTCTGCCAGCTATACATTCTGTTCCTAGCATTTGTTTGATCTCAGAGTGAGCCTGTTCAAAAGTTTACAAATAAGAAGGAAAAAAAAGGAATTGTCTTCCAGTACCAGGTGAGCTTCCTATGCTGTCTGACCATGGAGTCAAATGGATAACACAGCACACATGATGGAAGCAATGCAAATGGAGGTGCAGTCTGACACTGATCTGAGCAGCAGCTGGTGCTTAGCACAGCCAAACCCCACTCAAGGAGCACACCTGAAGTTTTATAACTTCTGCGTGGCTCGATCACAAGGCACATACTCCTGACCTGAAAACATTTTTCAAGAAACACAAATGTTTGACAAGACACTGTTCCTATGATTACCAATTGTTTTGAATTGTCTGCAGAATGTCCATTTGGTCACAAGATGTGAGCAATGCTGACCTTGATTGGAGAGATTTGACTTGAGTAACAACTTAGCATCCACACCCCTGAAATCTCCTTTCACTATGAAAGAGAGACTTCTTGCTCAGTCTTCTTCTTTAAAGGTATCTCCACTATAACTACACACATTTCATTTTGTATTCAGTTCACTGGCTTGAATACTGAGAAGATAAAAATATGATTAAGTGAAAGCATTTATAAGAATATGTAAAAATGTTTTTAGTTAAGTAGAGGTAGATGACTATTGAATAGTTATGTTAGTAAAATTCACAGCCTTACTGCATAATAGCTCTCAAAACTACAAAAAAATACTTTTTTTCCTACTGTTTAATGAGCATTTTGATGTAAAGCCAACACTTTCCACTCTGTTGTAAAAAAAAAAAAATCTGCTATTCTAAAATATAAAACATGAACTACTGGTACACAAAAAACATTATGGATGCCATTTATGTTGAAGGGGTATTAGGTTTCCCTCAAAAAAAAAAAAAAAAATCATGGGCAATAAGCATTCAAAAGGAATCACAACAACCTGTAGAGTATGTAGCTGATGCTCCCAATTATTCTTTTTCTGCTGCTGCATTCCTACACTCCAGAGTACACCTCTCACCTTTACAGCCATCACACTACAAACATTGCTTGCACTGAAGAGAATCACTGTTTTGCCTGAAGCAAGGAACATAAGTGTTGCAAAACTGACTCCTCCTCTAATGGGGTGAGCATGTACAAGTACACAGAGTTGTATTTCTCCCAGAGCTGCCAGGCTGAATATTTTGCAGTCAGAGCTCTAAAGCTTACAGGCTTTTTCTTTGTTTATCTTTCTTTTGAGTCTTTCCTCCTCTTTCTTTCTGGATTTTTTCCTTCTTTAAATATATGAGAAACACTTTGAAACGCTGGATTTTCAAGTCCTTTTTCAGGAGGCATTCATGAGCTGGCATGGGTCAACATACATTTCATTACCAGGCAAAAGTAAGTACTGCAGTTAAATCTGTTCCTACTGTATGTTTACCTTCCTGTAAAGGGTTTGGTGTTGTATGAAGGACAGAGTAGACTGTAGTTCTGTTAACAGAAATTAAAAACTTACAGAAATAGGTAAAATCTGTTCAGCTTAATATGGTATGGTAAATATCATGTGGCTCACATTCTAAGAAAGAAAGAAAAAAGGATTTTTATTTGTAAGTCAGTGATCTCTCTTTTAAAATACTGATATAAGCTGTGGACACAGAGATGCCACTCCTTCTGTATGCTTTTTTTTAAAGTGACAGTTGGACTGTGTTTATCATTTCAAAGCATTTGTAATCCACTCGGTAGTACTAATCTCATAATATTTCATAATGTATCAATATATTATATTGATTTATATTTTATGTTCACTAAATATACCTTATTTTTGTTATTCATTAATGAAAACATCCTCCTGGAACTCCTATAACTGCCATCATATCTTCATCTGATATTCCCTAGTCATTATTTTATTCTTCCTGTGTTACACTCTCTGTATGTGTGTCTGCACATACATTCACTAGTTATCAGATTCTGTTTTTGTGCTATTATTTTCCGAATGTGTTGGTATTGGCATAGACTGGCAGTAAAAGGCTGAAGAGAAATGGGTCTCAGAGAGAATGGAGAGAAAGGCTGGTAAATGAGCTGGCAAGTAGTAAAGAAAACGATGTGCTTTGATCCAAAGAGTATTTTTTTAGCCAATATTCCCTGTATTTTATTGACACACTGTACCGTCAACATCTGTAATATTTTCACTATTCCAGCAGTCACCTGGGAATGCATTAATACCCTGGGAATGAATACAGTTTCCCTTGCTATGAGTTCCCTCTAGAGAGCGCAGCAGCCTGCCAGACACTTGTGTGGATTCTGTGTCCGTGTAACCGGCGTGAGATTTCTGCTGCAGAAATGCTCTGCTGCAGCTATCAGTCTTTTCTTTTGAGACTTGGCTTGCTTTTGTCAAGCTGCACTAGGCACTCTCCCAAGGCAGGCAGATGGATTGCCCAGGCAGCGAGCAAGTTTAGCAACAAGTAATGCTTGCACGCCCGCGTAGGGAAAGCAGCCATTTACCACGTGCAGGTTTCGCAGCTCCAAGCATCCGCATCCACAGCAAGTCTGCAGCGTGAATGCTCGTCAGTCCCCTGTGGCAAAGTGCAGCCTAGTTAAAGCCCTCCACAAGGACTAACGTAATTCCCCGTGGAGGGAAACAAAATCTGGAGAAATGCAGTTAGCATAAAGACAGCAAGGAGCAAAAAACCTGATAGGTAATCCTAGCATTGTGTTGTTGCTGTTGTTAAAAATCAATCTGGAAACCTGCCAGACTAAATTTTTATGTCAAAGGTGTGATGCTTTGAAAGGGCAGGTTTTCCAGTGGACTGAGTTGAGTAGGATAGGTCAGTCTCAGAATTTTCATCTTTATTTTTCAGAAGGGGGTTAAAGTTTTTCAGCTATTTACATTGTATTATCATCACTTTTTGTTGCTCAGCAAAATACATCTTTTTAATGTGTCAAGTTTATGGCTCCATCTGCAATTACTACCCATAGTAAGTAAAGTTCAGTTATCAGAAACAGGGGACAAATGGGGCTTTTGAAAGATCTGGCCTTCATTTAGAGATTGTGGAAGTTTCACTTCCACACAATCCTTATGGCAGCGAAGCAAATGGAGTTCAGCCACTTCGTTCAGCTGTATCACTATTTGAGTTGAAACCTCTATCCTCCCAGTTGGTTTTCTCCTCCAGAATCAGACACAGGTTAATTACAGACTCAGAGAACACTGGAAATGCTTTTTTCCCCTACCAGCACTTCCATTTGTCTTGTTTGAAACTAATATTCGGGTATTTCAAGACACTCAAATTTACAGACTCTGTATTTTCTATATATTTACATACCCACCTGTATATATCAATACACGTTTTATTCTTCAGGCAAGTAAGAGTTTTGTCACAAACTCTTGCTATGTAATACCCTTCTTTCGAAGTTTTTTATTCCTCCCAGAAAACCTTAGTTTTCTAAGGTTCAGCACCACTTTTGTTTCCCATTTATTTCTTCAGTACAGCTGCCTTTCAGAGAGGCTGTATGGTTTCTTCACAAGGTAAGATCAAAGGGCAGCTCAGACTATATCCTAAGTTTTTGGTTGTACTCATAAATTGGACTAATCTAATGCTCTAACAACTTTGCTTACAAAGACTTTCTCACTGAACTTTTCCAGACTGTTCTCCTACAGTTTTGGGGGGATGCCTTGTTTGGTCTCCACTCTTGTTTATCTGTGATTGCTATCACATTTCTCCTTAGCCTAGCTCTGAATTAAAAATCTTGTGTCATTCTTCTCTGAGTCTGTACTTAGGCTGCATGGGCAGGCAGGCTAAACTTAGTTGATCAGCCTTGAGGTTGATCTTAATTTTTTGAAGAGTCAGCCCACGTTATTTTAATATAATTTATTCTTATAGGTCAGCTGTACCTATTCTGCAATCCTGATTCTTGCCCTAAGTTATCATTGTGGATTAATTCAATTAAACATTATGAAGTCGAGGGTGCACAGTTTTTTACAAGCTAAATAATGAGAGAAGGAAAGTTTCTAACTGTTGGCCCTCCTATCTTTTATATTGCCCAGTCTCGCTGAAGAGGTGACCTTGCTCTGAGACCTTGCTTTATTTATCATAGATAGATACAGGTTGGTAATGGTTCTATTTAATGTGAACTTTAATCCTTCTAAAAATTTACTTGTTAAAAAACTTTCATATCCAGCAGGCTGTATTTACAACCACTTTTTAGCCCTAAAACTTTTTAACTTCCATAGAGCCACTGGTAATTCCCCTGCTTGCAGCATGCACCTGCCAAGTGCAGCTGTGGCTCTGCCTGACCCAGACTGTAGTGGCTGTAGTGCATGTGCCCCACACCAAGCAGCAACACATGACCAAGCAGGCAGAGTTGTTCTCTTTTCCTGCTGCACTCTAAATTAGTGAATTAAAAATGAGAAAGAATGAACATTCAAAATAAATGTTAAAATATCTCTGCTGTTCAGGATTGCATTTTGGTTGAGTCCTATTGGCATTCTATATAAATCTATATAGATTATCATTACGATCCCTCTAGATTTACAGATAATGATCTCTGAAGAGATCTCATTCAGCATATTTGTTACATCTGATGTGATTTGTTTTCCTTGTCTTAAGAAATTCTCTAATCTCCTGAATTGCAAACCCCTTACAACCTGAGGTAACCCAAGCTTTTTGGCATGGCAATTCTCTTTCCAAATTCATTGTTCCCTCAGGGCAAAGTCATTTCATATTAACAGTGCTTTTAAATTGTCACATTTCCACTTCTGCTAAACATGTGATACATAACATTCCCTGTGAGCAAGTATGTACTGGTCCATAAAAAGAGTCAATAAACTTGGCACCGATAATTTCTGAAAACTTTCAGACCTCTTTCTGGAGCAAGAACAATCAGGGGCAATCATGATATAAAAAAACGAGGGTTTAGAATTCACAACAGATCATCCGTTTGATGAATAGCACATTTTGGATGCTGCTGTATGGTGTGACCCTTCTTTCTTGGACGAAAGAGGAGATGATCTTTGGAAAAGCAAAGGTGACTTGTAGCCAAATCTACATCTGCTCTCAGCCTCATCCAAAAATTGGATTGCTGCTGTTGCTCTTTACTCACCCCTAAATATTAGCTGGTAAATCATGAGAGTTCAACAAAGTAAATCCAAAAAGAGTAGGCTTTTCTTTAAAAAGGTTCCTTTTGCTTAATCATGATGCACAGAGAAAATAAAGAGCTATTCACTTCAGTGATGATAGGGCAAATTCTACCTACGTTATGAAAGGTAGGTGGATCATGATTTTGTGAATACAGAATAAAAATGGGGAAAAATAGAAGGGATGTATTTTAAGTTAAGAATAAGGATTAGTCTTTAAAATATTAACATATAAATTATTTATTTAAATGGAAGTGTTAACTAAACTACCTTGTTTAACTAAACAGATTCAGTGGTAAATTCTGGGCATCTGAATTTAGAATCCTCATGTGGCCCCTTTGTTTTAAGTAACAATAGAAAGGATTTTTATTTGTCTGTATAAGGTAATTGGGTATGATCATACTACTTTGTCCTAATATAAGGAAGACAAAAAATAGTTTCCTGTCTATTTGTCACTCAAGGTGTTTCTTCTAATCTTCTCTTCAGGAAAAGCCCTACCTCACATGCCTTGTGTCATCTCTGTGTTCTAGTCGTCATGTATCTGCTTAACCTAAGTAATGCCAAATTACTCGAAACTCCCAGTAATTATTAGTTGTACATTAAAATAGTATTTATATGTAAGATCACTCCTTATATATATAATTAACAGTATATTATATAATAGTATATTATTATATACTGTTTCCTAGTTATTTTATGTCTAGTACCTCTCTTCATTCCTTGTTTGAGTGGCAGCAGTGTAGATCTCTGTTGTGATTTACACAAATGAGGAGAGGAAGAGACAAGGCTACAACCAAGGGAGATGTCGTTGGTCGCAATTAAAGAACACCTTTGGTGCCAGTTGGTGCAGGCTCCATTTCTCTGACTCCTGCTGGAAGACCTGACCCTCAAAAGTCTCATGACCACTGTCACCAGAAGCCCTTTCCCCTGTTCCAGCCACACAACCCCCTTAGCCTAGAAATGTATCCAATCCATGGGGCCTTGGAAGTCCTCCCTTTGTCCACAGGAGTCACCATTTTGTCATGGTTGTGGCCGTACCCCATGTGATGTCTGAACTCCCTGTACTTGCTGAAAACATTGCCTTTTTCTTTGCCACAGAAGTACGTCAAAGGCCCTCATAGGCCCCACACCTGGGTGTGTTGTTGTGTCTTTACAAAGACACAGGTGAAATTGTATGAAGTGTATAAATGTATGTTCATACATAGTTATACTTCTTTATACGATACAAGGATTTTATTTATAAAGAGTGTGTATGAAAATGTTTAGTAAGAAATAATGAAATTAAATGAAAATTTAATGTTAGTAGAAAGAAAGCAAAATAAAAAGAAAGTACAGTTAAATAGTGTGGGAGTATGCCGGGGGAATGGGGGGTCATGACAAGATCTGAATGTGCATTGGGCAGAGGGGTGAGCCTGTGGAGCTGTCCAGGAGGCTGCCACCCAGCCCCAGAAACAACAGGCCAGACCTGTGAATCTGACCAAGAGGCGCTCCTCTTCTACCTTCAAAGCAACCAGGTCACCTTGGGGCTGTCCTGCAGCTTTCTCCTATTCTAGAAAATATAGTTAATATTGCTTCCTAAAGTTGGAGGCCAGAACTTCATGGGAACATGTTTGTAGGGACACCTACATCCCAAAATGTTTTTCTGAAAGACCATGTGCATTCAAGAGAAGATGTTTGGGCTGATGTAATGTAAACAAAAGTTTGTGTAAGGGGAGGTGAGGCAACTCTTGTCTACATCTCAGTGTTCTAACATATACTTGTAATACCATGGCAGGGATTATGCTCCCTTATCCATATATTGATGTGGAGTTCATAGCACTTTCTGAAAACACAATCCTGACTGAATACACAAAAGACACAATTTTTCTGTTAATTGTTTTTGTTCCTGCTTAGAACCACAGGATAAAAAAA
>VZRH01000519.1:65295-113982 GCA_013397555.1 Urocynchramus pylzowi | reverse complement strand
TTTTTTATTTTTTTTTTTCCTCCTTAAAAACAAAAAAAAAAAAAAAAAAAAAAAAAAAAAAAAAAAAAAAAAAAGGTAAAACAGCCAAAGAACCCAGCTTTGAAAGAGAGGAAATGGCGACAATAGGAGACAGGTCATGATCACCCCAGTGATCAATTAATAAATAAAGTTTCATTGAGCATGACTTAAATGTTGCTTAATTTGTTTTTCTGTGCATATGCAGTAGCAGCATGTTGATAGACAGCAGCATCTGTTAAAAGACATTTTCTGTGTTTCTGGGGAACTGGGAAGCTTTGGGAGTTTTAAGGCCCTTTTCTGAAACAAGCAATACTGTTATCTGAACATAAAACAGGTGGTCTCATGTCATGTAAATCAAGACTCACAATATACATATGTCTGTAAAAAAGTCCTTTAGAAGTAACAGGTATTTGTTTGCTATTCTAAGCACAATAATAACAGCATAAAGCTCATTTTAATGGTGGTGAACATATTATCCAAGTGTGCTTGGACTGTGTGTCTGAAAGGCAGAATGGGTTCTCAAGGAGCTGAAGCTTTTAAAACCATTTTTCCTGCCTCAGTAATTACAGACCAAGGAGGGAATGGATGTTCTTAAAACAGCCTTCACACAAGCTGTTAAATTAAAATAATTTTCACATCTTTGTTATTAGTAATGAGGTAGATGCTTCTGTCGCAGATGGCTTAAACATGGTGCTCAAAACCTAGACAGGGGATGTTTTATAGCTACAGTTACCATTTGCTACATTGGTGTGTTACTGGAGTTTTTATTAAAGGACTGTAACCACAGCTTCTTCATTACTTTGCCAGAGTTAGAAGTGTGTGAAACATGCAAGCTGTGCAAGGAGTTGGAAAACCATGTCTAGTAATTGGTGTAAAATTAGAGTAAATATACCTCCACTCAGAAAAGAGGGCCGCGAGGATGTTTAGGAGAAAAGAAAGCTTTGACAGTGGCTATGAACAGATGTTCACAGGTATTACTTGAAACTGTGAGAAAGCAGAAAGATGTATTCATTAGAATAGAATGAGCTTTAAAAGTGAACACTACTGAGGACAAAATTAAAAAGTTTCTAGCAGTAAAAAGATGAGGGAAGAAACAACTATTTGTATAGGGGTGTTGCTTGCCCTAGAAATTTAACAGCTGGATAAAAGCCTCTCCAGTCCATGATGTTTAGCAGTTGGAGCCAGAGTGGGACAAAAAGAAGGATGGTAAACCGCAGTTTTCACATCATGCTCCCCAACAAACCTTACACCAAAATATCCCCACAAAACACCAGTTTGAACTTTACCAAACAGCTATTCAAAGCCCCTGGAAGCCATCAGGCCAGTGGGAGGTGAGGTTAGCAGAAATACAATACCCAGACAGCTGGAATAATATTAATAGTGCTTCTGGGTAAGACATGGCATTATTCTTTGCAGCAAGTCCATTATTCATCCATATGCATATTGCTGGAATGTATAAACACTTACTAGCTTCAGTAACAGAGCTTTAACTGTTGACCAGCCATGGATCTGGTCTTCAGTCCTGCAATTAGGAAAGCAAAGCTTAAAATGGATGAAAATTCTTGTATTTGTCATACAGCCAGGAAGCTAGCATGGTTTTTGGAAACTTCTCTTGGGGTTGCCAGTCACAGTTTCTCTTTTCATTGACATGCCTAGAAGGTTTTCATCTCCATCTACCTCTACACAAAACATTGTTGAAGACCAGCTGGTTTGAGATTTATTAGTCCCATTCTTATGGTGAGTTCTGGAAAATGGTAATAGCAATGAGCTCATAGCATCAACACAGTACAAACTGCATTATGTGCCAGTAAACCAACCTCATATTGATAGAGGAAGCACTGAAATAAATACAAATGAAAGCAAGCATGTCTTATTTCACAGTGGAAAGGTGGTTATGAATTTTACCTCATGGCCTGGAAGGTTCTGGTGTTTTAACAAAGCCACCTTCTAATAAAGAATAAGTAGTAAAGGGAGTAACAAAATAATTAAAAGGATCCCTCCTTGAACATAAATTATTGAACATCCCAAGTGGACTTGGAGCTTTATTCTACAGCTTATTTTCAAAAGCTATATAATTTTTCTCAAGGAGTTTGGGAATTATTAAGCCACATGTTAAAAACATGGCTAAAAACATGGCCAGAGATGTGATCGGATATGTCTCCCAAGCAGCTGTGGCCAAGTTGAAGTCTGGCAAAGCAGGAGGTCTCTAGGGTTGTTGAGAGACACGTCACAGCCCTGAAGGGCTGTCCTTTCTCAAACCCTTTAAAGGAAAAGGGTGGGTAGTGCTCTCGCATTCCAGCCACCAGAAGAAATAGAAGAATAGTAAACTCTACTGAACGCTAGGAAAAAACAAGAAATACAGAGGAAGATGGCCCATTCTACCACTAGAAAAGGAGATATATTTTAACAAGGCTGCTTTTTGTTCATGGCTGCTCCTAATAATGTACTAAACCCATCCTGGATTTGTCTGAAGTTGCCCCAGTGCAAGCAGGCATCCCAAAGAGCTTGTTCCTTGAGATGCCGTTACTGTCAGCTGTAACATAATTTGCCCCCTGGACTAGAGTGGGAACATTTGTGTAGGTCTGAACAACTGTGCTGGATCTTTGCTGCAAAATTGTTGAAGAGTGAGCCTGATAAATTATGTGTTGAGCACTTTCAGCCATGGATGATAGGTTAGGAGACATCTTGAGTTTATAAATCCAGTCTACTATGTAAGGTATAGATGACCTCGAAGCTGCCTTCAGGAGTTCATCTTTTGTCTGAACAGGACCCATGTTTACTGCTGCACCATGTTCAGGGGAGGCCTTTCGGTAAGTGTAATCCCCTGCCCTTGTCATTGTCACACTGGTTAATTTAGGTTTGTTTCAGAAATTTCATCACATCTGTTATTTAACCAATAGGTTTTCTCTTTTGAGGAAAACCCATTGCAAACTCTTCTTAGTGTCCCTGCACACGTTGCTACAAGGTTGAATTTCTGTTCTGGTTTTCCATTTTAGTAGGCAGCATTGTCTGTATTTTGCAGCACAGCACAGAATTAAATGACTGACCAAGTAACACTGTACAGTAATGTTTTTGGGGTTTCATGAGTTGTGTTAACACATGATTGTGTATCTGTTTTTTCTTCTCTTTTTTTTTTTTTCTATTCATATTTAAACTTTATTATTGATGCCTCTTATTAAGCAATATGTAAATTTTGCTAGTATAAATTCATTTATAAAGTCCATGCATTTATAAATACTTATGCACACCTTACTGTATATATTTCAGAAATATTTACATGTCCATAAGAGACTGGACATGCAGTAGGAGAAGGTGGGCACAGCACCTGCCCTGTCCTACCTTGTGTGAAATTGTCTTGACCCTAGAGTCTACAAAAAGGGAGGCAAAATGTTTTCTTTAGACAACAGAAGACATGGTCAGCATTTTTCATAGCCTGTTAGCAATTAGTATCTTCTGTGCAGATTTTAACAGTTCTTTTTTTAGCTGTATCCCCTCTGTGTTGATCACTTGATTATAAACTGCTGTAAGACACTGAAGTAAATCCATTACATGTAGCATGGAGATGAGTAACAGCAACACAGGTTCCCACTGAAATAAAATGTTCTTAAAACAAAAGTGCTCTGGTTTCCTGCTAAAGAAAGTAACAAGATTCAAGGACAGAAGAGCAGTAGTGATGTCATGCATCTGTGGTCAGTCTTTCAAGACAATTTCTTGAAATTTTTGTAAATTAGCTAAAAAACTCATAGTCTGTTAACCCACAGAAACCACTGTGCAGGGTGTCCAGTCCTTGGAAAATTATTTACAACTGATTATCAGTGGGTCACTGTCTGAGCAAAGGGCTTGGTGTGGCAAAGCTCCTTGGTGTGGCAACTAATCTATATGTTATTAATGACATGGATAGCATTATGCCATTGTACTAGATTGTGGTGAAAGGAGAGAGACTTCAGCTTAGTGGAGAACAAGAAGAGAAAGAAAGTTATTTTTATGTTATGATTGCTGAATGGTTTCTGATAAATCCTTGCTTAGTAGAAATAAGACTAAGGTGCTGCTCTGAAACACAGATACATAACTGCACTGAGGTAGCAAGGGTGTTTTAAAGAAGGTATTTGGTAGTGTGAGAGACTGGATTGCTGGTGGCTGATATCTCAAACCATACAGGTGCTGTAAGAGATGAGACTGTTGGTGCTAGCAGCTCAAACAATTGGCTGAGTGCTTTGCTAGTGATACACAGAGTGCAGAAGGGTGTGCATGCTTGGGGCTGCAAGCTGGGTTTCCAGATAATGCAAGAGGCTGATAAAAGACAAATCCTGAGAGGGGCCGCAAGTCCTTCTTATCATGCCAGTGTTCTCCCTTACATAATGATTCAGCTGTGAAAACTCCCCTCCAAAGTACCAGGACAACCACATGTAGGCTGAAGGTATTCACCTTGGCTGATGGGCTATTTATTAAGGGCCACGATTGACTCAACTGCAATGGTTAGAGACAGCTGCAACATTTTAGAAGATGTCAAAGACTCATGAAGTGTCCCGTGATCCAGTGTTACATCATCCAGGGGAGGTACAGGGGGCGTTTCCATGTAGCCTCAGCATAATATAAAACCCATGGACCTGGTGTTTTTTGGGTTCTTTCCCTCCAACACTTGATGGATAGGGTCCCCAACCATCACCTCTACAAGACTGGAACCACTAAGAAGATCAGAAGAAGAGGAGCAATGGGACATCGTTGGAATCTATGGAGTGGTGATATTTTTTTCTACTTGATCTGTTTCTCTGTTACTTTCTTTCTCCCTCTCCTCCTTTTTTGCCCTAATTCTCTCTCTCTCCCCATCACATTTACTGCTTAATAAAATCTATACTGTTGACTTCAGAATATGGGCTCATTTGCACCTTAATTTGGGCAGAGGGTCCTCTCTAATAATTTTAATAATCAGATCTTAACATGTATAAGGGTTTAACAGTTCAACATGAGGGGTTTAACAGTGCAAAAGAAGAGCAGGAGTCAATAATGTCATCGTGCTGTGCAAAAAGTAAATGCCATGCCAGAATTTACAAATGGGAGCATGGTTTGAGTTGAACAAAGTGTTTCTCTTATTCCCTTCAATATTTTCAAGGCCTCATCTAAAATATTTTGTATTTCAGAGACCCAGTGCTTTAAAAAAGATAGATGGGGAGTCCGCAGCAGAGTAAGAAGATGTCGAGATCTGGAGAATGTGGCATATGAGAAAATTAATCAAGACTGCTGCATCTAAATATTAAAAGAAGATACACTTAAAGTGTTCAGAGTAGTCTCTGAGCTCTGCAGAGAGCAGCAGTCTGTTTTTTGTTGCTTTTAGGCTGCAAAAGAAATACTTGGATTAAGTTGTAGCATGCAAGATATAGAACAGATACTAGAAATATTTTATTAATATAAATATTATATCAGTAGTCTACATTGCCTAAGGAGGTTTCAAAATTCCCCTAATTGGGTAGATTAAGCAAATCTAAGGAATTACATTGGCATTGTTGATCCCTCCTTGGTGATCTTGGGATCTAGATGACCTCCTGAAACCCCTTCTAGTCTGAATTACTGAGAAGTTTTTATGCATGAGATTGTTAGGTTTCACATTCTTTGAAAAGGGAAATATATCTTTGATATTTGTACTGTACCCAGCAAAGCAATTAGATCTAGAGACTATGGTCATAGAAACTGTACAGTAATAATGATATCTAAGTAGCATGTTGTGTGGAAATATAACTGTAAAACTGTAATTTCCTGTGCTATCAGTGATGTGGTGGGTTGACCTTGGCTAGCTGCCAGGTGCCCACCTAAGCCATGTGCTGTCAGTCCCCTCCTCAGCTGGACAGGGGAGAAAAAATAATAGCAGGCTCATGGGTCAAGATAAGAACAGGGAGAGAATCATCAGCTACCATCATGGGTAGTTTGGGTAAATTAATTTATTGCTTAACAGCATGAGAGTAGAAAAATTAGAATAAAAATGAGAAAACAAATCTGTTTTCAGATGAATCTATTCCATTCTGCTTCTTAGGCTCAACTCTACTCTTTATTTTGCTGTCTTCCCCCAAGTGATACAGGGGAACAAGGGGTGGAGGTTGTGGTCAGCTCATCACACATTTTCTCAGCTGCTCCTTCTTTCTTATGCTCTTTGCCAGCTCCAGAAAGATGTCCCTCCCATGGGAGACAGTCCTCCATGGGCTTCTCTAATGTGACTCTTTCCCATGAGCTGCAGTTCTCCACAAACTGCTCCAGTTTGGGTCCCCTCCACAGGGTGCAGTCCCTCAGGAACAGGCCGCTCCACTGTGGGCCCGTGTGGGGTCACAGGTCCTGCCAGGGAACTGCTCCAGAGTGGGCTGCTCTCTCCACAGGCCACAGGTCCTGCCAGGAGCCTGCTCTAGTGTGGGCTGCTCTCTCCACAGGCCACAGGTCCTGACAGGGAACCTGCTCCAGTGTGGCCTGTTCTATCCACAGGCCACAGGTCCTGCCAGGAGCCTGCTCCAGCACGGGCTCCCCACAGGGTCACAGCCTCCTTCAGGCACACCCACCTGCTCTGGTGTGGGCTCCTCCAGGTGCTGCAGGAACAGCTGCCTCACCATTCACTGACCTCAGTACCTGCAGAGTTGTTGCTCTCACACACTCTTAATTCCTCTCTCTGGCTGGAGGTGCTGCAGTTTCTGTTCCCTCTTTTTAAATACATTTTCCCAGACATGCTACTGCCATCACTGATCTGGCACTCAGCCATGGCCAGGAGTGGGTCCATCCTGGATTCATCTGGCATTGGTTCTGTTGGACATGGGGAAAGTTCCTGGCAGCTGCTCACAGAGCACCCGCTGTAGCCACTCTGCTACCAAACTCTTGCCGCACAAACCCAATACAACCATATTTCAGAATTACCTGGCATCATTCAAATTATCTTGGCTCGTCTGAACTTTGTTGGAAACTTTGGCAGTGACTGGTATCAGTAAAAATCCTTTTTTTTTGTGTTTCTTTTTGTTTTCTTAGTACGTTATCTGTACTAGGAATCAACCGTGACAACCTCTAGTTTGTGATTTTAATATGTTCTTGTCACTGTCGTCACAAACAAAATTTAAGTCAAGAATAGTTGTTATCTGTATCACACTTGTGGGGCCTTTGGTGTTTCCTTTCAGTGTGCTGAGAAGGAGGTACTCAGCTCAGCTGATTAGTAAGGTGGATCCCACTGATTTCAAGGGTCTCTTGATGCTCAATCTGTTATGAAATGTTTTCATTAAAATGAATTTTTAGGCACTGTTTTAGACTCTGTATAACTAGTAAGAATGTATTTACAGTATAATCTTTATGTGCCACTGCTACTGGTAGACATAGTCCAGAAGAAATTACAACAAGGCTTTGTGCTGAAGAACTGTAAAACAAAAACTTTGCAGAGCAGTTTAGAGCAGATAGCAGATGGAAGTGGGAAGCTATTTACAGTACACAGTGATGTTACACAACAGTTTTTGGAAGGAAATGTGGAAAAGAGTCTTTCATTAACTAAAACTGTACGGGGAATTGGCTACATTACACAATGCTAAAAACCAGCCTATATTAGCCCCTGTGGAGAGTTATATTAATGCAGTAATACTGATTTAAATGCTCAAGGGAATTGATTCAGAACTAGCTGGTTTATACATGAATGGTACTGATACTGACAGGTAGACAGGCCAGAAATAATTTGTGTTTCAGACACAAGAAATCTGAATATTATTTCACAGCAATAGCACAACTCAGGGGTGAAGCTGATGAGTAAAGAGGTGCTTGTAAAGCAGGTGGTGTTTTAGGACACTCAGGTCTTTTGAAAGCATTACCTGACCCTGTAAAAAGCATGGAGGGGATAGTGCAGGAGTTGAATTACTGTGTTTAATACCTGGTTTGATAAACAAATTCTGAACTCAGTTACAAGTTATTTTCATTTTTTAGAAAGCATAGATGCCTATTTAAATTATTTTATAATTCTTCTAAGATTGAACTCTTTTCTTTTTAAAACAAGCTTCCATGATTCTTTGTCTTGTCCTTGTGGTTCTTAGTATAATTTTTAGCCAGAAATTTTAGCCAAAGTAGGGCATTCATTCTTATGGATTTTTAGAGATTCAGCTGCAGGTCCTTGCTTTCTTTCAAATTTAACCTATTATTAATAGGTCAAATTAATAACCTATATTATTATATCAGTTGATTTCTCTTATCCACTAGAATAAAGGTACTATGATATAATTTTTTTTCCAAATTGAAAGAAATCTGAATAGCTGCTCTGGAATCATTTCACTTCACATCACCAAGCAGTTAACAGATGTTAATATCTAATATTAATGGAAGTGAAATTGTTTCATTTCTTCTGTCAGTAGTTTCACTCTTCATAAATAATACGCTGTTAACAGTAGTAAGGATGCTGTCTGTCCAGTATTACAGATGAATATTTCTGCTGCTGTACTATGTTCAGCATTTTGCTCTCTGGCTCATTTAATGTGTAATAACTCTTCAAGGAGGAATAGCTTGAACAGGCTAAGTTGAGATACAGAAGTTGAGGCTTGTCCATAACTCAGTACTAATGGCATTGGATGGGGTTTGAGAGATGATCAGAGGATCCCTGGAGTTTTTAATCTAATCATGCCTATTCTTGCTGGAGACCATGAGGCAGGTCCTGTGAAGAGAGGTAAACAAAGAGTGGACCTATGTAATTAGCTGTGTCTGACTTCATTTCTGCAGTGCATTCTGTTACAGGCAAGGAGTAGTGTGAGGAAAATTTGTTTAATTTAGGAAGGACAGGTTGTTTTGCTGCTGTATGGTAGAAAAATAACTGTAATGGACTTGGTACCTCAAGAAGAGTGGGATTCCTATGTAAGGTTGTTAGGAGTGAGATAAGGTAGAGATGGGGCCCAGAGATGCATTAAAGTCATAGCATATTATGAAAGTAGGACAAGCATTGTTGTGAACATCTGGGAGGAACAGGGAAATAAATAAAAAAAGATATTTTTTAAAATTTCATTCAAGTGGGTTGGAGAAATTGCTACAAAGGAAAGCAATCCAGAAAGCCTGGAACATAGAAATGGACTTTTATGCCTGGTAAAAATTGGGTAGTCTAAGCCTGAAGGATGGAAGCAACAAGATACTACCAGAAGGGTTTTGGAAGATGGCTAATGCATTCTGTGTTATTATGTGTGAGGAATCTTTTCATTTTTCTTTTTGTGAAATGAAGGGACAGTACAAAAGTTTTTGTACAGAAGTGTTGAAGGCAAAGCTTTGATGAAGCAATGTTATCTAGGTTGTTCTCAAAGAAGCAGGGTCAGGATACTCCAGAGAACCTCCCATTCAAGTGTTCATATATGATATAGAAGATTAACTAAGGCACCATCAGAACAAGATAGATTTTCTTACAAAAAGGTGGAGACAACTATTCCAGCAAAGGTAGGAGCTCTGTAGTTGAAGAAAAGAAGACTTGCATTCAGATTCTTGATCTGAATCATGAAACAGAAGGTCTTCAGCCTGTATTTTCTATAATCTACTATTATGCTGTCTGAATATTTGGAAAAACGTTCTTTCGTAAATGAAACAAACTTGTAATGATCTTTGTTTTCCTTCTTCAAAGCTGAATCTATAAAAGAGCAGTGAAAGCACTGCTTCAAACTGCAGCCCTGCCAAAGAATGTCACTTCTCTGCATCTGTTAACAGCTGTTCCTCCCGTGTCAGAACTCAGGTTTGAGTTCCATTCCACAGTATCCCAGAATACAACTCTGAGTGGTCCAGTGCCAAAATCTTGAAACATGGTCCTTTACAGTATACAAACTGACAGATCAGTGTACACCAAAATGCACCATTCACTGTCACAGAAACACAGAATCAGTTTGGTTGGAAAAGACCTCTGAGAGGTCAAAGCTGTAGCAGAACATCTTGCCCCCACAACAAGAGCTTATCTCTTGTTTGTTAACTGGTCAGATAACTCAAACAGGACAAACTGTCTTGTAGTGAGGTATTCTGGCACCATGGAGTTAACAGTGATCTGGCATCTCCCAATTGCCAATAAACATCTTACTGTCAGAGAGAGATCTGCAAGATAAGTTAGATTTCTGACTGACAGACAACTCACTTTGCAAACTATAAAAGCTACACCAAAACTTTCACAAAGCAGAAATGTTCTACATATTCCCTGGAAATGTGTGGAGATTCTCCCCTGAGCAGGGATGCCTGCTTTGTGGTTACTCCTCTGGAGGCTGAGAGAAGGAATCTCTGTACATTATTGATATTTCAGTGGTAAGTTACATTTGGCTCCTAATCAGTACTATTTCTTTTTATAGCTTTAATATAGGTGCCACCTTAATGTTGTGCACTCTTTTATGTTATGCTGTAATCTATTAGAAGTTCTTTTTAATTTTATACTTTGCAGTAAGTAACTCTGATTAAGATCTATTGTCTGGTATCTAGAGTCTGTTTAATAAATAATTTGTTTTGTAAATAGACTTGATTTACCATCCCTAGAACTTATGTGCCAGAGGGATTTCTTAAATTTAAGCAGTTGCCAGAAATCTGAGGCTAAGGCAGGGCTTGTCTGAAGCTCCCTATCGTCCCGTGACAGAGTCCAACCTGTGACCCAACACCACCATGTCAACCAGACCTTGGCACTGAGTGCCACATTTGGTCTTTCTTTAAACACCTGCAGGGATGGTGGCACCACCATATTACCATTCTAATATCTAATCACATTTCTGTAAAGAATTTCTTTGTAACATTCAACCTGGACCTCATCTGGAACAACTTTAGACTAAGTCCTCTTGATCTGTCAGCAGTTGCCTGGTTGAAGATGCCAACCCCCACCTGGATACACCCTCCTTTCAGGGAGCTGTAGAGAGAGATGAGGTCTCTCCTGGGCCTCCTCTTCTCCAGGCTGAACACCACCAGCTCCCACAGCTGGTTCTGATAGGACATGTGCTCCAGACCCTTCCCCAGCTCCATTGCCCTTCTCTGTCTCTGCTGAGCAGGTCCTGGAAGCTGAAGGAATGGTGAACACCTACTTGCTGTTTCTTGACTCGTGTAAAAATTAATTTACAAGTTCAGACTAGAATTCTGAAATGCTCCAGAAGGAGGAGGAAAGTAGCTCTTTTTCCTCCCTTTTCCTGTCCCTGCAGTGCAGGCTCAGATAAGCAGCTGCATTGGTGTTCATCATTGTGTTGAAGAATTAAACCCCTAGCACTTGAAAGAGAGGTCACTGTAACCTACACTCCTTGTGTAAACAATGTCATAGTTGAGGACTTTTGCCCTGCTGCTGGGGAGCTGCTGCCTTGGTTCTGACCACTGGTAGTGGATAGTGCTTAACACAAACCTGAACTTTTCACTTTCTATATATGCAGAGTCCCAACTTTATGTGGACTATGCATCCAAAGACAGGTAGTCTGGAGTGTATGGGCTAGATTCTACAAATGGAAGATAATTTTTGCTGTGTCTGTAGGACTTTGTCCCCCCAGATAATTTTTTCCACCTGACCTTAAAACTTTCTTTTTCTGACTATGGGAAGACCAACAGCCACAGCTTAAAAATCAACACCATATTCCCAAATTTTTTTCTTCATCAGCTCTGGTCTTATTATCCCATTGCATGGGAATCCTTACTGCTACTTGAGAAAAGTTGCTCTTTATGTCTTTAGTTGATTTTAATCCTCCCTGCACAATCTCTCTATGATTCCCTCAAATAACATCTAAGTGTTCCCAGCTCATAGAGGAGAGTGTAGCTATTCCCTGTGATTCAGGTAGCTGAGCCAAAGGTCAGCCAGCTTTAGAAGGTCTTTGGCTTTGTGATGGACTCTTTCTACAACTCTTGCCTAGTAAATCCTTGAAAGTGTGGTTATGTCATCACAGTTGTACTAGGATTTCCAGCATCAACTATTTTCATTCAAAGAGGCATGAGAGATTATTGCTGCATGTAATAACCAATAGTCATGAGTACCTGAAAAAATGTCTTTACCGTATTTCCACTCTTGTTTTGCCTTTCAGCTCACTGTTGTCAAGAGACTGCTGCTTACTAGGTTCAACAGGTCACTTAACTACGCAGGGACAGCCTTAATGGATATAAACAAACCATTTTCTATTTGAACACACGTAATTTAATAGTACTTTGATAGCAGGCAGTAAAAAACTAGTTTTTCATTGGCTTTAACATTTTACCTTTTAGCTACATCCCGATAGCCAAACCAAAACGTCACAGGTATTATCCATTGTGTTTGGTTGAAACAAAGTGCTTTAAACAGATTGGATTTAAGTGTTATTGCAAACCATTTCCACTTCCTCCCTTGTTCTTTGACTGATATTCATCTGATTTGTTCAAGGAGATAAAAAAACCAACAAAAATAACTAGCTCTACAAAAAGGAAAGTGATTCAGTTTTGTTCCTTGAACTGATTCATTGCAGATTTATGGGAGTACTGTAAATTATGCTAAGTAGAAATACCTGGAGTTTATTGGTCAGGACTGCTGAAATTAGTCAAAGAGCTGTGCTGTATAAACAGACTTAACTGTTCAGCATCACCAGAAAAGACTAGAAGAAAATTACCCCCTACTACAAAATATTAACTTTTTTTTCCCATGAGTTGACATCTGTAATTTATGAGTAGGCTGAAGCTTATTCTAACAATCACTGTCTGTAGAGAGAAGTTTCTTTTGAAAGTGGATGTCATTAGCTGTGCTGACCCCCTAGAGGTCAGAGCTGGAGTCGTTCTGCATGTTGAAATCCTGTGCCCTATTTTGGTTTATACCTCATACCATGCTTTAGGTGTTTTCCTCTGTTCTAATCCAAATAAGGAAAAAGTTAATATTATATTGTTTTACGAGAATAGCTTCAGACTGGTATAACTAGAATGATTGCCTCTCCTTTGCTCAAAATGTCTGATCTCTTTCCTAACTAATAATCTCAATCCTGTTGTGCTGCCAGAATAAAATGAGCACCTATATTATTTAATCAGCCTCTTGAATTGGGAAGCGTCAGTGTCCAATGACTGATGACTGGCAGCTCATTAACTCCCCTATTAGCTGCCTCATGGGAAAAATTAAAAGAGATTAAATCAACAAATTACAGAGTTTGTTGCCATTTATTCATTTCTATATTTCAGCTGCACAATTTTAATGAGTTAGTTATTTACTTTTGCATGCAATTCACATCCTCCTACTATTGTCACTAGTGCGGGTTAAGCTGAAGCAAAGAAACATTTTATAAATCAGTGTCATGCTAAGAACAGTTTCATCAGGTTTTATAAAGCACTGGTGAATTGAAAACTCCCTCTGGTCTTCTAGTTCTGCTGCTTTCTCCCTGGGAAGCCTCCCATTTTTATCTTGGTGGAAGGCTATCTTCCTAAGCACCGTGAGAGCCAGGCCCAGGTGTCCTGGCTGGAAGACTGGGCTGCTGATTTGGCAGTGCAGTCCTGCTCAGCTGCAGAGCAGCATAAGGGTTAGTCCTGGCTATGGTGGGGCCCAAAGCCCACATGAGCGTTTCCCAGTAAGGGTTAGTCCTGGCTTTGGTGGGGCCCAAAGCCCACATGAGCGTTTCCCAGTAAGGGTTAGTCCTGGCTTTGGTGGGGCCCAAAGCCCTCATGAGCGTTTCCCAGTAAGGGTTAGTCCTGGCTATGGTGGGGCCCAAAGCCCTCATGAGCGTTTCCCAGTAAGGGTTAGTCCTGGCTTTGGTGGGGCCCAAAGCCCACATGAGCGTTTCCCAGTAAGGGTTAGTCCTGGCTTTGGTGGGGCCCAAAGCCCACATGAGCGTTTCCCAGTAAGGGTTAGTCCTGGCTTTGGTGGGGCCCAAAGCCCACATGAGCGTTTCCCAGTAAGGGTTAGTCCTGGCTTTGGTGGGGCCCAAAGCCCACATGAGCGTTTCCCAGTAAGGGTTAGTCCTGGCTTTGGTGGGGCCCAAAGCCCACATGAGCATTTCCCAGTAAGGGTTAGTCCTGGCTTTGGTGGGGCCCAAAGCCCTCATGAGCGTTTTGCAGTAGCTGGGACAGAAACACAATGCAGGGCAGCAGCCACAGGCCTGCCAAGCAAGTGTTCCCTGTGGGGCAGATGACGTGTGTGCCCCTCTCCGCCTTTTGTTTCCCCGCTGCCTTGGTCCCCAGCTGTGCTGAAGGGATTTGCCTCAAGAAGTTGGTCACGTTTTCTTGGGGTTTTTTGCCTTTAGAAAATCTGTTAATGCAAACATTCTGGGGCATTTTACAAAGCAGGTATCTTACCCTGTAATGCATCAACTGAAATCAAGTGGCATGACTTGCACTGAAGCTCTCTTCTGTGTTGCCTAAAATAGAAGGCCAGAGTTAAAAATATGTAGACTGTGTTACTCTGTTGATTTTACAGTCAAGCAGAGGCTGAATCTTTGTGTAGCTAGTTGAAGAAAGCCACAGGCAAGGTGCATGATACAGCAAACCACTTTGCTAGCAAAAGATGAAGATTGCAGGTTCAGGGAAAGTGCAGTTTGTTCAGAAGTCCAGTCAAAGCTGAATATGAGATCCCCTGGAGACATTCTGAAATAATACTGATTTACAAGCATGCTTTCTGCTAGAAAACGATTCACTTACATAATTCTAAATCTCTAAAGCTTAAAAACATCCTGACACTTTTACAACTGACCAGAATTCAAAAATAAATTTGATGAGAAGAATGTATACTTAAACAACTGCATTGTTCTTTGAAAAAGGATATATCATGGTGAATCTTACAGGCTAGCTCTGAGGGCTGATATTGTTGTTCTATTTATAGAGAAAAATAAAATGAAAAATCATTCTATCCTGAAGATTTTTAGATGTTCTTAAAATTTTCCACTGGATATTTTTATGAGAAATAACTGATTTGCTTCTTAATTTAAGTGTACTTATGACTTTTTTAGTAGAAAAAATGGCTTTTCTCAAGCTTTTAAGGGGGCTCAGCACTAGTAAAGTTTCATTTTGTCCATGTCCTTGAGTGGTTTCAAATATACATTGTTTTTCTGTATTACATTTTCTAATCCTCTCAGCTCCCACAAAAATTGGACATGATCTAGCAGGCAGAAGCATTAGCTGTAGGTGTAGTTCTTTTGAGTTCAGTGCAAGAAGACAGATGAGCCAATTTTTTTTTTTTTTCAGAATCAGGCTTTGCTGGAGCAGAATAGGTTACAGGATCTAATGCAGAATAGCTGAATTTTAGATTGCATCAGTTGTTTCTTAATTTGATTTTGTTAAGCCATAACAAATCCAAATTGGAAAAGAATACTAAAGCTCTTCTTAAGCTATAGAGACCACTTTAAATCCCAAAGCATTACCTATTTGTCACAGTTCTTGAAGTTTTGAGTTACATTAATGATGTTAAGTTCAGAAAAAATACACACTAAATCTCTAAAGACTGAAAGGTTTCTTAGAGGTGTTGTCAAAAGATCTCTGGAGAGAGCAATACTGACTGCATTTGCTTCTGCCTGGTTAAATCTTGAAGATGAAAGAGAAAACGAAATCACACGGAGTTAACGGGCCAAGAATTGTCATGAAGGTAAATGAAGGTGGGAAGGAGGTAATCAAATGTGGTAGTTCAGGTCACACCGTGGCTTAGAGCTCTTTGTACATAAAGCCTGGTTAGGTAGAAACCAGTAGGTAGCAAGTGGTGAGTAATGAAAGTAATGTTTACTGAGAGGAGACTATCGCTGACTCAGAACTGCTGAGACAAGGAGCAGCTTCCAGGATAGCAGCACCCTTTCAGTGCTGAGCATGAGTCTCCCCCAGATGAGTTATCAGGGATGATGACAAGGACTGTGTGGTAGGCATCCATAGGGAGAAGCAGGGCACGGGCTGACAACTGACATGGCATATTCTTTGTGCTGATTGACAGGGGCAAAGCCATACCACTGCACTTCAGCCAAGAGATTTGGAGTCAAAGAAGGTTTCTGAAATCAGTGGAGACTGCCTGAGAACAGACCGTGGTAAAATCAGTTACTTCTGCCCTTTCTCTGGATGAAACAGATTATCTTGAGTTACTTGATTAATTGCATGAAATCTATTAGCCTCAAATGTGCAAATGGTACTGCATGTTCTGATTTTTTCCTTTTGTCCTTGAACTCTGTGACTGCCAATAACTTGGGGTTTGCTTACATAATAAGAACTAGGGTATGTGGAGTTGTTGGATAGAGCCCTACTGTGAGTACCCCATCAGAAGCTTAAGCTGTGGGCTAACTGCTGCTGACATAAAATTCATATTAGCCTAGAGTTACAAAATATTTCTGTATCATGCTCTTACCAAAAACGTATGTAATCTTAGAACTGAATTTTAAATGCAGCATTATCCCAAGAAAATTATTTTCCAGTGTTTGAAGTTAAACGGTGAGGCAGGTACATTATTTAAACATTGGAATAAACAGCCTAGATGTTAGTAAGTGTCCACTGTTTTGTGTTTAATGAAAAGAAACACAGAGTTGAAAGGAAATACTTGAGTGGAAACTCTTGCAAAGGCACTTCAGACTTCGTTAAGAAGTAGATTTAGGATCAAATCCACTTAAAAATTATTTGCAGCTAAATTTTATTCAATATAGTAAAGCTCCCTGTGGCTTTGAACTGGGTGTATTATTTTGCTATTTTATTGTTTGGGTTTTTTTTCTTTCACATAAACACAGTACTAAATCTATATATGTAGGCCATTTCTTCTTAAGTATTTTTCCTCAGGTTTATGTAATGAAGTTGAACAAGCAAAGCCTGAAAGGCCATCTGAAAACTTTGTATTTCTTTATAAACTAGTATCACCAGACAAAAAGCTATTTTTTTACTATAATATGTTCTCAAAAAATTAGTGTGTGTTTGCTTGCCATTTTTATTTTGATGTAAATGTGTGTAACTTCATGGGTTTTGTGAGAATTTTGTTCCTTGAACAGAAGAAACAAACCTGAGTTTATAACTGGAAACTATATGTGAGAAATCAGTTACTTCAGTTTTTTTAAAAAAACACCAAACATTTGCTTTTAAAATTGCAGAAGATTTTTGACAGAGCTGAAATGATGAATTGATAAACATCTGGGCTAAAACCAGCTTTTGTAAGACAATACCAGATCTGAGAACCACAAAACCAAGATTGTTTTAGCTACAGTGACAGAAATCCAGACTGCTAATGCAAAATATACTGCCTACAGATCTTAGAACAGTGACGCAAATTGCTAACACACAGCAACACACTGTGTTGGGTTTCAGCATTGTTTTTCATTTCATAAATGCAGATTTCAGTAGATGTTTGTGTTTTTCAAGGTTTTTGCACAAGAGCTCTTTCCACAGATGATTTGGTGAGCTCCCAAGTCACCTACTAGTGTTGGGTAATGTGGGATCTCCATCATGTAATTGTGTGGAAGGGGTGAAGAAAATGGAGCATGTAATGATAAAATCTGTTCTCAGATATTACAAGATGACTCAAGAAGGTTGAGTATATAAAATCTATATTAAAGGAGATGTTGGAAGAAAATTATGCAGACAGCTTTTTACTGGCTAGACTAATTTAGAATATAGGGGATACTTCAAAACAGCTCTGAGCAGAATGAAATATTGAAGCTATTTTAGCTAGACTGACTGATACCTGTCTATATACAAGTGAAGTAGACCTTACCCAACTTCAGTAAAACACCTTTTCTTTACAGATTGGAAACTACAAGATTGAGAAGTGGGATTTAGAAAATAATTTCTAGGACTTTAATTCAGTACATAATAACACTGGCAATGAACGGAAAGCTCTTGTGAAGGAGAGGGTTAGCTCTGAAATTCCTCAGGATGAGTGTTGGATCTGAATCTTCAATACTTGTTTAAATCAATGACTGAGATTGGACTAATAACAAAAATTACCGTTTCAGCCAGCAGCTCATTAGTTGGAAACACAGACAAATTACTTTGACAAGCACAAGTCTAGGAGTGTTGGCCTGATGTAGCTGAATTACTTCTAGTGGAATTAGAGGAGTGTTAATGATGTTATTCAGAGTTCTAGTGAAGACGTCAAAGTAGTTTGTGAAGTTCTACTTGTTCTCATTCAAGGAACGTGGATTAAAATTTGATCAGGTGCAAAGAAAGTGTCTATTCTTACTATTCTATTAGCTTTTCTTACAAGAAGATATCACAAAAAAAGATCTTTTTAGCCTAGCAAAAAAATACAAGAAGGAGCAAAGTCATAGAATGGTCAGTGTGGGAAAGGACCTTTTAAGATCACTGAGCTCCAATCCTCTGTACCATGGGCAGGGATATCGAAGCCCCATCCATCCATTGTCTGCCATCTGTGATGTGCGTATTGTATCTCTCCATTACATGTTGTAGAGTGCAGAAGGAATTCCAGGTGGAAGCTGTAACACTAAGGACAGAGAAGAAATGAAAATGTAATACTCTCAAATGAGTCATAAACAAGCAGATGTAAAACGGAGAATAAACTTTAGGAAGAAATTGGAAGACTATTCTTTTCCCTTAAAGCAATTAGAGATCAGATCACTTTCCAATAACAACACAGTGAGAGCCAAAGAAGTATCTACTTTAAAAATAATCTTGAGTAGCTAATTAAGAGGCTTATGCAGTATAATTATTCATAATAGCAGGTGATTTGGCTGATTTGGGTGGTTTTGTCCAGCAACTGTTCCCAGTTGTTGTCTCTCTGAGGGTAGATCTATAGAGTAGTCTGTGTGTGACAAATCACAGATATTACAGATCTACCTTAACTCAATTCTTTTTTTTTTTTTTTTTTTTTTTTTTAAGACTGAACTCTGATACCAGTGTCAGCTCTTTGGAATTGTGTGGTTCAGCTATTATTTTGGTTGCCTTAGTGCATTCTTTCATTGCAGGTCTAGGCAGTGGTCAGAGCTGATTCTTGTATGCAGGAGTATTAGATTTTCTCACTTTAGAGCTTTTGATATATCAGGGAAGAATATGAAAGGGTGAACTACGGCTTTTTTAAGCTAGGGTGCTGCCTGGTGTGGGAAGAAAATCCTTTATGGCAGCTGGGGAGGCTGTGTTGCCCTCAAGCACTGCCTGCTGCTGCAGTGGCTGGGCAATACCTGCAGGACAGGTCTGGCCAGTGTTCCTGATGCTTTCTTGACTGCATTTACCAACGTGTGCAAGTGAGGGGTAAGTCCTTGGGATAAAAAGTGAGGAAAGGGGAAAGGCACAGGGGTATAATCACACCTTTCAAATGTCTCTTCATAGTTACCATCACCCATGTTAGTGATAACTGTTACTGAATTGCTAAAGCCCTGTTTTGTCAATGTCTTGCTCAGGTCAGTGCAGGTTACCACACTGATAAGTGGGGAAATTGCCTTGAACTTGCACTTTCCTTTTTATGTGCTATTGCTTTTCTTCCATGTATTAACCTCTGCTAAATGTTTTGGGGACTTTGCTTAGAGAATGCGCCTGTCTGACTGCCAAAATGAATAGAGGGTTATGAAGAAAAAATGTTATATATATTTCTGTAGCCCAGATCTGTACAATGGAGATTGGCTTTTCACATCATTATCTTAGTTTCTTACCCCATTTTTTTAAATCAGGTATCCAGTAACATTCCTGACCATGTCCAAAACTGTGTTAATTTGCAATGTGCAGTCAGGGGGGGGACTAGTGATTACATAAGCATTTCTGGGGCTTACACTCTTCCCACAGAACTCCTGGATCCCTTGTGTAATAGTCTTTTCCAATAAAGAAAACTATATAAGCATTAATCATCCAACACAGCAATATCCTATAGTTTAGTGGGACAGGTAGATTGCTTGGCTTCTGCAGAGTACCATTTGACCTTTTTTTGGCATTGGCAAGTTCAGAAAGGGCTGGGTTGAGTGACTTTCCCCACAGCAGCCCTCAGAGTGCTGTATTGGTAGCTAGAAAGGTGCTGGTAACACAGCAGTGTTTTGGCTACCACCAGGCAGCCTTGCAAAGCGTTGAGCCAACATTCCCCCCCCACCATGGGTCAGTTCTCTGAGCATGGCAAAGGGCTTGGGAGGGGACACAGACATTACAGCTGAACCAAGTTAACAAAGGAGATATTCTATACCACTATAGCATGTTGTCTGCTTTGAAATAAAACTAAGGCAAAGGAGAAGAGGAGGGAACAATAATTGTTGAGTCATTTATTTTCCAGAGTAACCTCTATGCGTAGTGAGGGCCTGCTTCCTAGAATGTTGCTGGACATAACCTTCTGATGGGAAATAGAGAATTAATCTGTTTGTTTTCCCTTGCTTCTTTTTGTAGACTTCTCTTCTGCTTTGCTCAACTACCAAAGCTAGTGGCTTATTTAAGTAGGCAGCCTGGTGAGAACAAACACATTTATGTATTCTATTCAAGAAGCTGAGCTACTTTTTATGTATTCTCTGCTGTCTCCATTCATAAAGCCTCAGAGAAATGCACAGTTTGAATTTACAGTGATCAGTCATATAACTGGCTGGGTTTGACACTGTGACTGAGTGCAGCTAGCAAATGCTTCTGTAAAAGGGGAGGTCCTGTTCACCCAGTTCTCCCTCCACTTCTTTATTCCTACCTACCTGTGAGCACTACCGCTTTTGCACCGTCTTTGATGCTAACCGTACCACTTACGAAGCTGATTTAACTTGCTAGCCTGACAGAATGCCTTTGCCAAGGTTGTTTGTCAGTGTGGATCTCAGCTGGCACATGGAGAAGTGGGAACACATGTCCAGGAGCAAGGTGTGTGAGGGAAGTGAAACTCCCACTTCATTGATCCGCTCTTCCACGTTGTCGAGATGCCCCAGCTGTAATCTCAAACACAAAATATGCTGCCCAGCAAGGAACTAGATGGGGATAAAAGTTTGTCATGGTGCCAGAGATATGTATGTTCATAATTTGTGCCAGGGCACAGCCCACAGTGCACAAATAAGCCTAGTAACAGTAGCCAGGTTCAGCCATGAGTCCAGACTGACAGACAATCCGTAGAAATGAGGCATGTCAGGGATCAAGCCAAAAGCTCAAGCTGAAGGGTCAGGGTCCAGATTAGTGGGGCACCTGGCCCAGCACAGGCATGGCTGCAGCACAGCTCAGGTGGGGTCAGAATGAGGCCTCAGTTTCTAAGCCACTGCAGAGAGAAATGGAAGAGCCCAGCCCTGGACGCTTCTTGGCAGGCCTTTCTGGAAGGGCTGTTTCAAAGCTGGGCTAGTACTGTAATGGGGTACAGTAAAGTACCCCATTACTGAAGCTGAGCCTGAGCTCAGGCATCCAACACCACAGCTAGGGGGAAGATAGAAGGGGAGTGCTGAGAAGTCTGGAAGCTTTCAAATAACATGTATTAGCTCAGAGCTAGAGCTGCAGTGTAGTAAGAGAAGTTTTGATGGGTCTGGGGACAGAGTCTGCAGTACATTTTATCCTCCAGTACCTACAGTGTCTTTTCTATTCTCCATAGTGTGGAGAAGCAAATAGTACAGTAACTGTAAATATTTGCTCTCTCCAGAAACAAAAGGATAGTGTGTTTGGAGAAAAATAGTCACCTACAGGTGAATTTACCCACAGCATCTTTTATGGTAGCTTCTTCCACACACAGTTAATAGAAAGTTCCCATAGACAAGCTGTGCAAGTAGGCAGTCTTGTTCTCTGCTGTGCATCAGACAAGAGTGGGAAAGCTGGACCATAGGATCCTGGATCTCCCTTTCATGTATTCATTAACCAGCCATAAACAAACACCATAGTATTTATGGGAGGTCTGGTTGTCCTTCAGATTCATAAAGACTTTAAAAAAACCACATGTATAAAACAAGAGAAAACTGTTATGACCCACCCCCACAGAGGAGAGTAACCCAGGTTCTTGTTAATACATCGCTTGGGGCAGAGTGAATGATTGGTGTTTGTAAATTTATACATGTGAGTTTATTTTAGAACAATTTGGTTGCAATTGAAAGTAGGGCTGTAGCCTTTTGGTTATTATTACCTATAGTAATATGATAACATAAAAGCATAAAAATATCACTTAAGAAACATATATGGAAAAGAAAGAAAAGGAAAGAATAAGATTAGAAGATCTCACCACTTGAAAGCCTCACAACTAATCTTGGTTGCTGGAATTTCCATATCATATTGTGGTCACAATCTTGTCAAAGTGATGATTGCAGACTGTATATTTTGGATGGTGGGAGTAATTTCAAGAAAAATCCATAGAACACAAAATCTACTAGGTTTATATCAGTTTAGGTTCAGGTGAGAATGCCCAAGTACTTCCTCTGGGGAGAGGAGTTTCACACTGAATGATGTAATGCTGTGGATCTTTGGGACACTCTGGGTGTTTCTGACATGTTCTAAGATGTTTCAGTGCATGTGATGTCAGCCCAGTTGAGTCCATCATGGCCCATCAGGCTGCAGTGTCAGGCACTTCCTGGCAGGAGAGTTATCACAGTTGAGTTCCCTTGAGTAAGGACAAAGAGACAGGGCTCACCTCAGGCATTTGCCTTTCTGTTTCTCATTCAACACCCAGCTGTAGCCTGAGGTGGGCTGTGCTGCCCTCTGCACTGGGGTGGTTAGTTTGCACATCAGCAGCCATCAGAATCCCAGTCTCTCTTCCAGTATCATTATGGACACATTCTTCTCCTTAGGCCTGGGCTGAGTGGACGATAGTATACCCCCTTTATTTTATCTCAAGTCCAAATTCCAATTAATAGATGTATTTGGGGAAGGGTGGGCTTCAGTGGTCACAGATGAACAGCTCCTTCTTTGCAGGTTGCAATAGTGGGCAAAAGTCCTTCAATGATTTTAGCAATGTTTAAGCCATTAACTGTTGCAGTCTCTCATAAACACATAGGTTTGAAAAATTCTGGTTCTGTCTTTTCACTCAATTAGCATATGCATGACTATGACAGGGTTAATGAATGATGAATAATTCATAATGATATTTAAAGAAAAATGTGGTCTAACACCAACTTACATTTAAAATGTTCTGGCCTTTCAAAAGAATGTAGTTGTCATCATAACACAGTGGAATTATTCTCTTAAGTAAATTGAAATAATATACTTGGTCTTTAGAAATGTCTTTGGGTGATTAGAGCTCTCTGTTGACTTAATTTTTACAGAAGATTTTCTAATATTTATTCTGCTTTAACATATTAAAACTGTATTTGGTCCACATTTAAAAAGATCAAAGTTTTAAAATCCCACTGTCGTTACTTAATAAATAGTTATGCTGCTCTGCATCAGCAGTCTTGACCTAGTCTTAGAGAATATCCCTGATGTAATTCTTCCTTCATGCTGCCTGCAATCCTGATTCAGTACAATTGATTCCAGAACAACATTCTGTTCCAGTATCCTGCAAGTCAGCCAAGGCCAGATAGGGATGGGAGAAAAAAAAGCCATAATTGAGTCATTCTTTTCAGTCTACACATATAGGTTGATCAATACTTTTTCACTACAATCAGAAAACACCTAATTTTTCTGCTACAGAGGAATAAAATCAAAATATATCTCCAAGGAAGACAGATTTTGGAGGTTATATAATTTTTTAAAGTTTTTAAACTATGCGTCTCGTATTAAATCTTATTTAATAAGTAATATGTAAACATATGTAGTTCAAAAGAATTCCCTTCTTACTCAGATCAAGTTTAAGATCATGTCAACTGCTAAAGGTAGACCAGTGAGACTAGATTGGTAGTGGCTGTTTCAAGTCTACCAGACATTTTAAATGAAATTTAAAACAGACCCATTTTTCTATAATGCTTCTAAGGATGAAAATATACTTGCTTACACAAATTCACTGTCCCTGTGCATGAGATTTGAATATATGGGCAAAGGTAATCTTTTCTATTCTGGATTTTGTAAGATTCCTGGAAGACTTAAATTTAGAAGACCTCCTGAATGTGGTGAAGATGTCTGCCTCCATTTCCATAGGAATATCTCTAATTAGAGATATTCTCTAAGTGGTTTTCTGCAATTTTCTCTTTGTTCCTCTTCCCCCTCATATAAGAATCAAAGGGATTTGATCATCATCTCTCATTGTCTAACTCAAGTCACCCCATTCTACAGTGATGAAGTAACTTTTCACTTTGAAGTACAAAGTCTTTGATTTTGCTTTTGTCAGTTAGGATCAAAGCATCTTTCATAATCTTTAAATATCCTTTCTAAACCAATTCAAAATACCTGTTGACCGCTGCCTCTAAATTGTTCCTCTAAATTGACAATCAGATTTGACATGATGTTATCATGGTACTCACCACCTTTTTTTTGCCTGAATCTTGAGCAAGTGTTCAAGTCACACCAACAAGGCTGCAAAAGGCAAAGGCAGGGACAGGGAGAATGAAGAAACAGCTGCCATAGGAGATGAGGCTCAAGGACATCTAAGGAACCTGAAGGTGACCAGGTCCATGGGGCCTGATGAGATGTGTGTGTGGGTCCTGAGGGAGCTGGCAGATGAAGTGTCTAAGCCAGTAGCCACCATATATGAGAAGTAGTGGCAGTTCAGTAAAGTTCCTACTGCCTATAAAAAACGAGAAACATAACCCAGAGTGGGGAGAAATGGGAAGAGCCTGGAAACTGCAGGCTGGCCAGTCTCACCTCAGTGTCCAGCAAGATCATGGAGCTGATCCTCCTGGAAGTTGTGCTAAAGTACATGGGAAATACAGAGGGGATTTGTGACAGTCAGCAAGGCTTCAGTAAGGGCAAATCACAACTGGAATATGGTGGCCTTCTACAATGGGTTTATGATACTGGTGGATAAGGGAAAAGTGACTGGCACAACATCCTCTGCCTGGAGTTGTGGAAAGCATTTGACATTGTTCCCTACAATGTCCTTGTCTCAGAACATGGATTTGGTGGATGGACCATTCAGTGGATAAGGAGCTGGCAGGATCAACTGCTCAATATCCAAATGGAGACCAGTGACAAGTGGTGTCCCTCAGGGGTCAGTGCTGGGACCAGCACTGTTCAACATCTTTGACAGGAACAGGAACAGGGGGATGGAGGGCACCCTCAGCAAGTTCACTGATGACAAGGAGCTGTGTGGTGTGGTCCCCTCTGGAGGGAAGGGAGCCAGAGGGGCTGGACAGGCTGGAGAGGTGGGACTGTGAGACCCTAATGAACCAGTGCAACAATCCAAGGCCAAGTGCCAGGTCCTGCACCTGGGTCAGGGCAATCCCAAGCACAAACACAGGCTGGGCATGAACAGACCCAGAGCAGCCCTGCCCAGAAGGGCTCGGGGTGCTGTGGGTGAGAGGCTGCACATGGCCCAGCCATGGCACTCCCAGCCCAGAGAGCCAAACGTGTCCTGGGCTGCATCCAGAGCCCCGGGGGCAGCAGGGGAGGGAGGGGATTCTGCCCCTCTGCTCTGCTCTGCTCAGACCCACCTGGAGCACTGCATCCAGCTCTGGGCTCCCAGCACGGGAGGGACAGGGACCTGCTGGAGTGAGCCCAGAGCAGAGACACAAGATGTTTAGGGGGAAGGAGAACCACTCTTATGAAGACAAGCTGAAAGAGTTGGAGTTTTTCAACTGGGAGAAAAGAAGACTCTAAAGTGACCTGATAGTGCCTCTCAGTACCTAAAGGGGCTGTAAGAAAAGTGGAGAGGGACTTTTCACAAGGGTTCGTAGTGACACAATAAGGAAGAATGGCTTCAAACTGAGAGAGGGTTGCTTTAGATTACATATGGGAAGAAATTCTTTACTGTGAGGATGATGAAACACCGGCACAGGTTGCCCAGAGAAGTTATGGATGTCCCATCCCTGGCAGTGTTCAGGGTCAGGTTGGATGGGGCTTTGACTAACCTGGTCTTGTGGAAAGTGTCCCTGCCCATGGCAAAGGGTTGGAACAGGATAATTTATGAGCAGCAACAACATCTGCAGCTGTTCCTCTTTTCTGTGTGTAAGTATGAGTTGTTCCAGTTTTAAATTTCATCAGGAAAAGAAGGTGATGCATAGAGGACTGCTGAACAATGGTCTGAGAAGAATGTAATGACTTTATGGAGACTGCACATGCTTATGTCTGTGAAGTGCAATTATTACAGATAGGATTTTGTGAATTTACTGTGTGTATTCATGAAGCTTTAAAGGACCTGTGAGAAGAACAAACCTGAAGACAATCAAGTGTCTTAAAATCTTTCAACAAAGCATTTGAGGGTTGTGCTTTCTCTATAACAATGCACTTCAAAGATTCTGCCAGAATGACACACTTGTGTAGTCAGGTCTTGGAGTTAAATAAGAAAAAAAAGAGCACTGAAGGAAAAAATCTTTTTTTGATTAAGGACAGGTGTTCTTGTCAGGTGATGTTCTCATTGGAGCAGTCTCAGGTCCTGAAGAGTTATCTGAGAGAAGCTGAGGCCCTCACTTGCTCTCAGGGAATGATGGGCTTAGAGAAATGGCATGGGTAAATGGACTTTTTAGGATGAAGCTATCTAAGAACCATTGCTTTCAGAGCATGCAGATGCTGTCCCAGTGCTTAAGGGGAAAAGCTGAAGCCATGGAAAGACTTAACTCAAGGAAAGAACATTTCCTTGAATTCAGTCTCCTCCTATACTTGAGCACACTGGTTTTGTGAACTTAATAGCAGCTGCAGATAGACCATATAATTTTTCAGGTGTTAGAGTATTAGTAATGGAGTATTAATTTGGGAAGGTGAAAGGTCCTTTTGGGCCTTATTTAATGCATTTTGACTTAATTATTCTGCCTTTTTAGAGATGCGTCTGGGTGTTCCTTCTGACCCAGAAGTCAGTCGGTATCATTTGACCACAAGGTACACATTAAAGGCTTGGAGCTATTTTACCATTAGCAAGCTCTGATCCTGTAACTTTTCCTGTAGCAATCATGCTCAACTTCATCCACTAACTCTGCATTTTGGTGATCATTGCTGTCCTAATATCACTATTTTTTCCAACATTACCAGCTGAGCCAGAAATTTTGTTATGAAATTTATAACTATAGCTGTTCTCTGGAGAAGTCCTGACAGCATTGCATCATACTCTGCTAACTTACAAGCTACTCGGAACAGTTAGTGTTCAGCTTTGTTATATACTCCATGAAGCAGTGAGATTTACATATTTCATCTTTCAAGACTCAGGACGGGAGTCTTCCCATAGGCTGTGATGCTAGCTTATTCCCATGCAGAGGTTTACAGTCAAGAAATGAATGTTCTGACCTTGATTCTTGCTGCCTGTGCTCAGTTCTGCTCTCATATGGAATGACTCCATATTCTGATGACAGCTTCTTACCAGTTACCTGGTTGCACTGTCAGATCATTTAAGGCCTACTGATAACTGATATTATCCATAAAATCAACTTGATACAAGCCTGGATAAAATACTGGAAATCAGCTGAATGTTTTGCAGTCTGTGAAAGGACAGTAAGTGCAATGGCCCTGGCTGTTTGTGTCTCCTGGCCCACATCTAAGCTGTTGCCAAGCCTAAGACTAACTTTAACTCTGAAACTGACAGTTACAGAGCAGGAATCTATGAGGAAAAGATCATGCTTAAGTTTTACAGCACCATGATTGTTCTTGCATTGTCTTTTACCTGGTCTTACGACTCTAAATCTGCTCTCTTCACCCCTTGGAAATTTTTTTCATCCTCCTCCTCCTACCCATATTTTTATAGCTACAGACAGAAAAGAGATAGAGCCAGACAGCCAGAACAGGCTTTACTGCCTTCACATCTCAAAAGCCAGAGGACATACTGGATGTAGGTGTCAAAGTATCAGCATCAGGGGTGGACTCTGTGAGGAAAGGTCCAGGACTGCCCTGTGCCAAACACAGCTGGCTCCACAGCAGACCCACCATAGGACACCACTGAGCCCATCAGCCAAGCTGGGGGCACCTCTGTGAAAGCATATTTAAGAGAGGGTAAAACATTGTATGGCAGCGTGAGGAGTAATGGAAGAGAAAGTGAGAAAACAGCAGTGTGAGCACCAGCATGTGAGAAGAAAGGAGGAGGCACTCTGGGCATCAGATCAGGTGCTCTTTTGCATCTCGTGGGAGAGACCATGTTGGGGCACATACCCACACAGCAGCCGAAGAGACCTGTGCTGGCACAGGTTGGCTTTTCCTGACTGAACCGTGCTGGAGCAGTCCTTGAGGGACTGCAGCCCTAGGGAAGGACCTGTGCTGGAGCAGGAGAACAGTATATGGGGACAGCAGACGAAGGATGGAGTAAGAGAGACGAACTAGTGCGTATTGACCACAACCCTCCATTCCCCAATTCCCCCTGGTCCAACTTAGAGGTTGGGAGTAAAGGACTCCACAAATGAAGGAGTGAAGTTGAGGCTGGGAAAAAAGATATGAGGAAGAAGGTATTACTTTAATTTTGTCTTTGTCTTTTCTCATCATCCAAATCTATTAAATTGGCAATAAATTATATTATATTATATTATGTTATGTTATGTTATGTTATGTTATGTTATGTTATGTTATGTTATGTTATGTTATGTTATATTATATTATATTATAATATAATATATATACGGTATTAAATNGATATGAGGAAGAAGGTATTACTTTAATTTTGTCTTTGTCTTTTCTCATCATCCAAATCTATTAAATTGGCAATAAATTATATTATATTATATTATGTTATGTTATGTTATGTTATGTTATGTTATGTTATGTTATGTTATGTTATGTTATGTTATATTATATTATATTATAATATAATATATATACGGTATTAAATTAAATTAAATTAAATTAAATTATCCATATTCAGTCTATTTTGCCTGAGATGGTAATTGGTGGGTAATTTCCCTCTCTTTCTCAACCTACCAGTTTTTTAATTTTGCCTCCTTTCTTGTTGAAGAGGGGCATAAGAGTGGATGTCTGGTTGTTTGGCAACCGACCAAGATCATCCATCTCATTTTTAAAAAAGGCTTTCTCATTGGTTTGATTTCAATCTTTTTATGATTAGCAAAAGGGCTTCCTTGGATTTTACAACAATGCTTAGATAGCCTTAATTTCTGTGTGAAAGAAAATTCTCTGCTTAAGATGCAGTCTAATGGGGCACACGGGATATTTGGCTGTATGTGAACGAGATTTTACTCCAATAGCTTGTGGCTTTTTTTTTTTTTTTTTTTTTTTTTTTTTTTTTTTTTTTTTTTTGGTATCTTTTTCTTTTTTCCCCTTTTTTTTTTTTTTATTGCTGCCCAGACTTTTCCTATTAATGTTTTTATTTTTTTCTTTCAAGATCAAAAGAGCAGCTTCTATAATAGCTGGCAAGTCATTAGAGACCCAGTGACATCCGTATTTCCCTTTTTCAGTCCTTACACTATGTGATCCAGTCCTACTGCCCTGCATCTTCCTCTGCTGTTTCTAGCACAAACAATTGGTTCTGCCCTGTCTTCTATAGAATCCTGCTGGCCTGCCTTTAATGCAGCTCATGATGCATTGTCTCAAAGCCAGGACTCCCTTTCCCAGTCAGTATGATAATAGTGTTTGAATGAAGAGTTTATGCTGGCAGCATGGAGTGCCTTACAAGAAAAGATGGCATGATATGACAGAGTCCCTGGCCTCCATCTGAAGCAAGTCTTTGGAGAAAGCATGGAGCAAAGCTGCCAGTCCTTGTTGTTCTAATTGGCATCCTCCACTTGGCCAGAGCATCTCTGACAGCCTTGCATGTGTCTGCTTGCTGGAACACGTGTTTTTCCATAGTGACTCAAAACACATTCAGGAAGACTTGCAGTTGATATTTCACTGTAAGAGCATGACTAGGCATGGTACTAGCACTGATCAGGTGCTCAGGAACCACTGACTCAGGAGTGTGCCCCATCCTTTCTGGCATCCTTAAGGGTGCCTTCCTTCCAGAGCTATAATCTATCTCACTGTCTTGAATCTTTGTCCTTCGTATTAGTGATAATGAAACAGGCTCCCTCCAGCTCTGCTTCTTTTCGTGGTTGGCTAAAGTTTGTCAGACTGATGGTTCCAGAGGTAAGGGGATTTCTTTGTGTGTGAGGCAAAGGATGGATAGGAGCCAATAAGCTCAGTGGCGTTAATATGCCTTGCCAGGAGGAGGGAGTGTCACAGCTGGATGAATTTAGCTGGTAATTGTACCTCACTGTTTTTGAATTACAAATCTAGGCGAGTTGATATCTGTGGAAGATTTATTTGAAACACAGTAAAAGGATACCAGGAGCTGAGTGAATAGAAGCTTTGCCTCTGCCTCTTGGAGACATATTTACAGACCTTCTTGTATTCTTCTCCATCACATGTTATTGGCTCAAGGACATTAACTAGAGTTCTTCCTTTCCACTCCTCTTCCAGTTGTCCCTGTACTGACATTTGTTACACTCATAGTCTCTTTACTTTAGTTTTGCACTTTTATATAGTCAATTTATGGACTGTAGGCACTGATGTCGACATAGAAGGTAGCATTTTCAGAACTTGAACCTATCTGCGCAGATGTCTTAAAATAAGGCAGGTGCTGTAGTCCAGCTGGATTTGTGTTGTCCCTGTCTCCAGCCCCAAAATGACGTATTGCAGCATTGTACAGGAGGACGATGCTGTGGAAAGTATAGTAAGCACTGGGCACTCAAGAGGTTTTACGGATTGGTGCTCTCAGAGAGGGTGTTGAACGTGCAGAAGCTTGCCTCTCTTCTAAATATGAGTGCCAGAAACCCTCTGGTACTTCAAATGCAGAAAAGGACTGGGCATCCTCCCATTACAGAATTTCTTCTCTGTTGGCAGTACAGAATGTTCCCTTTTTACATAATTATGAAACTCTCTAGTGTTTATACATAAGCAAAGAATTACACCCTTTTTGACAATGAGCAGCAGGCCTATCCACTCTATAGATTGTTTTACTGCTTTTCTTTCTTCTCCTTTTTTCTTAAATCAAAACCTTATCCAGTCCCTCAGTAAGCTTCCATTTTAGCCTGACAGACTTAGTTCATTAATCTTCCTGCTGTGGTCTGGAAAATATCCCCAGACTCATTCCCAGATGTTTTGTTCACTTTTGTATCCAAAATGTGCACCCATTTGGTGAATCTAAAATTTTAACCCAATCATGGGCACTTTCTATTTGCAGTGACATTACAAACTGCATGTTTTTGTGATCACTTTCAAACTCAATGCAAAAATAGCTTCACTAAATCATGAAATTTGCCAATTTGAATTGTCCCAATTTGTCTGCTAAATTTATCCATCACCACCACTAACACCACACAAACACATACTGGTTTCATTTTCATATTAGTTTGTGTCTCTGCAGGGAGGATGAGAGGTAATTAGCTTGTCTTGGAGGACCAAGACTACTTTCATGAACACTCGTGTGTTTGCTAAGGAGGTCCAGTGGAGGAAGACCAAGCTCCCCTTTTGAAATTCTCTCAAGCTTTCATTCAGAGAGTAGTTGTTTTCCTGTGGGCAACACATGGTCTGCAAAAATATCTTCACACTATGATGTGGTCCACAGACACTCACTTAGTACTGAAGTAGAAAGTCTAGTGTTTGTCCATGATCTAGAAATATGTTCTTCTGGCAACTGGACCCTGAGAAATGCTGGTATCATGTTAAAGGTGATACTCTCTTATTTTTAAATTCTTCACTCTTGTTTATGCTGTTTATTTCTTTGATTTAGTTCCCTACTCCTTCAGAACAATGGAAAATATTTTAGAATGCTTTAAAATATCCTTGTCTTCTCCATCACATCACCTCTGTCTGGTTAATGGCTTTTAGAAAGCTATATGTTCTAAGTAATGTGTAAATGATATATGACATGTAATTTCATCTTTTTAGTTGCTGTAGCAACATCACACTAAACTATGCATTAGTCAGTAGTCCAGACCAGCAAATGTCTTGTTTCTAAAGGGTGGCTTACACATTATGAAGACTGTCAGAAATGAATGCTGAAACAAATAATTGACTATATAAGCAATTCCAGCAGAAGGATGTGCATACAAGAAAGCATTACATTGAATAGGTTTAGAACTGAATCTAATTTGCTGAGCTCCATATAGAAATGTTACAAACATCCCTTGCCTCCTCTTTTCATGCATGTACATATGGCAGTTCTGTATACATGCAGTGAAAAAACCCCATGCTTCAAAGGCAGGTAAATAAAGCCCAAGGACCAGAGTTCTTTGTGATGACCTGTGTATCTCTGTCCTATAACTGAAATACTCAGTTATATGATGTCACTGTGTTTGCCATGGGCTTTCTGTTCCTGTGTACAGTATGATGGCATGATCAGGTCTGCCTCAGGCAGAGGTGAAAGGGGAGCAGTGCAGCAGACAAATAAGTACTACATATCTTTCAGAGTAGTGAAATATTGATGCTGTGATCACCTGCTGTTTTCCACTAGGAGGAATAGGTTATTGCTTTCCTCATTCCCTTCCCCAGGATAAACTTTGAGCCATTTTTCTATGTTTGCTAATCTTCTGCACCTTGCTATTTACTCATTGGTCCAATGGTTTAAAGTTTACTTTTGGGGTTTATGTATTTCGGATATTGTTCTTTGTTACTTTCATTTTGCTCAGCTCATTGTGAGGATTCATTAACAGGCTGTTGGTAAGTAGTTTACAGACCTTGGATTGCGTCAGTTTGCCCCCGATTTCTCATAATTCCTTTTCATGCCTGACTTTGCTTTTCACCCTCTGTCCTTATTCTCTGTCCTTATTCATGCATCAGACCAGGCTTGTATTCTTCTAGACTGGGTCATTGTGCCATTATTAAATATTTCATCATATCAGAATAACTACATGTTACTATTCTATATAAATATTATACAGAAAAAGAAAAGCAAAAATTTAAATAAATTTTAAAAATTAATTCTTCATCTAAACAAGCACTGCAAAGCATGCAGGTCAACCAAGAAAATTTCTAAGTAAGCCTGAGAAGCCTCAGTACCGCAGACTTGCAAAGTCAGGACAGTGTGCTGGCTATTGTCACCAATGGCATAGTGTGTTTACAGACCCACAGGGCTACAGTAGAACACAGCTATACCATCAGAGAAAAATGGAATTGAATTTGAGGTGCAGTTTGATCCTGGACCACATGTGCTGTGATGTAAAATATCTGTAAACACAAATAAAGAAATAGGAACCCTAACATTAAATCAATATATGGAAATCAATTGCTGACAATTTTAACTGGCATGAATTGTTTGGTTTATTTGTCAAGTAAACTCAAGACAGCTATGGCAATTATTCAAAGTGTGGCCAGTCTTGAAAGAAAAGTACTGAAGTTGTTTTTCCCTTGGTAAACCATTACGCAAATAATTGCTCCATAGTTAACTTTTGTGAGTTACCATTCTTATGAATGAGAAGGAGGTTGATGATTTGAAAAGAACTTTGTTAGCTTAAAATCTTGCTTGAAATGCCATTCTAATTAGGAAATGCTTAACAGTTTTGTTTTCAAGGATGATATTGAATGTGTTATTATGTGTGCAGTTTTCACAGGGTTTCTTTCATAATTTGTGAGGCATTTTCTTGCACCACATTTTTGCTCTTGTTTGAAGATCTATTGCTACTTATGCTAGAATCATTCCAATTAATGTTGACGTAAGTGGCAGTGAGATCAGGGGGATATCCTTGATCTTCTATCAAACTGTAGTTTTGGTTTTCTTTAATTGTGTGAGGTTTTCAGGCATTCTGTTTCATTGAAAACTGTTAATTTGACTTTTATGGGGTTTTTATATTTTGCCTGATGAAGTAGAAAACTACTGTGTAGAAGTCAGGTGTCAGATGTGTATCTTCTGCTAATGCTAAATTCAGAGAGATTTGTCTGTATATACTGAATATGGACAATGCAGAACAGAAGAGATTACTATGTCCATAGGGTTGCTATAGAAGGTAAAATAATTAAATATTTAACTTAGATGACTGCTTGCCATATTTTTATTACTGGCCATGGCTATGGATAAGATAATGATTTGAGAAAGTGCAGTAATTTGCAAAAGAAGGATGCGTATGAATTTTTTTTTCTGCAAAATAGTAGTTTTAAGGGATTGATTAAAAACAAAGTTCATTATTGCTGATTTTTTACGTGATAATTACAAAGTTCAGTTGACTTAATTGCCTGTGGTTGCCAACCACCAGTGTCATTTCTGTATCCTTTTTTCAATGGAAAAATCATGGGCTTTCATTCACAGACGCTGAAAGATTGAGCTAAAACAGAAATAAATCAAGGCTTTGCACTATACAGGGGAAAACATGAAGGCACCAATGTCTTTTGTTTTGGAATTAATTTATTTTATGATTCAAAGCTGGAAATCTTTTTCAGGATTCATGGAAAATTTTAGTACTGAATTTGGTGTTCAGCATTAAGAGTGGACTCTGGCAATGTCATGGAAGGAGTAAATCTGTAATTAATACAGTTTCTGAAGAAATTAAATATATGTGTTCACTGTGTATATTCCTGGTAATTTTTTTTCCTGTTCCATTTAGGGTTGCCATTTTTTGTTGTCAGTAACACTGATTTTGACAGAAATAGTTGCTGCAGACACTTTTTAAGGTTATATACATCATCTTATAGGCTACTTGGGCTTCTTGCAGTGTCGCTTGTTAGAGTGTGTCAGAGCTCCAGTTGGTGCACCCGCTCCTCTTGTGTAGGAGTACTTCAAATGCTGTGCTTCTTTTGTCACATGGGTTGTAATATCTAGCTTAATTGTAAAGAGAGTGGATAAGACAGGCATTATCAAAATTAAAATTTTTCTCCTTCAAATATACATCTAAGATCAGATATCCTGATCTTGCCTCACACTAATCTTAATTATAAGTAGTTTAGATAAGATCCATATTTTTCCTGGTAGTCTCATTATTAGGTATCAGTTAATCAGGCAGCAGAGAAGCAGATGACTTTTAAATAATGACCTGGAATGTCTAGAAAGACTGGCTCTATTTAGTATGCTGAAAACATGGCTAGTTCATACCAATAGTATAGATCTTCTTTTCCCAGTTACAAAGTATGTTCATTATTTAGGAGTGCTCCTGACCCAAAGTAATTTTTTATTGTGTCCTTGAGATTTTCAGATCAATCACTGGGACACGTGTCATAGAATAACAGAATCCCTGAGGTTGGAAAAGACTTCCAGCGTCATCAAGTCCAACCATATGTAAAAGTGTAGCAATAAGAGAGCACAAAGCTGCCCCTCACGTACCAGTCTCCTTGAGCTCTTTCTTTGGCAGCCCCAGCTGCCTCACAGGCTGGAGACCTTCTTCCCTCTGGACAGCATTAACAGCAGGAGCTGCAGAAGGGACTTAATATGTGCCTGTACCCACCTGCTGAGCCTATGTTCCCTGCCTTTGCTGCAGCTTTTCCTCCCACATGTACAGCCTGTAACACAGTGGAATAAAATCAATATTTGGGATCTAAAGTCGGCAAAATTTTTGGACAAGTGGAAACAAACCTAATTAATATCTCTTCCTCTTCAGGACTGTATAAGATGTGCTTTATCAGGCAACAACAGCTCTTTGTTTCATCATTATATATGATGAAGTAGTTGTTATAGGAAGTAGCTGTTATTTTAATTGAAGCTCAGTTACCTATCTCTCTGTGGTAGTATATAGATAAATATATCTTCATCTAAGATCAGATAACATGATCTTGCATCACAGCAATTTTAAGTATTTTAGATAAGATCCATAGTTTTTCCTGGTAGTCTCATTAACGAGAGTATCAGCATATTCAAGAAGAATAGAAGATGGTAACTTTTTGAATAATGACCTGGAATGTCTAGAATCATACATATCATATGTATGTACATATCAATACACACATATTGGGCAAGTCCTATTTCATCCTTTGTTTATTGTCCTCTTTAAATAAAACCATGGTTAGCAGGATCCTGGTATTTCCAAGGATTTTAGGAAGGTGAAGCATCCAGTGATTTGAGTACTTTGTCTCTTATGATGCCGCCTTTATTTAAAAGTAACAGTTTTTTTCTCTTAGCAGCTTGCCCATGTTTTTGTTCACATTTTCTGTGTGCTGGCTCTCTATAGGAAAGAAGAATGCTTGAAATTTCACGTGTCATGGTAATAAAAATGAAATGTGTTTTGAAATATAAATATCAAATATTTATAAATATTTGTTTGTTCATAGGTATTTTATGTAGTTTCACAGTCAACTATTTGGCAGACATCTAGATTAAGAGCTGAAAGAATTCCTGCACTGAGACAGTATTCTTCAGCATAATCTTCAATGATTTTTTGAGAAAAAATAGATTAAACTGAATGGATCAATGCATTTGTGTTGCATAAAACCTAAAGCAATATTGTTGTGCATATTGGTTGCATAAAACCTAAAGCAAATATTTTGAAAATTTAAAACCAACAACAATTATTATGTCTACATGTAATATTTTAGACAAAATTATTTTTCTGTCTTATTTTTCAGCTCTGTGCTTTAGGTGACTGTCTTCTGTTGTGCAAAGGGCTGAAGCTTGCTTCTACAGCACAGAATTCCATGCTGCTGAGATTTGCTTTTTCATGTCATATTTTTAGGCTACAATCAACTTCAACTCTTAGTGTCAAGTACAATTTTTTTTTTCTACATCTACCTTCTACATGTCTTTTCTTGCTGTTTTCTCCCATAGCTTCCTTAATTTGATCTGCTGTTTTGCTTTCAGAATTGTGTTTGTTTACATGGTCCGTTTGAGCCAGTAAGGCATTGGGATAACCAAGACATGCTGGTGTTTTTTCTCATTCTTACCTCTTTGATGCACATTATCCTGTGATGGAGCAGGGCTGCTTGCTGTCCTATATAGCAGCTAGGATTGGTGAGACCAGGCAGATGAATGTTTTGTGACTGAACAGGGTTTTGGTTCTTTAGAGTCACAGACTGAAAGAAAATACTTTCTTTATTACCTCATGGCCACAGAATTTATTGCAAATTTGCTTTACACTGTTGATGTACATATATCTGAGGGCTTCCTTTCCTGGATGTGTAAATCATTAACAGAAGTCTGTGTGTGGTCAGTAGTCAGCTTATGGTTTAAGTAAACAGTACTGACTTTTATCTAGAGCACGTGAATACAGCAAAGTATAACTGCTGAAGGTTTGAATTCAGCAATGCCTTCTCTCTAGTTCCAAAAATGACACCTGGAATTTTATATTTTATGCACATAGTAATGGTTCAAAATATAAAGATTCCTTTTCTTTACAGAAAAATCCAATTATTGAAAACAGCTCCTGCATAGAATCTGCTTAAACTAAAGCTTCTTTTCCTGCTTCCCCCTCTTCTTCTGCAGTCAGTGCACTCAGGCTCTTTATTTCTTTGAAGAACATTTAAGCACCTTGTCCTCACCCTTGAGGGCTGTTCAGTCCTGCTGCAGTTACCCACAAACCCCATCCCTAACCTGTGACTCTGCTCTTTTGTGCTATCCTGTGTCAAGATCATTGTTACTGTTCTTTCCATCTGATGCATTTAGGTCAACATAAACTTTGTCTTTCACTTCTTTCCACAGCATAAAAAACACCTAAGGGACAAGTTAATACTTCATCTTGCTAAGACAGGCAGTGAAGGCTTAAATTTATAATCTGAGTTTTGTGATATTCAGGTTTATTTCTTTTGTAGAGGTTTTTGTGAAACACTCGGTGTCATCATTGTTAGCTTCCAAGAATATTTGCATCAACAGTTATTTCTTCTACAAGTTCTTCCAAACTCCTTCTTAGTTTGTGATTTCCTATTTGATTCTTCTCAGTTTTTAAGGTGTTACCTAGAGGAATGCATCTCAACCTGAAGTTTGAAAAATAAAGTGTAAAAATGCAACATTACACAAAGTATTTTTGTTAGCAGCTCATTTAAGAGTAGTATGCTGTGCAAAAACAGCTTGCATGAGTTCACTCTAATCCTTAAAAACCTAACTGTGCATCATCCTAAAAACAGACTGCAAAAGGTGGTAAAAAATTTTTTTAAAGGAAAGGTTATGTTTTTACTTCATCTTTCTTTTATTAAACAGGAAAAAATACATACAGTATTGAAATTAAAATATATATATAGTCATAAAAGCACGGATAAGTGACATAACCATCCAAGTTTTATTTTCAGCTGTATTCAATGTATTTCACTCACTGTACCATCACAGAAGATGGAAATAATGGTAATTTCTGTACAGTAGATGAGGTGTGAGAGAAGCTGTGAAGCTTTTGTGAAATTTGGCAGGGAAAATTGTAAGCTGTATTGACTTTTTTTATTTTTGTATGGGAATTACCTCCATGGAGTTGAAATCATCTGTTTACTGAAAGAGATGTACATTTTCTCCACTTATTTGTATAAAAAGTTCCTTATTTATCTGACTAAGGGGAAGCATCTGAAAAATTAGACCAGCTGATGCAGTAAGTGCCTTTTCAGAAGACATAGCATAGGAAAATGCAACCAGAGAATGGAAAGAATAACTCCATAGTTACTGACATTCAAAAATAGGGAAGGTAAATATTTCAAGAGAGGAATCCCAAGAGATCTTACTAGTCTATTTATTGTGATGAAGGGGACTCTCTAAGAATTTGTATTCAGGTTTTCATTTCAGTTGTTTATACACAAAACTAGGGAGATTAATATTTTTATCTTCAAATCAGTTTAATCAATGAAGGTACTACTGGAGCTCTGCTGCATTATAATATTAGAAATTTTCTAAGCCTATTTCTAGAGTTTTTGCATATAAACAGCATGATTTTATTTTAAAATAAAGATCTTACTTTTCCCATGTTCTAGAATATATTCTGAGTCAGAGTGGAAATTGTTTGGTGTTTCCCAAGTATTCACAAGGTACTTATATATTCATATTGTGTGAGGAAGAAGGCATTGCACTCCTCATACAAGCACAAAAACAACATCAGTGAAACTTGCAAGGCTTATGGCTTTCATAGCCAAAAACAAAAAAGGAAAAAAAAGTGGGAAAGCATATGAGAATTTCAAAACCTTACTGTATTTTCTGTTGCTGAGTAAGGGCAAGGTGGTGTCTTTCTCTACACATCAACCTTGATTGTATCCATCCTTGAGGAATTAACATCAACCTCTCGCCACCATGAAGAGAATTATGGATGTGCTCACAAGGGCTTGGGGATATGTCTCCAGCCTTAGGGGCTAAGAACAATGAACTGATAATTTGTTATTGGTATAACTGCATGCATTTCAATAGCTGTAAAGCTGAACAGTTGTTGTCAGTGGTGTTATTGAACAGGAAAACAGTCTCTTTCTAACAGGCCAGGAGGCTGTGTGGCACCTCCTCTAACAGGAGTCAGTGACATTAACAGGAACACACTAGAGCTGGGAACATGCAGCTCTCATGAAAATTACAGAGAAAAATGCATTGCCACCTATGCTAATCTTTTTCATCTGTAATGACAGGCAGCTGCATCAGGCCAAGCTCTTTCTACTCTTGCTGATTTCAGAGTTCCTTTTTCCCCAAGCACAAAATGTTCTTGAACTATTTCTTCTGCACACAAAGTTTGAATAGGTTTTGTTTTAGCAGTAGATTGTTGTAGTTTTTTGCTGCTTGTTCTTGTGCAGTTTTTAGAATGTTCATCCCAGATTGGCTAGGGAAGGCTGATAGTAGTACACCAGTCAAAATGTGTAATCCTTTCCTGAGCCTATCACAAAATCTCTGATTTAAAAGCTGTTTCATTATCAGCAATTTGACATGAGTGTATGAGAGCCCACAGGCTGGCTCACAGTCTTTGCTGAGCCCCTGGTGCTGTATTTCCTGGGTACTGAGACCACCTAGCTTATCTGCAGCTAACTGCATTTCTGACTGCATCCCTGCACAGACAATATGAACAGAGGGAAGTCGAAATACACAGTGTAACAAGGTGAATAATTGTGTCAGTATATGACTTGGTAATTGTCTCACACATAACTTTTTTTTCAGTATTTTGATGGGGTTTTAGATCTGTTTGCTGCCCTAGCTGACAGTTCTGTGGAAGCTGATGATTTTTTTTTTTAATTTAATAACAATTATTCCAGAAAAATTAAACAAAATTATCATTTCAAGTTAGGACTGTTTTGAAGAAACAGCAGTAGCTCATTAGAATTCATTTTCATGCTCTATTTCAATTTTGTTTCCTTTTATAGAAATATAGACATTCATATTAGGTTGGTGCTGGCATACCCTTTTTCATGTAAGTCAAGTGCTTTTTTCTTTTTTTCCTAGATTGTTCACACTTAGCCAAATGTGACTTAAGGAACTGTCCTTTTCATTTCACACTTTTCATTTGCTTCCAAGATGGAGAAAGGGCAACAAACATCATAGAATTAATATGCGATTACTGCATCAGAAAGACAGCCTAAAATTCAGAAAAGTGCTCCAAGAAAGTAAAGGGTTTGGATTACAACCAGACAGTGACAATGGGACGGTAGAGTATAAACAGAAAGGAAAAATACAGGCCTCCATTTTGATGGCAGTATTCCAGTCAGGAACTGCAGGGAAGTCACTGGGAGGATGAGGGCAGGCTCTGCATGGTAGTCAACAGGCAAGAGGAATATATTGAAACAAGAGAGGTTCTCACTGAGTATCAGGTGCTGCTTGTTCACCCTAAGGACAGTCATGCAGTGGAACATGCTGCCTCAGAGATGTTGTGCAGTACCTATCCTTTGAGGTTTTCATGCTGTGAATAGATAAACCCAGAGCAACATGTTCTGGTCTCATGGGTAAGTGCCTTCAGCAGAGGATGGATTAGAGATCCTCCTGCATGAATTGTTCTTTAGTTCTTTGGGTTTGTGCTGTTCCGCTAAACCTTAATAGGTCCCATGAAATTTAGGTGGCACTGCTGGGTCTTTCTGCCGCTTTTGTTTTCAATTTTTGGTGCGTTTTTTTACAATCTGCTTCCATACAGACACGGTCTTTTTCTTTGTTCAGCATTTCCTGAATTAAATGATTCCTGTGTGCATGTCCCACACAATTACCTCTGCTTTTTTAATCCTTCATTAGCAGGGCTCTCAGTAAGAAGTAGTTTGAACTTGGCTGATCTTTTCAGTCTTGGCAATAAGATTTACCTGTCTTATCTAACTTAGTGTAATTCAACACATGCAGGAGAATATATGGATGTCACGCTTCTTAACCTTGCAGGTTTGTTTACTCAAACATTTAAGCTGCAAATGTTCACAGGATTTCATGGAGTTCTAAACAAACACGTACTTGGTTTTCCACATTCCACATTAAACAGCTGTTGTAAATCTAGAGTTAAGGTCACCGAGCTTTTTTGGCTTTCTTACCTGTGTTCAGACAAACAATATTGATTGCTCTTCAAGTACATTTTTAGAACATGTTTTTAGGACATTTCTTTTGGAAAGAAAGTTAAACAAATACATGCTTCTGCAAGTCTAATTTGACAAACAGAAATAGTTGGCTAATTTCAGGATGGCAACACCACAAGTCCTTATATGCAAACTTTCAGTGTTTAATATACAACTTGTGAAATATCAATTAATTGCGGAGTATTTGATTTCTCTCTAAAAAAAATTACAAATGTAACTAATTTGGTCCCTTTTCCTCTACCACAGTCTTTTCTTTCTCAGCCTCCTCTCACTTCTGCATGCTCACATGTACAGACACACACAACAGGAGACAGTTTTCCTTTTACCTTTGTCTTCCACAATTCTGCTGCAGCACGTCCTCTCTTCTTTCTCTGCAGAAGTCTTTTCTTGATCCTCTTTCATTCTCCCTCCTCATCGTATTTCGCATTCATCTGAATAGACAACCCAAACTGTAGTGACTGCCAAAGGATCTTCAACTCCAAACCTTTCCTTCTGACTTTTGTCCAAACAAAACTACTGGCCTGTCTCTTTGACATTTCTTTGTGAATTTGTCACCAGCAGAGCAAGCTAGGCAAGGCCTAAAGACAGTTCCTAATCAGTCATGTGAACCTCTTTGTTTTTCGTGTTCTTCCTCAATTTCTGTAGCAGTCTCAACCACCCTGCCAATGAAACAGCAAGTAATTTTTCACATCTGCATTCAGATCCAGTGTATCTTGCACATTCTTTTGCATTACTATTCGAAAGTATTGTGTTTCCTTCCCTCAGATCTCTTCATGTATTTTACATTAAGCTGACACTAAAATAAAGAGAAAATTTAAGCAAAGATCAAGCAAACCTCATTCCTTCCCATCCAAGTACCTTAAAGATGAACCTATAGCTAGACTCTGTCCTGGTTATACATTTTTCTGTCACTTTAACTCTTGCATTCTCAGCCAGAATGTAAACAAGAGGATTAGAAAACAATTCTAGCCTAGATTATGACATGCCATAAGAAGTAAGATATGTGGGACTGATTTTCCTAGAATGAAATGATAATTTAACTTACTGCCTCCTGGTTTCTAGGCACGTGACCGAACAAGTCCATTCTTATCCAAGTCAGACAATAATTTGTAGTCCACATGTTTTTTAAAAGCCTATGCCCTCTTTACTTAGTTGGAAACCCATAAAAAGAGAACAGCATGATCAGAGTGAACAGAAACACTGTTACAGACTTACCGGAAAAAAATAAACTTAAAAACAATTATTGGATATTTGGAATATTAAACTTCTATTGGTTTACTAGAGATGTGAGGTTAACCAATTTCACAATATATAGGCCTATTCCTTCAATTATTTTTTATACTGTTGTCTGTATAAATCTTCTGTAAAAGTAGATAAAGTTCCCAAAGCTAATACAAATAATTTTTTTTTACAAAAATTGTCAAATGAACAGAACAGAGCTCTCTAATTAGTATTTCTGCTAATGTGAAAGGAAGATTGTGCAGAATTTACTTAACATGAGATTCCTTTTGGCAAAAACCTGTTAGACTGTCAGCATATGTATGCTGGCCATTCAAGCCAACTTGTGTAGAAAGAACCTATTGACATAAGTTTTTCTCCAGCCCAGCCATAGCCTTTCAGTCTCTTGGCCAGTGAAGTATAATAGAGGATATCAGGAAGAAGGAAGCTAGTGTTAAAGTGGCAAGGTGAAATAACTTCTTAGAAAATCAAGCTTTTTTAGCTCCACTGCATGGAAAAACGTGTTTTTTTCTTCCAGGCTGGTCTCAGCTTTAATCATGTGTTATTGACGCATTTCAAAGCTTAACTTCTGTTGAGTCAGTATTGCAAAATTGTAACTAAGAGAGCTTTTGTTCTCACAAAATTACAGACTTGCTATATTCAAGGACACAAAGTGTTATCAGTGGCCAAAAAGTATTCAGTGCAGCTGAGGGTGTAAGGGATAAGCAATGTCAGAAGCCACTCATCATACCGTGACACCATCAACAAAGGTTAATACCACTGTGTAGAATGGAATTATTTGAAAACAATTTTGTTTCCTACCAGCTGTCTGTGATTCAAACCTCATCTCCTGGCTTGAGAAGAGGGATGGTACATTAATCATTACAACAACCAGGATGTGTATTTTCTTCCTCTATGCTGCCATGGCAGACCTGGCAGAGAACCCATTTCCTCAATTCACAATGTCCTTAGTCAGTGTGTTGGTTTTGTGTGAGAAGGGCTTCATAGCAGGAGGTGATAGGTGGGATTACAGCTTCTGCTGTGAGAAGTTGGCAGAAGTTTCTCCCACATCCAACAGAGATAATGCTGGGCAGATCCAAGATGGATTCATCACTGGCCAAGGCTGAGTCCACCAGCAACAGTGGCAGCACTTCTGGGATGAAAACTGCTGCGTACAGGGAGTGATGGAGAGGGAGAGAGGAGTGGAAATGTGTGAGAGGAACAGCTCTGCAGACACAGGGTCAGTGAAGGAGGAGGGGCAGGAGCTGCTCCAGGAGCCAGAGCAGAGATTCCCCTGCAGCCCCTGGTGCAGCCCATGGTGAGGCAGCCGTGCCCCTGCAGCACAGGGAGGTCCAGGGGGGAGCAGAGATCCACCTGCAGCCCCTGGAGGAGCCCACACCGGAGCAGGTGGGTGTGCCTGAAGGAGGCTGTGACCCCGTGGGGAGCCCGTGCTGGAGCAGGCTCCTGGCAGGACCTGTGGCCTGTGGAGAGAGCAGCCCACACTGGAGCAGTTCCCTGGCAGGACCTGTGGCCTGTGGAGAGAGCAGCCCACACTGGAGCAGGTTCCCTGTCAGGACCTGTGGCCTGTGGAGAGAGCAGCCCACACTAGAGCAGGCTCCTGGCAGGACCTGTGGCCTGTGGAGAGAGCAGCCCACTCTGGAGCAGTTCCCTGTCAGGACCTGTGACCCCACACGGGCCCACAGTGGAGCGGCCTGTTCCTGAGGGACTGCACCCTGTGGAGGGGACCCAAACTGGAGCAGTTTGTGGAGAACTGCAGCTCATGGAAAAGAGTCATGTTGAGTAGGAGAAGTTTGTGGAGGACTGTCTCCCATGGGAGAGACCCCACAGGAGAAGGGGAAGAGTTTGAGGAGTCTTTTCTGTGTGATGAACTGACCACAACCCACTGTTGTCTCTATCTGTCTACGCTGGTGGCAGGAGCGGGGGGTGGGGTGTGGGGAAAGCAGAGAAATTGAGAGTAAAGCTGAACCTGGGTAGAAGGGAGGGGCTGGGGGAAAGTGCTTTAACCTTTACTTTTATATCTCATTATCTTTCTCTGAATTGATTGGTAATATATATTAAACTTATTTCCCAAAGTCGAGTCTCTTTCACCTGTGGGAGTAATGGGTAAGTGATCTCTTCCTGACTTATCTGGACCCAGGAGCCTTTCCTTGTGTTTTCTCTCCTGTGACCAGCTGACAGAGATGGGGAGTGACAGAGAGGCTTTGGTGGGCACCTGGCATCCAGGCAGGGCCAACCCACCACAGTCAGGTGCTCCACCGAGATGTCATAACTTAGTACTCTTTTTATCATAAAAGTAGGGACCTTGGCTGGGTTTTAGTGTCAAACATAATTGCGTAACTTAAGCTGCAGGAAAAACAGACCTGCATATTTTGTAGATGCTATAAAAGACAAAGACTCATGTTCCTCAGCAATAATATGTGTGCTGTCAGTCTAGGATTTTTATAAAATTATTATCATTAAGACGTTCTGGGATATAGTTTCATTGCAATCAGTGAAAATGACACTCGAATAGAAATGCCAAGCATGTAGCTCTCGTTAGGGGTTACCAACCTGAATGCTAATGGAGGGAGAGGAAAAAATACCAAGAAATGACAAAGCTGTTATTTTCCATGCAGTTGGCCAAACACAAACAGATGAACTTTCTGAAGAATGACAGTTTGTTCCCAGGTTGAGAATTTATGCGACTTGCTTAATGGTTTGGCTGTAAAGTCAAAAATAAAGTGGTTTGTAAAGGAATTCAGTCATTGGCTGATGGCTATGTTAGGAGCAGATTTCCTCTAAAAAAGGAATCAGATTTTGACTAATGGAAAAAGATCATATAAAATAAAATAGGAGATTCAGGATTAGAACCAGAATTTTCTGATCCTCTGTGACAGTTCTTATATATATACACCAGTGGAAAATGAGCACTGCAGAGCTCTAAAGCAAAGTTCTTCTCAGAGCTGGCCTCATTATCTCTCCCTTTCTCACTCAATGGAATTAGCTGTATATTTCAGCTTTATTTTTCGAGTGTTTTCCTGAGGGGTTTGACAGCCTCAGACTAAAGCACCTGGTATTCTATCGGGAGCTCCCTAGTAGAAAAAAAACATGGGCATACCACAGTAAGTCCAGAAAAGGATGTCTAAGATAATAAAGAGATGGAATCATTCTACCAGGGAAACAGAACTTTCAGGGGAACTTCATCAATAGGTGAATGGGGAAGTGAAGCAGATTAAGCCAGGCTCTTACCAGTGACATCCAGGGAAAAGACAAGAAACAGCATGAACAGTAGTACAGGAAAATCCACTTAAATACAAGAAAAAGTTTAATCTACTGTGAGGGCAGTCAAACAGGGGCAAGGTCTGTCCAGAGAGATTGTGGGATTTCTGTCCTTGGAGACAGTCACAGCCCAACTGGACATGATACTGAGAAACTGCTCTACCTGACCCTGCTTTGAGCACTGCAGGGGACTAGACATTCTCCAAAGGTCTTCTAACTTCATCCATTCTGTGATTCCTCAAAGTGTTTCCTAAAATTTCTGCCACTTGGATTTTTTAGTTATTTACAACAAAATCACTACTACAAATAATTCATCTCGTGAATAATCCTTTCAATCTGAAGTCCTCAAAGTATCTTGGAAACATTAATTTTGATCAACTTAGAAACTTGAAGTGTAGTTTAAAAGACACATTTCAGTGAGATGCCCACCCATTTTGCAGATGAACAAGATGCCAGAGAATCAGCTACTGGAAGGGATTGGAGTAAAACCCTGGAGCTGAGTTCTAATTCTCCCTCTTCATTAGCAGAACATACATGTGCTTTCTGATACTCCCTTCTGTCTTCTCAAACTCTAGGATGGTATCTGGAAGATTTGGTGTCCACCATGATGGTCTGCTCTCAATTTTTTCCCCTCCTTTTATGTGGAGTTTTGTGTTCCAGAACTTGAACTTCCACAATGGAAACTACAAATAATGCCAGGTCTTATGCAGCAGAAGCAGCACATTTCTAAACTGAGACTCTTGTTTCAAAGGTTTTGAACTAATGAAGGTTCCTACCAATTTCACTTACAGGCAACATGGAAAATTGCATCTCATTTTAACATTTGCTGTCTGTATTTCCACAGCTGGTTTTTAGCATAGTTATTGATATTATTGGTGCAGCAGTGCATTCTGCTGGTGGTTTACATCTCCTTTTGATGCATTTACTCCATAATCTGTAGTATTTGCCCTGTCACGGTACTAAAAGAAAAAATTATTTCCCATCCCTTTTAGTTTCTAGTAAAGAATTGATTGTATATATTTAATGCACTGAGTGGCAAAAATGGATGTATACAGTGACATAAAACTGATTTCATGTTAAAGTGTATACTAGTGAATTTAACTCCATAGCAAAACAGACTCTGAGAGCCTGCTACTAAACCTTCAGATTCCTGAAGAATAAAGGGTTATACTTTGTTTAGCAGTATGGTTGTTACTGTGTAACTTGTTGACTTGGAGATTTTTCTGGTTTTCTATACTATTGTATACACATAATTGTGTAATTCTTCTAGGTATACACAGGTTAAAAAAGTAAGGACTTTTACTCAAGTTAGAGGTTTGGGGACCTAAGAAAAAGTCCATGACCTTTGCCTTTCATATGCATCTATGCATGTGTCAGTGTTTGCAAGCACCTTTCAAGGTGCTTGTTCGCAAGCATCTTGTTTGCAAGCACCTTTCAAGATGCTTTCCATCTTTCAAGGAATTAATTTTGTTTATGTGATTAAAGAGCTGATCAGTAAGAGTGGGAAACTGAAATAGTGGAGCAGGTTTTGAAATCCAGGGTGCATCAATAACTTGCAGAATCACTGTTCTTTTTCACCTCTGGAGGAGGAATGCTACAGAAATCTCTATTAAAAGCACTGTCCCCTTGATTTCTTTCTCATATCAAACACTAAGTGGGCTATGAGCAGTAGCTAAATGTTGCCATGTTTGTTTAACCTTCCAAAGCTGGGGTCTATCTCTTATCTGGATAGAGTAACATATCATTCTGACTGCACTTACAGCTTCCTCGAAGGGCAGCAACATATCCATACATGGGGTTAGTGCTGTGTGTTCAGATCTGTATTCTTGTGGCTGACTCTCAGTCTGCATGATTTGGGGTCTCTGTCCATCCAGTGGAGTTCACACTGTGGTCCAGAATAGAGAACTGAGGTAGGTTGTAGGCTTCTGAACCAGTTTAAGAGCACCACAGAGGTGGCTGTTGAACTGAAAATATTCTTGCTGTATTTCTTACTCAGCAGCATTTATCTGTGAAGAATAATTGATCTCTATTGTTGACGAGTTAATTATTTTTGTATCAATCAACATACTATATAGAACATAGCTACACAAATGTTTAAATGCAGATGGGACTCTGAAAAGGAAGTAAAAATCAGCTTTAAGAAAGCGGAGTTTAAAAAGCAGAAAAATTGTATTTACAACGCAATGGAATTTCATTACTTACTTGGTCTACTTATTTTTAAAATGTATGCTCACATCTAAAGATTTCAAAATGCCTCAATTACCCATCCATACTGTCTGCAACTAGGAGGTTTGCCCTCCTAGTGTTCTATTGCTATTTGTTTCTTGAAAGACCATCTTGAGCTAACCTCAAAGCCTGTTCTTCATCCAGACAGCAGCTTTGCAAACTGAGTTCCCTACTCTCTCTCAGCTGTACCTGGGATAAAACTCTGTAGGGTACAAGGAAAATTGCCTCTTCTATGCACTTTTGTCGCTGGTTCTTAGAGCCTTAGTGTTCTCTGTGAGCTCAAGTCCCGAGAAGAGCAATTGAGTCAGTGAAGGGTCTAGAGAGTAAATCCTGTGAGGAGTGTCTGAGGGAGCTGGGGGTGTTTATGCTGGAGAAAAGGAGGCTCAGGCGGGGTCTTATCATTCTCTGCAACTCCTGTAAGGTGAGTGTAGCCAGGTGAGGGTCAGCCTCTCCTCCCTGGCAGCAAGTGATAGGACAAGGTGAAATTGTCTCAGGTTGTGCCAGTGGAGGGCCAGGATGGACATCAGGAAGAATTTATTCATGGGAAGAGTTGTCAAGCATAGGAATAGTCTGTTCAGGGAGGTGCTGAAGTTGCTCAAGAAGTGACTGGATGTGGCACTCAGTGCTATGGTGTGGTTGATGAGGTGGAGATCAGTCACAGGTGAGACTTGGTGATCTCAGAGTTCTTCTCTGAGCTGCTTCACATCTGTTTTGTTCTGTGTGCTGGTGTTCATCACCCAAGACTGGTTTACTGACACCCTTGTCAGAGGTGTAGCCGTCTGCAGGAAGCACAGATTTCAAGTAGAAGCAGACCTTAAGGAAGATAGCAACCGGAACAGTTTTGGCTCAAGGTTTCTACCATGCCCAGTTAAAAAAAAA
>VZRH01000519.1:32882-58451 GCA_013397555.1 Urocynchramus pylzowi | reverse complement strand
TTTTTTTTTTTTTTTGTCAGCTTAGGTAGTGAGAGTTCTTAAGAAAATTTCAGACTCAGTTCTGTAAAATCAATAGGAATTAAGAGTGTAAATACTATGATGGAGATGTAAGGGTCTAAACTATTTCCAAGAATCTGGGGGTTTGTGATTTTTCCTTTTTCAAAATTGACTCAAGTCTTTCAGACTGAGAAACATATCTCCATGGGTGAGACAATTTGTTTTGTTCATTATCACATCTTGACTGCTAATCAAAGGAAGGACTGCCAAGGGTTGTTAGGAGGTGACTTACTAGAGAAATTTCCAAAAAATATATTATAAGCCCGTGTATAGGCTTTTCAGGTGAAATCTAAATGTCCTTGCCACTGATCCCATTTTATGCAACACAGAAATATGAAGTCCCACATCCCAATAAATTAACTCAATATCTAGGTTCATAGCCAGTAGCAGGTACTAGGCTTCCTCACGAAGTATACCACAGAACCTCTGTGCTTAAAGTTGCCAGCTGGAATCAGTCACAAGAAATTCAGATTGTAGACATGCCTGAGCTCTTTATCTTCTCTGGAGCCTGTACATCACCCTGAAGGCAGTGCTGGGTGCGTGAGGGATTCAGAGACATCCAATTAGGCCTCATTCAGAGAGGGAAAGCAGAGCTCTGGTCACACTGCACATCTACAGCTTTTAATTTGCAGTATAATCCCAACCATCTCTGTCAATCAGAGGCACATCTGGCCATGATGCTCTCGCCATGGCTAGGAACATGCATCCCTGTTGGCATTTGTGATCTCTGTGTGGGAGGGCAGACTCCTGCCATGTCCTCAGTACAGCTGAATGTTCTAGATGGTCTAACAAACTCACATTCTTGCTTTATTGAGTTCTTTTTTTATTCTTTGTTTCATACAGCTGTAGTTCAGCCTTTCAAATGGTAATGAACTATGGTGTTTTGAGAGCTCCTTAAACTGTCTTCCCCCAGGCCTGAAAGATGAACATTGTTTATCATCATGACTAATGGAAATGCCAGACTTTTTCAGTAGAGATTGGTAAAGTACTTTTGGCTTTTGATTTCTTTCACCACAGAAGCAGAAACTGTGTTGCACATAATGTCATTGCCAGTGGCTGATACACAGTTGTTCCTGTTCCTGCAAGCCTGAAAACGTTGCAGATAGAAAATTTTTCCATCTGTGCAGAACTGAGTAAAGACTTCTCTGTCAGTCTCAAGAAATTTATCCATCAGCAGAGCCAGGAAAGAAAGAAAGAAAGAAAAGAATGCAAGAACTAAAAGTCAATTAGGACAATGACATGTTTCTCTCAACTCTGCTTCACAGCACCTGATTTAAGTTCTGGTGTTTAGCTTTCATCTTCATCTAGTAGCATTGTCAGCACAGTTTTCAAACCTACAAATTCATTATATTCTTAATTCCAGGGCAGAATTATTTTGCAGGAATATCTAACTCTTCTGTGCATTCTAAAACACCAGTAATCGTTTCCATTTCCATCAAGGAGCACTGCATTCTGGCTTATGATGCACAGCTGTTGAATACTATCTAACAGCTGTGTTAAAAGGCAGAAATTCAGATAGAATGTCAGAATGCAATAACTTGGTTGGAATAAAATCAAGGCTTTCAAAAGGAGGCATATGATCTTTTAATTATCAGTTACTCAACCCTTGGTTTTGGATCACATTGTGGCAAATCAATGTCCACTGCATCCCTTATGAAAGAATGCATTCAGTCCTAAAAGAGAGACATTACCTCACAGCATCTTCGATAACTACTAAGCTAATTACCCTTTTATGAAAACATTTTCATGTCATATATAGAGAAGATGCACTTTAGATACAGTTATGACAAAGTGAGTATTACCTTTTTATTAAGCAAGTATTTTCAAAAAAACAAGACATCTCTCCAGAAGCCTTTTAAGCCCTATTTGGGTTGCAAATACTGAATAGCAAGCAACTGTGGAAACATTCTTATTTTACACATTCTTATTTTCCTTCTTTTGATGCTTATCTCCTTTTATGTTTGCAGATGACAACCACACTTGCATGGAGTACAAAGCCAATTCTTTAAATCACCATCATGAGACAGTCTCTGTGTCATGCTCATAGCTGTGTTCTAAAACTGTTTGGTTCTTTTTTCCCAAGTGTAGGTTACCAGAACTGTAGACAGATCTTAGTCTGTGACACTGGTAGGTCCATATTCCTTCCCTATATCCCTCTTCTTCTTTCACACAGCCATGTTACAGAAGTGGTTCACAATCATCTTATTTTCAAAAGCTCCAGAGGAAAAATACTTTTGTTTAAATGCATTAATTTTTTCCTCTTGCTATTAATTTGGTTCTTTAGGTCTTCAGTTTACAAAATTACCCCATTTTCCTTGAAGAGTGCTCTCACAGAGATCCTTCTTGATGATGCTTCTCTTTTGTTGTATTAAAAAATTCATTCTTTCAGGCAGTGTAATCAGTTTCTCTGTCAGTTCTTCACATAAAAAGATACATACTTAAAAGTAAAAAAAAAAAAAAAACCAACATGGTAATAGTTCTTTATGCATACGAGTCTTAGCTTTAAAGTACATTGTTTTGCAAATGTTCCAACTATTTTTAGAAGTAATAAAATATTGTAAATACTGTCATATATACATGAAATAGTTACTGTTTGTAGTTTCATTATTTCACCTTCACCTGAGAAAAATGTGCCTTTTATGAGCCCAATCATCTGGGGTCCTCATTACATAGCTCCATTTTTATGGGGCTGTATAATTTTTGGGGGTAATTTCTGAAGTTAAACACTAATGTTTGTGCCTGTAATTTGTTTACAGTAATAAAGACCGCATGTGTTTACACCAAACTGGAATTTATATTTAAGTGGTTCTCTCTTCACTGTCTTTATATGCACAAAATGCTCTGAGTGAGTTTAAAACTAACCCAGATGCAATTTTCCAGCCTGTAGCTAAGTTACATGCCTGAAACACGCCTAGATATTCAGAAGTGGCATATGGGAACATAGCCAACTGTTGTTCTCTTCCACATTGTCCACAGAAAACATGTTTTAGACTTAGCTGTATTAACTGATACTTCACTTGGCTCTGCACTTGAAAAACATTTGTGTGATGATGTATTATAGTTTCTTGATGTAGAAAATTAATTGCATACTGAAAAATTAGTCATCTGATGAACCACGAAGGATTTTTCCTCACCAAGGACACAGCTTGTTCCCATGCTGTGCTACACAGAATGGGTTGCAAGCATACGTGTACCTGTGAATGTGCTAGGGGTAGGAATGGAAAGCTGAGATAAAGAGCTCCCTATTTAGGTAGTAAATTGTTTTTCTTTAGTTTCGAAGGCTGAGGTTGGCTACGAGAATCCAACAGCTGACTGCAGTCATCTCCAAGCAGGGAGCCGGCCGGTGGGTGAAGCAGGAGGATTGCTTTAAGTCGTTACGTCGTTTCTTCATGCTAAGCAAACAGATTTAGCAGCAACAGGGACTCCAGAGCACCCAGAGTTGTACCCTGAATTCTGAGGACATCTAGTGGTGTGAGCCCACGGCCGGGACTGGGTCTTGGTCCCAGCTGGTGACCACTTGCAGATCTGTATTTCAGCTGAAATTTACTACAAAATCAAATACAGTAAAAACAATTGGTTGAATGCACTGAAAGAGTAACATTCTTCAGCTCAAGGGATCCTGAATTCAACACTGAAAGTCTTAAATATTGAGAAGTTTTGAGATTGGATCAAAAATCATAAACTTCTAAATAAATGTTGGACCTTTTCTATTTGCCTTCTGTTTTCAGGACTTTCAGAGTTCAAGTATGTTGACCTCTTCTTTGCATCAGTAGGGGTAAAAGTATATTTTTGTTGCTAAAAGGCTACTCTCTTAGGTTAATTAATTAATCTAGAAGTTAGAACTCTAAGATAAGAACCCAGTATCCCAAGATGCCAAAGAATTATGCAAGATTTATTAATGCTAAGAAATTGTAATCCTAGCACTGCTAATCACTCAAAGACCTCTAGGAAGGCCTACCCGCTTCCCTGAGATTCAGGTTTTCAGCTTCCAAAGTGGAACTGCTGGTGTTGCCTCACCTTTCTGAGAGAGAGCAAGAATCATTTACCTGCAATTCAGAAAGGACTTTGATCAAGTTGAGCGATACGTATTGCATGCTGAGCATTGTTACTGACTGTTGCATGATGGCGTGTTTTTCAGTGAGCCCTAGATCTGATACTTCCTCCTGAGGACAGACAGGCATCATGAAACAGAGATTCATTTCATCAGTTCAAATTATTTTGCAGCTTTCTCTGACCACAGTAGGTCTAACTGGTAAGTACAACACTTCCTGAAATACTTCTTTTCCTTAAGATACTTTTTTTAGAAAAGTCTGAGGCTTTACCCAATCTATCCTGACCACCGCTGGAGCATGTACCTGTTTAAATTACTTTCTTCTGAAGTTTGGTATGCCAATTTTGAAAATGGCCGTAGTTGTCTTTTCTTTTTATACGATTAATTTAAGGATTGTTTGGTGGCAATACTGAAACCCTATATTAACTTTATGCCTGTCACCTTCTTGGGAGTTAGCATATGAATAGTTACACTATTTGAGATAATCACATGGAACTTGAATGAAATAAAGGTAGGCTTAGGTTAAAAGGTCACACACTTGTTTTAAAATGAATGTAAATGTATGGTATGTACTCTTGGTGTAAGTTAATGAGAAGTAGTCTTAACAAGAAATATTCTTAAATGTATTTGGATTAACAGGGAATATTTGAACAATGAATAAATACATTCAGGTTGCCAGTACCCAAAAAACTCCATCTAGCCCATTGATTTCTTTTTTTTTATAATTTTCTGACCTATAATTTACCCCAAATATGCATAAAGAATGGAATTTTAGTTCTGTTGCAAAGTTGAAGGTGAAATTTAATCTTAAAATTATCTGAATATACAAAATTTTAATGTTTATGGGGACAAACCCTAAAGGTCATGTATTTATTTCCCTTCTTCAGTTTAATTTTGAGATAAATATACCATTCCAAGTTTAGGTAAAAAATAAATGTTCATGTTAAAAAGCAAAACCATTCTACTAGCTATTTTAGAAGTTTGAGGTAAAATGTATTTACTTTTCTGAGAATATTGATCCTTTTCCCAGGCAGAGTTATTTGCCCAATTCAGTCCACAGTTTCATGTAATTTTATTGTCTTCAAAAAAGGAATGCTTGGTTGACTTATCTTCAACAATAGCATCCAAAAGCATTGCCCACTTCTAATTTAACTAGTTAGATTTTTGCACTTCCCTAGGTCAATCGTACCCTGGAAAACCTCAGATAATAAGATGTCGTTCTCTAGAAAAGGAAACCTTTTCATGTTGGTGGAAGCCTGGCTCAGATGGAGGACTCCCTAACAATTACACCCTGTTCTACAGCAAGGACAGGTAACACGTGGTGCATGTGTACTCTGTAAGTGATCAAGTGATGGTTATGACAGACCAAGAGAATGACAACATTAATTTGTAAAGTTGTTTTTATGAATCCATTTTAACCTCAGATAGACAACGAGAGCTGCATAAGATCCATGGCTTCCCTTGTTGGAAGAAAACATGACCACTGACAGCCCCAAATCTTCAGCCTGTCCCTCCTGAAACTCATCTACCAAAAATCCCACTTGTCTGTAGAAGTGCTGAGAGCAAAGGCATGTTTGCCCATCTTTTTGGAAAGCACACAGCTTTCAGCTGAACGGGGTCTCCTCTGAGCATTGAAGCATAAGGGCACCACAGGGCAGCAGATCTCCCATCACCCCAGCCATGGAGCAGAGCAGGAGTGGGGCAGCCCAGCCCTGAGCATCAGTCACCTCCTTGGGGACAGGGACAGGCTGAGGCCAGGCTGGGCCAGGACATCAGCTCTGGGGTTGGGCTGGCTCATGGGGCTGTGACTGGGAAAAGCAGGGCTGTGTGGAGATGGAGACCAGCTGAACTGGGGACCTGGGACCCAGGTCCCCATTAAGGGGCTGGGCAGGGGCAGTGAGGGTTGGAGGGCCCTTGGGGCCCTGCCAAGGAGCTTGTCCATTACCATGCATACCAAAACCCCTATCTGGACTATAGTCTCGTGTTGGTTTTGTGGTCAATGGTTCCCAAAATGCAGTGAAATCAGACATGGGTATCACATCTCAAAAGTTAATATTTTGGTAAATTCTCAGTTCCCTCATCCTGTTCAGGAATGAAGTATATATGTTTGGCAACTCTACTTAACCTGTCCATCTTTGTTTAACTTTGTACTTTCTTCCTGAAAACAATCTTTGAACAGGGACAAGTAAGCAGGGAGGCTCGGAGACTAAATTTTTTTCATAAATCCAGGGAGATTCAGAATAGGTAAGATAAAGCCTCAGACATCCCTGCTACAATTAAACATTCCAAATCATTGAGCAGAAAAAGATGCAGTCTTTAATGAAGTCACCACACACAACAGTGATTTGAGAACTTTTTATTTTATGAAAGCCCAGATGTTTCAGTCTTGATCAAAAAGTTTGATGAACATTTTAATTCATACCTATCACTGCCCAGAGCCATTCTGCTTAGGAAAGGATAGGAGTGCTTATCTATTTCATTAAATCTGCTGAACCCAGGCTCTGCCAAGCATTTTAGTCCTGGGCTACAATTGCCTTTCTAGGCTCATTTTCTCTTAGGTGTAGACCCCTTTCTCCCATCTTTTCTTTGTGAACTGTGACAAAACTGCCTGGAAACTAAGAAACCTTATTATTGATGGTACATAAAGTGTAATAGTGGAATTAATGTTCAGTCTTGCACCACGTCAGCTGATGCTTTGGCTTTGTATAGCTCTTCTCACCTGAGGTAGGCTGTGAGTACATCACCTAGGCCAGCTTTGAGCACAAAACAATCCCTCTCCTAAAGAATCCAAAGACCCATATAAAGGCAATAGTAATTGACTATTAAGTAAACTTTTTTTTTCTTTTTTCCTTTTTTCTTTTTTTTTGAGATAGTTGTGATGATAATCACATTAACAAGCAAATAAATTGACATCAGGAAGGTCGTGGAACAGGTTGTCTTGAGTGCAATGACACAGAAAATACAGGACAACCAAGGGATCAGGCCCGGCTACCATAGATTTAGGAATGGCAGGTCCTGCTTGATTTCCTTTTATGAAAAAGTGACCCTGTCAGGAGAGTCTGTGGATGTAGTCTGCCTGAACTTCACCAAAACCTTTGACACTGTCTCTCACTGATTCTCTTGGAAAATCTGGCACCCCTCCTGTGCTCCAAGACAGAAGCACTCTTTTCTGTATAAAGAATTGGCTGATGGCTGGGCCTAGGGAGTGGTGGTGAACAGTGCTGCATCCAGCTGCATCTGGTCACTAGTCCTTAAGGGATCAGTCCTGTTTAATAGCTTTATTGGTGATCTGAATGAGAGGACCCTCAGTCAGTTGGCAGATGACACCAAGCTGGGCAGGAGTGTTGATCTGTTGGAGGCCAGGAAGGCTCTGCAGAGGGATTTGCATTGAGGCCGATGGTGTGAGGTGCAACCAGGCCAAGTGCCAGGTCCTGTCCTTGGTCACAACAACCTCGTGCAGCTCCAGGCTAGGGTAGAGTGGCTGGAATGTGGCTCAGCAGAGAAGGACCTGAGGATGAACATGAGCCAGTGTGTACCCAGGTGGCCAAGAAGACCAGTGACACCCAGCCTGTGTCAGCAATAATGTGGTCAGCAGGACCAAGACAGCGATTGTTCCCANCCAAGTGCCAGGTCCTGTCCTTGGTCACAACAACCTCGTGCAGCTCCAGGCTAGGGTAGAGTGGCTGGAATGTGGCTCAGCAGAGAAGGACCTGAGGATGAACATGAGCCAGTGTGTACCCAGGTGGCCAAGAAGACCAGTGACACCCAGCCTGTGTCAGCAATAATGTGGTCAGCAGGACCAAGACAGCGATTGTTCCCAGGTACTTGGCACTGGTGAGGCCACACCCAAATCCTGTGTGTAGTTCTGGATCCTTCCCTGCAAGAAAGAAATTGAGGTGCTGGAGCATGTCCCGAGGAGGGCTGCAGAACCAGGGAAGGGTCTGGAGCACGAGTCCTGTAAGGAGCAGCTGAGGGAGCTAGGGCTTTTTAGCCTGGAGAAAAGGAGGCTCAGGGATCACCTTACCACTCTACAACTCCCTGAAAGGAGGCTGTACTCTTGGGTGGGTCAGTCTCTTCTCTCAGGGCATAGTGCTAGGACGAGAAGAAACGGCCTCAAAGTGCACCAGAAGAGGTTCAGGTTGGATCTCAGGAAGAATTTCCTCACTGAAAGGATGGGTGGGCATTGGAATGGGCTGCCCAGGGAGGTGGGCAGCCACCATTTCTGGAAGTGTTCAAGAAACGACTGGACATGGCACTTGGTGCTAGGGTCTGGTTGACACGGTGGTCAAAGCTTGACTTGACAATGTTAAAGGTGTTTTCCAACCCAAATTATTCTCTGACCTTGCTGAAAACAAACTAATCAATAAAAGAATTCTCTGCCATAGGGCCCACAAGTTTAATATCTAGGAATAATATGCACAGATATTTAGCAACTTATCTAATTGAAGTAAATATTTTTCATTTCCCCCTTACTTGCTTATAAATATTATTAAAATTTCTTTGTTATGTCTCTGGAAATTTCTGTTTCTGTTCTTTTGTTGATTTATTCCTATGTATAAACAAAGGGGAGAAAGCATTCATCAAAACAACTGCAGTAAAAATGTAAATGAAGCATTTATGGTAATGGCATTTGACATGTACCAAATGTTTCCAAGAGATAGGATTGTAGACATATATCACATAAAAATATAATAAATAAATATATGTATATTCATTTATTTAAATGTATTCATTTTTAGATCTCTATATAAATTATATATGTGATTATATATATATACACAAACATTTCAGATTTCTCTGCTGAATCTATTCCATTAATAGAATATTATCTGCTTCACTTCATTTCCTAAATTTTTAAATCATTTTGTTTCAGTGAAGAAAAAATCTATGAATGTCCAGACTACCTGACATCAGGTCCAAATTCCTGCTACTTTGATAAAAACCACACTAATCCCTGGACAACATATATTATCACCGTAATGGCAACAAATGAGATTGGAAGTAACAGCTCAGATCCTCAGCATGTGGATGTAACTTCCATAGGTAAAATCAAAGAATGAAATGGAAAACAAACTAGTTGGAGATATGTGCAGTTTTTAATCCCAGAACAGGCAGTGGTGAAAGATTTCTTTCCTCATGATGTGAAACTTGCTATTGACAAGTGTTTAATTACAGATAATCTAAAACATGCATGTTAAATGTATGTGAAAACTGTGTTTTAATTACAAATTAACTACATACTTGATTGTAGGAATTTCATGTATGAATATGTAAAACTTTTAACTTTAGCTGAAAAATTTGCTTCATTTTCTGGTTGTCTGTAGTATTTTAATTAGACTCAACGTGGATTATAAAATTTTCAAATTAGGTTAAGCTACCTAATATTTCAAATGTAAAAATATTTTAACTGCTGGCATTGCTGTCTTGGAAGGGTAAAAATAACTGCCTGAGCATCATACAGGCTTTTTGAAGTATTTTATATTCCTGACTTCATGCTACTTTCTGCACACACATAATATACCATTTTAATTATAATATACTTCGTTTTTCTAGCTATGAAATAACTGATATTTTAATTTTGCAGGAGTGGCCTTATAAAATTGTGATTTTTATTTCCTTAGCCTGAAAAATTCAGAGTAAAGTTTAAAATTTACTGATACTGTTGGAAATCAGGAGCTAGTTAAACTCATTGAAGAGAAAGGAAAAATAAAAGGCTTCTTTATTATTCTTGTACAGTGCTGAATTATCTGAAAATAATATGATGACATACAAAACCATAAAGGAGGTGGCTTTTTTTCTGAGAGAAAATTAAATGGCACACTTTTCATTCATTTATACAGTTCAGCCAGATGCTCCTGTGAACCTCTCTCTAGAAACAAACACATCTGCTAACCTGTCATACCTTTGGGCAAAATGGTCTCCACCCCCATTAGCTGATGCCAGCTCTAATTCACATGTATATCACTATGAGCTACGACTAAAGCCTGAGGAAAAGGAAGAGTGGGAGGTAAGGGAAAAATATATTTATTTCATAAATGCTCTATTCAGTGAATTCTCTTATCTCAGTTTAATTGGTCCTAAAAAAATGTAAGAATAGAAAAATCAATGTAACCAGATCTGATTAAAGAAAGAAAAATACTGGAATGGTCTGTAGAGACCGTGAAATTCAATATATTTACATAATCATCCTAATGTTATGTATGACAAAACCCAGTTGTCATCATCCTCTTCAACATGATCAGTTGGAGGCAACCTGCCCCTCAGAAAAATTCTATTGTGGTCTACTCACATTTAACTATTTCCACTGACATTCCCCACCTGTTGCCATATGTCTAGGAATCAGCTTCAGTACTGCTACAGCTGAGTTTTCAGGACATAATGTTATTCTTAAATTTATAGTCATGTGTCCTAAATGCTGCCTAGCTTGTTGATGTCTTAATGATGGAGAATGCTATCCATTTTGAAATAGTTCTGAGGAGAGATTAGAAGGGTCTGAGAAAGTCACTTCAAGCCACTGAGAAGAATTTCAATGGGGGTTTATGCGTGGGCTGGACTACTTGTAGTGCTCCTTGCATTATGGATCTCATGTAGCATTAGGAAGACTACAGTTCAATATATTCTTGAATATCAGAATCAGCAGTGATTTTTTTCTGCTAAATCACTACTTTTGCTTCTTTGTAATTGATATCTTAGAAATACTCAAATCCCTGACTTTCAGAAGTCAGTAACTCATGCCTATTCCTTTATGGTTTATTCATTAAAGTGGTCCAATTCTTTATTATTTTCCCAGTCCATTTTCTTTTACAGACAGTATCTGTAGGAATGCAGACACACTATGAAGTGAGCAGCCTGAAAGCTGGAGTGAAATATGTTGTTCAGGTGCGTTGCATGTTAGACCTCGGAGAATGGAGCGAGTGGAGCTCAGAAAGAAGCATTCAGATCCCCAAAGGTGAGTGGATGATTGCTGCTCTGTAAATTGCTTTTAAAGTGTAGCAGGTTCAATGCTGTGAAGGTGCCTAAATGCCAGTCCTGAAAACCTGGCCTCTCACATGTGTACTTTGCAGTGCTCAGTGCATTTTACCATACTTTCTGTGTAATTGCTTTATTAATCTCGTTGATCTGGTCAGGATCCTCTGCTGAAACTGGCTATGATAAACAAGGTGGGATTCACTAGGAAGTCACTTCTGATACAGGTGTGCCTAAATCATTTATTGTCCCTATCCCTTTATTTAAAAATCATGTTGATTTTATCTGTCACTATAAATATCAGGTAATGTTTTTTGTATAAGAGCCTGGACTGAAAGCACTGATGTGTCTAACAGAGCATGACACTTACAGATACTATTGCATGGAAGTCACTATCTGTGTTTTACTGGATTTGAGTAGACACACTAAATATGTATGACATCATATCTTGTTGCCAGACACTTTAGCCAAGTAGTCTCAAAACTTCTTCAGTTACTAGTTGTATTATTCATTATTTGACATGGAGATTGTTGAAGTACTGTTTATAGAAAAATATTTTTTAAATGTCCCATTTTCAGACCTGCCTTAGGCAATTAGAAATTTGGAAAATCAATGTCTCTGCTGTACATAGTAGAAAATATATATTATTGATGTAACAGGAATATTTTTGCTACAAATGCATAACTGCAAAAGTTTCAATCACTTCAGTGTTTTGATGAGCATCATCCTATTCAAAATTTAAGCATTTTTCTCCACCCAGTTCTTAAGTGCTCTTCTTGAAACTATAAAAACTTCCTCAGGAGCAATCATGCAAGTACCCTGAGTACTGAACATAAAAACATTACAGTGAAATATGAGAGCTGCTTCTTTGTATATTTTGAGTACTTCAGAAGCAAATTACAGGCAAGAACACAAACAGACATACATTTACATTCTTCATTTTTCACCTAAAAGCAAAAGAAAATGACAGCATACCTTTCAAAGAAACAGAATAATCTTAAAACACATCTTTTGAAAAAAAAAAATGTTTTTGTATGTAGTGGTTTAAACCCAGCTGGCAGCAAACCAGCACATAGCTGCTCACTCATATGTCACCATGGTGGAATGAGGGGAAGAACCAAAGGTAAAATCTGTGGGTTGGGATAAGAACAGTTCAATAATTAAAACAAAGTAAAATGTAATCGTAATAATAATTTTAGATGGTGATGATGATGATGATAAAAAAGGGAAAATAATTATGGACAATATATTTGCTCACCCACTGCTTATCAGTGCCAGACTCCATTTCTGAATCTTGATGGGCACTGGTTCTGGGTGACTCCCAAATTTGTATGCTGGAGATGATGTTCTATGGAGTGGAGTGTCCCTTTGGTCAGGTCACCTGTCCTGCATATAGTCACTCCCAACATTTTTCTTCTGTTTTGTACCTCTTCACTGACAGAGCAGGAGACACAAAAAGGTCCTTGCTTTAGGATAAACATGACTTAGTGACACAATATCCCTGTATTATGAAAATTATTCTTATACTGTATCCAAACCACAGCACTATACCAGTTACTGAGAAGAAATTATCTCTATCCTAGCTGAAACCAGAACACTATAGAAAATAGATCGGATAGTAGAGTGTATTTTAAATAATTTTATAGAGCCTGCTATTACAGTGTTTTAACATTCCTTATGAGATTTTGGGGCAGAAGAAAGCCACAGGCAGAAAACTAAAGCGGTTCTTCAATGTGGCTGCAGTGAGAGAGAATTCTGAATCCAGGTGAAAGTAGCAAGCTGTTGCCCTAAACAGCAAATGGTCCCTTCTTTCCTGTGCCACTGTGAGGCACAACTGTAAGACTGATCTCTGGGGCCTTTGAGGTCTGAGCCAGCTAGCTCTGGACCTCTGGCCCCTTCTCAATCTTACAAGGACAAAAGTAGAAGGCTTGAGGCACTCTTTCCTCTCAGGACAATCGTCCCACTTTATTGTGGAACCACTCCATGGAAGTCCAAGGGAGGCAGAGAGATTGGGGGTTTCCTCCCAGGAGGATTTTAAGCCCAGGGGAAGGGGGGCAGAGGAGAGGGACCACAGCCAGTGGGATACGAGTGAGGAGAGGGGCGAGGGGAGGAGTAGACCAGGGAGAAACCACCACCACCACTGGGGCTTAGGGGAGAGGGGAAGACCATGTGATATGAGAAGGGAATCCCATGAGGATACAAACATACTATTCAGTGCAAAATATGAAACCCAGTGCAACACAAGCAAATAAATTATTTAGCGCAATACAACACAAAACTTTTTCTTTTTTCATATTTTTCTGTTCTCTGCTTGACATTGTTTTACAAATTCAAGGTGGACCTAATGGATTAAACTTACTAATTAGTTCATTTCTTTATCTCTTACAGAACGGTTACCTCCTGAAAAGCCTATAATAATTAAGTGCCGTTCTCCTGAAAAAGAAACATTTACTTGTTGGTGGAAACCTGCTTCAGATGGAGGACTCTTGACCAAACACACTTTGCTTTACAGCAAAGAGGGGTAATAAGTGCTGTGTAGTTATTCAGTGTTTTGTTGGAAGGACCTGGAAAATCAGTCCTCCTTAGTTTCTTATTTTGGGAGATGACATTTCTGTGGTCCATGGTTTTGTCCAGTGGCATGTTCTGGCATCACACTAAAGCAGCAACATGTTTAAGACTGAAGTATTAAATCTTAATCCCTTTATAAGAGGTGAATTACTGTGAATTCTGTCTTCTCATTGCTCATCAACAGCATATTTTAGTAAACAATACAACTGCACAGTCCTAAAACGCTTCAATCATGCAGTCTGAGAAGCAAAACTTTCCAAAATTACCAGATACTAAAACTTTTATCTTCTGATAACGCTTGTTTTGCACTAGTATTCATAGGGCATGAATGCTTCCTGATTTCTGTAGTAATCTTTCGTTGGAACTCAGATAAAGTGCTAAACGTTCATTTTAAAAAAAGAGTCAATAAATTTTTTTAGGTCATTTGACCCTCTTTTGTTCCTTTTTAGTTCACCTAGTACTGCTCTACCTTGCAATTACCTAAATAGATGCTAAACTCTGTAACTGTCAGCTGAGAGCCCACTCTTAGTGTAAAAAGACAGATACTGGTCTAGCCAGGTATGGCAGAGTAAAAGGTCCACATCCACAAATTTTTCTTTTGCAACTGTGCATCTAGGAAGAGAATGAAAACAAATACTACTCAATTTTCTCTCCTATCCCTCCTCTGACTTTGGGAAGCTTGGGTATGGATGGGAAGGAGAGTACAAAGTAAATTTTTTTTTTTATGATCAAGAGATAAAAGACCAAATAAATTCTGAAAGCATATTAGTGTAATATGCAGAATTCCTGTAAGTGTGGGATGATCATTGGAAATACATAATTTTTAATAGATAGGTTAGAAGACTTCAGCAGTCACTTCTATTCAGTCTCTGGAATATGTAAGGGCTCTGGGCTGTGCAGTGTACAGTGGCTTTCAGGGAAGTAAAAGCTGTGCTGTGCTAGCCCACAGCTGCATCTGCAACAGCCTAAGTTCTTCAAGCTTTGTGGGGTTTACTTTGTGGGGGAAATGCTAAGTACAGTCTCTGGGATTGTCCAATGACTCTTTAGTCTGGAAGCAGTTTTCTGATTTTCTTCACATGGTCAGGTGTTAAAAATCAGATCCAGCCCTAAATAATGCTGAAGTACTAGTAACCAAAATCAGGTGTTTTAGTCTGTGTAACCTAATCACTGGGATTCTTTCATTTCAGAGAAGAAAAAGTTTATGAATGTCCAGATTACAAAACTTCAGGCCCCAATTCGTGCTACTTCGATAAAAAGCACACCTCTTTCTGGACCATATACAATATTACTGTGAGGGCAACTAATGAAATGGGAAGTAATGTCTCTGATCCTCATTATGTGGATGTGACTTACATAGGTAAGAGCTAAAAAGTAGTTTCTGTGGAGCCAAATTATTCAGAATCATGGGTTTTGACACAAGAATTTTAATTCCAGCTCTTCTTGTATGTAGTATTATATCCAAGTTACAAACTTACATAAATAAGATATTCCTTAGTGTAATAGCAAATCAATATTCATCTCTTTACCATCTTATTTTCAGAAGAAGCCAAAAATGCTAAAAGCTTTAAAATTATGTTAAGATAAACATTTATTGGTTTTCCATATTTCTTGTAGTCAAACCCTAAGAAACATCATCCAGCTAAAATCTTTTTTCCACTGTACAAGCAACGGAAATCAATTTGATCTTTTAACTAATAATACTTAAATCTGATTACCCAAAAGTAGTTTCCAGACCCAAGAGAAGCTGCATTAGTGCTTTTTATAGCAGTGTACTGATAATCTCTTTCTCAGACTTTTTCTACAGAGTGACTGTGGACAAGTAATTAGGGTTTTATCTAAGGGAACGGAACATTATCCTTGATAACCATTTTGTTGTCAAGGATCTGGCTGCCAGGAGTCTGGCAACTGGAAAAAGGCTGCTGGAGAAATGGCTTTATACTTCACCTCAGTGTGATGACCTGATGAATCTTTGATCAGACAGTGGTAAAATAGATGCACAATATGCAGAAGCTCTACCTCTGAACTGAGGAAGATGCAAGCCTGACTGTAGAAGAAACCTGTGTTCCATTTTGGTTTATTTTTGAAATACAGACAGAGCTTTAATATGCTGTTTTGTTTTACTTTTAAGTATCCTTACATATGAGTGTAGGGATCATGTGCTTGTGTTTTCTCAATGTAAAAGATGGAGGGGACAAGTTTCATTAGCTGTATCCATGTTTTCAGTGTTCTAAATATTTATGTTAAGCTTTGATAAGATTATAGTAGAACACAACTTTCATAACATAACATTAAAGATGTTAACTTTGAAATACAGTTGTGGGGAAAAGTAACAATAAATGAAAATGTAAGAAAAAATAATCTTGATGATAAATGGTTAAGGCAAATCCCAACATGAATTCAACATCCTTACTACTATTCAGGGGGATTTTAAAATTCATAAATCCATACTTACTTTATCTGAAAACTCTTGATTTCTCTATTCCAGTGGGAGTTCTAAATTACCAGACCCAATGGAGATGGGAACTCTTCACTCACATAATTTTATATTTCTTCCTAAGCTGCAAGGAAAAAAGTCGCTTAGATTCTTATTGACAGATTTTTTTTATTTCAACAGTTCAGCCAGATCCTCCTGTGAATATAACTCTAGAATTGAAAAAGTCAATAAAGAGAAAACCATATCTGGTCCTTACATGGTCTCCACCCCCACTGGCTGATGTCAGATCTGGATGGCTTACCCTTGAATATGAATTGAGACTAAAGCCTGAAGAAGGAGAGGAATGGGAGGTAAGGATGTCAAAAGTTTTTGCTAGATAATGTTTTCTGACTAGTTAGATTTTGTCAGCCAGGTCCCATGCCTGAATGAAATGAAGCAGACACTCTAAATAGTTCATAATTTTTCAAAAGTGCTTGTATGACCTGTGATTTCCTGCTGGTATCTCAGATGCTGCTGTAAAATAACCAGTGATAAAGTATTTGTTTTTAATTATAGTCATTATTTATTAATCATATTGGCATTGTAGTTTAAATTGTTCCTTCTCATTTAGTCACGTTTCTTTCATGATAATTTGTTCTTAACCACAAGCACTTCTTAGATAACAGAAAGCTCAGTGACATTACATAAAATAATTTTAATTTATTTAAATAACCATTAGGTGGTAATTGTAGTGGCCACACAACAATGATAATTTTCTATGGCCAGGATCTACAACTTAAGCAGCTGAGTGGCAAATGAAAGACTCCAGCTGTTGGTATTTGACTCCATCCCCTTCTTGTCTGCAGAACTTCCAAACCACCTCTGTATCTCCTCCTGCCTTCCCCCTCCCACTGCACTTCCCTCTGGCCCTCTGGCCATTGCAAAACCTATTTTATTACCCTGTGCATTACCACAACTCCACATTTCCTCTTCCTCTCTGCATTTTCTCTCTCCATCTCTGTTTCTTCCTCCCTCGTTCATCTTGCCTCCTCCTCTTCCTCTCACCATTGCAGTTCCTACCATTACCACAGCTCCTCTCCTATTTGCCATGATGTATTTTTATAATTTGCACTGTATACCAGAGCCAGTTCTCATTCCCACCTGCTAGAAAGCTAAACTATAGAAATAAAATAAATGTACCATTTACATTGCCTGCTCAACAATTATTAAGAAAATATATCCAGACTCCTTCTGTATTCCCATCTTGATTACCAAAACCTTAGCTATGGCATTTATTTTATTTCCAGACTATTTTTGTTGGACAGCAAACACAATGCAAAATGTTTAGTTTAAATCCTGGGAAGAGGTACATTGTACAGATTCACTGTAAACCAGACCACCATGGATTGTGGAGTGAGTGGAGCCCAGAAATGTATATTGAGATTCCTACTGGTGAGTGGCCAGGCATCCCTTCCATAGTTGTTATTACATGCAAGTTCATGTTATATTTTTTTTTGTTAGCTGTTTGTGGTACCCATGCAGATCCCTTAGTTTCCCTAGGACAAGAAACATCATTGCTAAGGTAACCAAATCCTTATCATCCCTGCACCATACCCAGATACCTTTCCCCTTCATTATTTTATGATAGAGTTAAGAGGGTGAATAATTTCTTTGCTTATTTAAACTGTATCCTTTCTGTCTGTTGCCTCATTTGTTCTCTTTATGGTAGTTTTTAATTAAAAGAACACTGGGCAACTGCATTAAAACTGTGACACAGACAACAAAAAGTGACCACTTTCAGACAGTAACAGCTCTTCATTACTCTTTATCCAGAATTAATATGAAATAAGCACTTCAGTATAAAAAGTGTTACATTACAATAAAAATCCTTAAAAATATGTAATCATAGGTCACTTTACCCAGCATTTAATTAATTGTATGATATGTATTTAATAATGAAATGACTACAGTTTTGGTACAACTGGATTTGAACCCAATCTGTATAATTGGCTGTGACAAAATTTCCTCTTCATGCATTTTTGAATGATTTTTCCAAGACAGTTTATTTCCTGTGCAGTACCATTAGTAAAAATTATATTCATTATTTGATATTACAGGGATTGTTGAGATCCGTCTGTGCTGCTGAAGGCCTCTGTTCAATAATAAATTTGGCAGTTTAGGCCAATTTTTAAAATAAAAGTCATTTGCAAGATTTTTTGGCATGTGAACTATGCATAAGCTAGATGCGTGTCCTTGAATAATTCTGTTTTTTCTTAGACTTTAAAGTAAAAGATATGCTTGTGTGGATCATCGTTGGTGTCCTGTCATCTCTTATATGTTTAATCATGAGCTGGATAATGATTATGAAAGGGTACAGGTAAGCCACCAATTTCACAATTGCATGGAGTCCAAGATCAGAGAAAACTTTTCAAAAATAGACTTCCAATATTTGATTCAATTTCCTATAGCATTTGCCTTAGCTTATAAACTATTAGTTATAGGTATTTGACTTAATTTGCAACTGATAAAGCAGTGTTTCTCTCCTTAGGGAAACCAGGCTAAATTATCATTTGGTAAAGATCTGTCTCTGTTAGATGTGACTAATCTTGGTTAGTCATGTAATATTCATCAAACATTACTTGGAGTATCCCTGTTCCTGTAGGAGACATGTCTGTGGGTTTTGTCGTAATTTCCTAAAGTAAACAAGGTTATATTATGAGATTGTCTTTCTGCCAGCTTCTCTGTCAATTTCCCAAATTATTTCTTAGAATCCTGGCTAATTTCAATCAAATTCGAAAGAGAAAGGTGTTGCAAGGATTATTGCTTTTGTACAAGTCTGACAAAAAATACTGGCTGAGTAGAAGAAAGGGATGGAAACTGTGGTTGGAAAAGTCATGTCCTTCACCATAAATCCTGTTTAGTAGTAGTCTCAGGTGACAGTCAAACATGCACAGACAGCCCCACTATATAATATATAATATATATATATATATTAATTATTATATTATATATATAATTGTTATATATATATATATATATATATATAATAGTGCCTCACTTCACTATTTCTTGGCCAATGATGAATTTAAAATGGTATTAGAGAACTGGAGGTTAAGGGACAGATGACAATTAAAAGGACATTAGTAATTTTACTTTTTCCAGGTGAATGACTTTTGTACTACTGGTGTTTTTTATCTAAACATCTGAGGGTACTTTATGAGCTGTAACTGGATTTATCAATTACTCAGCTTAAGAGGCAGACAGGAGACAGAGGTCCAACTGGGACGTATAAGATATGGGAGAAGTGTTTAAAATCTCAGTCATATTCTGAGGAAATGGGAGAGCAAATAGTGAGCTAGAGTCTGTGTTTACGCGTGGTATGTTTGCTCCTTGTTTTTTTCAGAATGATGGCCTTCATCCTGCCACCAGTTCCAGGACCAAAGATAAAAGGCATAGATACACATCTGCTGGAGGTGAGTACCACAGCCAACAACAAAAGAATTCACCATAACTCACTTTTCCAACTTACGTATTAGCAAACACAGTTACCACAGTAAAGTGTAAAACTGCTTCAATTAATCAATGCTGGAAATAAGCAGCAGTTTTCCAGTTAAACATGTGGAGGATATGTGTGAGTCAGAGTTTTGTCTTTCACTTGTAACAGGAGTTTAAGAACAGGGTTTGTGGCTGCCCTGTTTCCTGGGACACGAGGAAATCCCTCTGAACTTCCTAGTAGCTCTTAAGGAAGATGCTCTCCGTAGTCTTCTGCCATGCTGCAGAGGCAGGACATGTCTGCACTGCAATTCTCCTCCATTTCCTTCTTGTTAAACTCAGGAGACTCATACCTGCCAAAAACTCCCTGCTCCTCCCACATAACAAACATTGTAATTTTAGGAATTTTAGGATTGTCTCCCTAACTGAGGAAACTCAGGAATTTTTCTTCCCTTCTTTCAATATTTTCTGCAGCAGTAGAATTCAGGTTTAGGTCTAGCCATGTAACTATTAAAGTGTTTGTATATTAAATATGTAGATTGTTCACAATTGTTCTAGTCATATAATCCCTAAGGTTGACAGTGAAAAATTGTATCTTCTTCATTATGCCTTCAGACAGGAAAATCTGAAGAATTACTGAGTGCTCTTGGTTGCCATGGTTTCCCTCCAACATCAGACTGTGAGGAACTACTGATAGAATATCTGGAGGTAGAGGACAGTGAGGATCAGCAACTCATGCCAAGTCATGACACTCCCAGTAAAAATACAAAAATCATACTGAAGGAAACAGACAGTGACTCAGGCCGAGGGAGCTGTGATAGCCCTTCTCTCCTCCCTGTGAAGTGCAGGGAATCCCGCAGCCTTCCATCTACTCTTCAAACACAAGATGTAAGAGCTAAAGAAAAGAAAGGGGGGAAAGGGAGCTGGGACACTCGGTGTACGGCCTCAGAACAGAAAACACTCCCTTGTGAAAGTATAAAGTCATGCACATGGCTGGCAGCTCAGTTACCCAGTAATCAGGCTGCCATGTTTGCCTACCACAGCACTGTGGAGGCATTCAAGATCACACTGAACACCACAAATGTGAACACTTCACCAGTTTTGGTAGGAAATGAAGAAAATCGTCAGTCGCTATATCCTATTGCTGAAACTGTGTATGATGATGTGGAAAAGGTAAGTGAGATGGAATATTCCAAAACTGACCAAACCACAGTGCAGGTCAGACAAAATGAACATAGTAACAAGTCACCTTTCCTGAATCCTAAACTAATGGACTATGTAGAAGTTCATAAAGTCAGGCAAGATGAGGAACCAACACTATTACTGAAACATAAAGAAAACAATGGAAAGACCAAAAAATGCACTGTTCCAGGAACCAGCAAAGAATATACCAAGGTCTCAACAGTTGTGGACCATCATATTTTAGTATTATTGCCAGACCAACGCAACCAGAACACACCTGTATCTCAAGAACCTGTAGCAGAAACATCTCAGAACCCTCAGCAAAGTCAAGCTGAAAAGAATACGAGCTACAGCACAACAACTCCAAGTGACTCCAGAAGAGACACCAGTGGATCAGACTACATGGATCCATCTTCCTTTATGCCCTCCTTTAAATAACCTTTTAGTACAGCACATACTTAGTAGTTATACACAGTAAAACAAAATCACATAGCAAACAGTTCTTTAGGAAAGCCTAGCCTTTGAAAGCCTAGCCACCTATGTGCATTGTACAGGTAATAAAATAATCTGTGACTCAAGGTAATAGTCATGGATGTAAATCCTGGATCATTAGCACACATTTCTGACACAGTGAAACGAGGTAATGGACCTTGTCTGTCATGAAAAATGCACTGTAAAATAGTTATTCAGTTCTGCAAAACTTCTGTTGGTTGAGGAAATACCACAGATTCAGCAAAGATGAAAATTGTTACGGGTCAGTCAGCAGACCATAGTGATCTGAGCAGTTCTTACATTAGATAAATCATTGCACAACTGTATTCTTACCTACAGTGTGTTTTCTTCTGAATGCATTCTGACACTGCATTAAGTTTTCTTTATCTTCTTTCTCAATCCTTGAGAAAAAAGAGCTCTTGTACATGACAAATCCTATATAAAAGCGAATATATTCTACAAATGGCAGTAAAATAACAAATTCTTCTAAATATATTTTTACTTCGTTTCAATGTGACAGAAAACTGCATCCCATTCATATCCTAATCCAGACAAACCAAAATGAAAAAGAAAGTAGGATAATATATGATATACTGCCTTACTGTATATAATATACAATTTTACTTTAATATAAGCCCATATGTTTAACTATCTATTTTTAAAGGCTATTTTTCTATTACCAAAAAAGAGCAAAATAAAATATTTTTTAATTTCCCAATGCTATTTAGCTGCCTAGGAACTTTTCTCTTTCCTTCTGCTGAGGCAGTAACAAGTAAAGCTATAATTTCTATACAAAGCATAAAATTAAACTTTATAGTAATTAAGAATATGGAGACATTTTTAAACTATATTTCTAATACATTACAGATATATTACTATTTGAATTGTAAATTATTTGTTTCACAGGTTTTTTATTACCTGTAATTATATAATTAAAATAGAGTTTAGGTTTTGAGACCCGAGGTTCTTTCCCTTTGAATTTGTACTCTGATGCCAATTGTAAATGACATTGGGCTCTCTTGTATCCTGCACTTTTCTCTGAGCCTGGAAGTAAAGATTGAAGTCAGATTTTTCATAATGAATTTATGAACATTAGTTTTGGAATCAGCCTCCAAGGTCTGATTCAGACCTCCACTGAAAAAGCAGTGGTAATGAGATGAGTCCATGTACTTGGGCTGATCATGTGTCCCCAGAATAGCAGTGAGAATAGTAGGGATCCATTATATCCCATGTAACTGAGGACAGAATCAAAATTATACTGTAGTGACTGCAAAGTTGCTCTGGCCTTCCTTCTTGAAACAAAAGTTCTATTTACTCCAGAAAAGTATGACCATGTGAGGACAGATTGAAAGTGGGCAAGTATTTAGCCAGCATCTCTAGCTTCAGGGGAAACAGGAAAATTAAGGTGAGGGAATGATCCTGTACCTGTGGAGGACAGTGTATTTGATAGACGGGCTCTCTTTTGTTAGTCTCCTTCCTGAACAGCTTTACTTTTCTCCATATTTTTATAATTTTATGCACTGAGCGAGCCTTCTTGCAGTATCAGCTGCCTGCTGCAGAGCCAGACAAAAGAGAATTTCAGATTTTGAAGGTCCCAGAAGGCCACAGTTAATTCAGAGAACCAGATTCTTGCCCTTTACTTGCAAAGCCATGGAACTGCTCAAGCACAGGTTGGTAGAACCATCTAGCCTTTGCACAGGCAGGACATTTGAACTTAAGTAACTATCTGTGTGTCTATAAATGTAAGGGGTCGTGTAGACTGTAACATTAGGGTGGAATCAGATTTAGAGCCTGTCCTCTATACAGGCAGCTGCCCACTTTCAGGGGCTGATCAGAGCACTCTGGATGCTCCACTGAAGGTGTGGGAAGGTATCCTAGATTCCTAATTCAACCACTTATTTAACATGTAAAGACATGAAGGGGCTACTCCTGGTATCAAACATAAAACTCTGTTCAGTTATAGTTAATAGAACAATTTTACCATAGATACTCTGTTTGTAGTATACCTCACAAATTTCTAGAGATGCTAGAAGTACTGCAAAGAAACTCTTGAGTTATGAGGAAACTTGTGTGTGTGGAAGTATGTAAGCTGACAACACACTGTGTCTGACAGTATTTTATTAACCCTTCAGTTTTCTGACTGAATCTGACAGAGCTAATAGGATCAGACATATTCCTCTTTCTTTGCACAGACAGCTCTATCTGTGTTGTTTCCTACACCTAATGATGTGCATAAAGATATGCTGCTACAGGCCTTCTGGGATGTGTATAGTTATGCACAGAAGCTGTAGTATCTCATCAAGCCTAGAGCCTAAAGATGTTCCTTCTAGAGTAGATTTCTTAGGTTAGAGCACATTTACTATCCAGACGTACAACAGCAACAGGCTGTTCCCATTGTATCTTTTTACATGAAGTTACTTTTCATCTGAAGCAAACAGACGCAACAGTTAGCAGATTTTAAGTGTATGATTCATCCTGCTTAACTGTAGGCATGTGTGCCTCCAATAATCCACAGAGAAGGAGTGTCAAGGAGTTTCTCTGCTGTGTCATAAATGAATACTGAAACTGTAAAATAGTTGTAGCCTAAATTACTTTGTGTGGTGTTGAGCATCTCCCACCTTTGCTGCTGAATGTCTCAATATGCCAGATCACCATGGCTCCCTGTGAAAAGGGAAAGTCAACTACAGTGGAAAAGGGGCATTTGCTTGCTGCTTTGAAGTTTTGGGGGATTTGCTAGCTAAATGTAATTTGAACGCATTGTCATAAATATATTTAATTCTTGAAGCTGAACAAATGTGCAGATAGATTAATTTTCCCTTGGATTTGCTTATATTTTCCAAAACACCTTGCTCCTCTCAGAGGCAGAGTTTCTGAAAGTGACCTTAAACATCTGAAAGTACATTAAAAAAATTAAAAACAAGTGTTCTGTAAAATCAAAATAACCTTCAGCTAAGTGTTTGGTCCTTTGAATGTTCAAGTAATGTTTTCTGTTTGCAACAATATTTTTGCTCACAGGTCTTTAAGCTTTTCATTAGGAAGTACATGAGTTTTTGCAGCAGTTCTACAGAGTGAATCAGTGTAAAATTATGACACACCAGTGGAGAAAAACAGGCCCTTGATACCTCCTTTGATATCCAGAGGGATGAACAGAATTTACCCCAGGAACAGGGATCAACCCTCTAACTCTTTTACCATTGGTCAAATTTCTCACTTGGAGTAACTATTTCAAGAATGTGAATGATGTTTTCAATGTCTAAGTTATCCACTTGTAATTTATAGTATGAACTACTTTGTAATAGCATAAAAGCCCTAAAAGGTAGCATAAAGACTCTTCTGCATAATTAGTTTTACAAAATTCCTAAAATTGAACATACATATTTTATTTAATTACCTTTCCTTCTGACTCAGACTAATTTTATTAACATTTTTTCTTCAGTATTGGCAAATATGATTCGTTACCTTACAGTTGTTTGCTAGATTTTTTTTTTTTTAGCAGAGACATATTTGATATGCATGTTTAGTATTTCTGTGTAATATTTCAGACTTTGGAAGAAATACAAACTAACGAATTGGCACGTGCTCACAAAGTGCAGTTATCACACACGATCAGGACTTTAGGTTTGGTCTTGATGATACTATGTAACTACAAAGATTATTTAACAAAATGCAGTGAATTAACCTGATATACTATTAGTAAGAGGATGTATGTATTTATGGAACAAACTGTAAAACAAATATGTAACAATGATTTATGTAAAACCAGTGAATTCTGTAGTATATCTGTCTGTGTGTCTATGTTTAAATGGCTGAAAAATAGTCAGCTGCTTTAAATGTCATTCAAGTATTCAAAGTGTATAGCAGCAGGTGTTCAAAATGAATAAGCAGAAATTTTTTGTGCTCTCTGAAGCATTGTATGTGTGGGGTTTACATCATGAAGCCTGTAAGTGTATTTCATAATTTCATGGCAACTATTAACTGATCTGAAGGTGTTGTGCAAGGAAACTGAAGTCCTGTAAGCCAGTTGATAGACATCAGACATCTTCTACAAAGCCATAAAGACAAATGAAGTGAAAAAAGCATCATGAGATAAGGCATCACATTCTCAAATAATTGCTACCTCAGATTTTTTTTTTTCTCTCCCTTTAAATGGCAAGCAGGAAAAAGCATTTTGCTTTGTGTGTAAATTTGTGACTCATTCTATCAAGAATTTAAAAATTTTATTTGAAAATTCAAATTATTTTTGTTAAGAAACAGCTTGTCATGGAATCATCACTTGCATGGCAGTGGTAGTATGAGGATGGAATGTTCTAGATGTGTAGCAAAATTAAATGGTTTTAATATTAAAAAA
>VZRH01000519.1:0-27311 GCA_013397555.1 Urocynchramus pylzowi | reverse complement strand
CCCGGGGGGGGCCCGGGGCGGCGGAGCCGGGCCCGCCGGGGACCCCGCACGGCTCCGGGCAGCGCGGAGGGATGGCGGCGCCCTGCCCCTAGGCGGAGCAGCGCGGGGTGGAAGCGCTTTCGGTGTAGCTGCAAATCCCTTGGGAAGAGGTCCAAGGGTAGAACTTCCCTAACTCATGGGTTTTCAAGTACTTTTTTGAGGCTGGACTCTTGTAGATTCTGTATCATTAGTGCTCTAAGTGGTTGTCAGGGAAGTGACATTCTATCAAGTTAATTTAAGGAAAATTTATTCTTCAGTCATTTACATTTCACGTGTGTTTTAGAAATTGGTAAAAACCTTTAGCTTTTAAAAACAAACGAGTAACTCTCAGGAGTTGGTGTTCTAGGTACAGAAATACAGTCTCTTGAAGTAACTCCTTGCAGAATCACAGGATGGGTCAGGTTGGAAGGGAACACAGTGGGTCATCTGGTGCAGCCTCACTGCTCAAGCAGGGCCATCCCAGATCACTTGGCACAGGATTGTGTCCAGAGGGTTCTTGGGTATGTCCAGCGAGGGACATACACTCCACAAGCTGTCTGAGCAATCAAGTACTTCTTTCTGATACCTGCTGTGCATGGGCAGTTCAGTGAAAGGCAGGATGGTGTGGTGTTCCCAAGATGGCTGGCACCAGCCCAGCCCTGGCTTCTGGAGTTGTCAGGGCCCTAAGCACAGCTCATGTCCCCTGAACAGCCTCCCCCAGGGCTGTACCCCTTGCCCAGGAGCCCTATTTCATCTCTGCCCTGAACCTTCAGTCCCTGCCTCAGCTGAGCCGTGAGCCTTGGCACCAGCCCAGCCCTGGCGCTGTCTCCTGGATGGACTTTGGACTCCTGCTGTAGCCTTGTGTCCAGCCCTGCCTCTGGCCCTGTCTGCTGCTGCTCCTGCCTGGGCTCCCTGGGTGGACCCTGGACCTGACTCAGCTCCATTTATGCGAGGCATTCTCAGTGAACCCTGCTCTGCCCACCTCGTTCGGGTCTGTTGGGGCTCTGCCCTGCTCCCTGGGAGCACTGCCCATGCTGCAGTCACCCTGGGCACCTGACTGTAGAGCATTCACCCACTGTTTCCAGATAAGAACTTGTATTGGAAGCAGATTTTATTTTTTAAATAAAAATTATTCTTCCGTCAAAATAGAAGTCCACGTGAAACTGAAAACTTGAGTTTTAATGGGTGAAACATAAACACCTTTCTTTTAAAATTACATATATTCTGCCTCTTATTTTTCCCCAAAGAAAACTTCTCAGACCAAAAAAACCGTCCAAGATTTTCTGTGACTGTAGCTCGCGTGTTCCATGAACAAGCTTATTGAGCAAATCTTTTAAGTGTGTAGTTTGCCAAGTGTTTCATAATTCTCTTACTATTTTATAGTTGCCTTTAGGCAGCAGACATGGAAAAGTTCTGTCTCCACACAAGCAAAAATGCCTCCTTGTGATTTTGTACCTGAAAAATATGAAGTAAGTCATGCATACTACACTGGATTTAAATAAAGCTTCATTACTGGGGTTGGGTGATAGGTTCATCTGCTAAATATGATTATAAAATTTGCTTCTTTGGGCACAGCCCAACTGCTACAGCAGTTGGATATAACCTGTAGATGTACCTGTGTGACAAATCTGTAATTTGAAAACATTTAAGAAAGAGGTATGTGCAGAACAGCAGACCCATTTCCAAAAGCTGAGTTTCAGAGGTTTGTAGAGCAGCCTTCTATATGCCAGAATCTGTTACAATCTTAATCCTGCAGACAGCTGTGTAACCTACGTGCTCCACAGCACCTCCATGAGTCAGGATCTTTAGAAGGCATGGCTGGATACTGACTGTTACTGTTTTATTCCCCTCAGTCCTATCCGTATGAACGAATGCAGAAGATCCGTGAACAAAATATTGCGCCTTCGCTGCGAACGTATTACAAGAAGCCATTGCTGCTGCACCAGGGACACATGCAGTGGCTGTTTGATCATCAGGGACGGAGATACCTTGATCTCTTTGCTGGAATTGTCACTGTCAGTGTTGGACACTGTCACCCGTAAGTATGTTGCTTTTTGATTTATGGTATAAAATGCAGGAAGAGACACCTATGTTTGTTCTGTGCTTCATTGATCTGCAGCACTGTGAGCCTAAAACCAGAACATAATTGACTGAATTGTCATGTGTCACAGTTCAGTTTCTGCTACATTTTGAAGAATTTATTAATTTGGTCTACTTCTTCCTCCATCTGGCCACAGTGCAGCATCTGCGTTTGCAGAATCAATAGCACAGAGGTATGTGCATGTAGGAGTGAGGAGTCTGTGTGGAATTCATTCCCTTTGTCTCTCCCTTGCTACGAGCAGGAAGGTAACTATGGCTACCCAGAAGCAGCTGGCTCGCCTGTGGCATACCACCAACATCTACATGTACCCAGCAATCCACGAGTATGCTGAGAAGCTAACTTCTCTTTTTCCAGATCCACTGAAGGTAAATTGCTTCTGACAGGAGCAGGGGCTGGTGAAGTGGGTCTCTGTTTATAAGAAGCATTTATTAAATAATCGAGAGCCATGATATCTCTAGAGAGAAAATCTGTATGGGGAATACAGACTGTCAGTTAAAGAGCACAAGGGTCCTCAGGGCCTTTTCTTTACAGCCAGCTGTAGACAAGCATAATATCCCCAATTTCTGTTCTGTTTGTTTTCTCCCTTCACTTGTCACTGTGAAGAGGCATTGCAGGCTTAAAAATTACTTTAAAGGAACAAAGAAGACGTTTAGTATTCTTACATATAGCTGGTCTTAATTTTCTTGATCTCATGAAAATCCACAGTGAAAATTGTTTGACAGTATTTTGTGTAGTATGTGTAAATGTTTACCAGCATTTAAATAGATAGACCACAAAAATGTCATGTTTAATATTTACAGTAAGAAAAATAATTTTTGTTTTCAGGTAAAATAAATTGGTGATAAAATTAAATTGGGCTAGCAGAAGAGTATGAAGCTATTGCAACCTTAAAGATGGAAAGAGAGTAAAAAAAAAATTTTAAACGTGCTGCTTAGTTTGACCCAACACTTTAATTTCTTTCTATCAGAAATCCATCTTTGGAAATCCTGTAAACTGAAACCCTTTGAGATTGTTCTGTACCCTCCCAGGGCACATCAGTTGGATCTTTGTTCTCATCTATAGCATAAGGGCAGCACTAATTTCATCATGGTGAGGTCGCCCTGTGGCAGTGCTAGGCTGGAATTCATGGTGTTACTAAGGGACATGGTCTGATGCTGAAGAAGGAGGGGGTGTTTTTGTTCTGTACTGATTCCAAGCGTTCTCCCACAGGTGGTTTATCTCACCAACAGTGGGTCAGAAGCCAATGATCTAGCTATGTTCATGGCAAGGCTACACACTCGTAACTTCGACATCATCTCTCTCAGGTAGTGCCGACAGAGCTTCACAAAACTACTCTGTGTATGGGATCACTGTCTACTGCCTAAAACGAGAAATAACTGAGAACTCTTTCATCCCAGGTCTGCAGAGGAGGATGCTACAAAATTACTTTATTTGACAAAGAGGAGTAAACCAGGAGCTGAAGTTTTCATACAGCATGTTAGGACTAGTTTGCAATAAAAATGCAACCTGCAATTTTTGCTTGTGTCACCTAGAAAATTATCTGATGTCTGTGCTTTGGTAGACTTTTGTTCATGGCCAGACCAAGTCTGAGCAACTGCTTCGTTCTTCCTCCATTTCCCTTCTGCAGTGCCCCTGTGTGAGGGGTGCAGAGATACCTCTGGAACAGTGGTGCAGTCAAGCACAGCAGGGAACTGCTCTGCCTGGGAGCTGATTTTTTCTTGTTTGCTTTGCTGCCTTGTTTTTCTATCAGAGCCCTGAACCACAGTTCATTGCACAGGTACACAAACTGCTCTTATGGCTTAATGACAGGGATGGATGTGGGCTGAACACCAGTACACTGTAAACACCAGCGTAAACAGTTCACTTTACTGTGCAGCTCAGGGGGCCTCCAATATTAGAATGAAAGGCCATGTTAATGAAGAGCTGTATTTTTCTGTTACTGTGTTCAGCAGAACATTGGGTACCTACCTTGCTTGTGTATTCTCACTAACCAACTTTGATTTTTATATAAAACTGACAGCAAACCACCATCTAGTTTAATGATTGGCAACGCCTGTTGGAGACAGCAGCTGCTTCCAAGATTCAAAAGACAGAGATGTTTGCTCTGCAGGGATCAGGTATTACAGCAAACTTCATGAGGGACTGTCTGAATTGCTGTTGGTTCAAATTATTGTACTCATCTCATCTCAAACATTTCTTCACAGTTTTTATATTTCAAATAGCAGTCAGAGTCAAAAGGCAGAGCAAAAAATGGCAGTAGGAATCTTCTTAGTTTCAGTGCAGTTTCAGTGCAACAATGCACATTTTTCCCAACAATTTACATCTCGGAAGCATGCCTTCTCAGAACTGATATTGCTCCAGACAGTTCTTGGAAACAAGTGATGTTGATCTGCTTTGTTTTTTTGAACAGAGGAGGATACCACGGAGGCAGCCCTTACACGCTGGGTTTGACATCTCTGACTCCTTATAAGCATGGTGTCGCCAATGGCTTTGGCTGTACAACTGTGAGATCTTTTTAATTTTTTTTTTTTATAATCTGGGTAACTAACAGTTTATTTGAGTATTTCAGCAATTGCTATGTTTTCTGCCCTCAAGCACTTTATGGTCACTAATCAAAACTGCAGTGTAGCAGTTTCTGCTGTGTCAGTTCAACAAGAGCCAGAGTCCCCTTTTCTTCTATGTATAGTTTCTTAGGCTAATTTAGAGTTAGGACAGCCATAACACAAGTGATCCATGACTTGCAGTTCTTTAGTCATGCTTGATGCTTGCATGGGAGTCTGTGTAAGGAGCAAAATAATATTCTGAACCACTTTTTCAAGTTTGTTTTGGCAGATCTGTGAAAAGCTGCTTTCAGAGGGTCTGGAGCAGATCGTTCACAATAATGACTGGGAATCCTATTTCAGCAAGACAGGAGACATATCTGTTAAGGAGATCCACAGAGGTTAAATAGCAGTATGTTATCTCCCTGCCATTAAGCAGATTGGAGTAACTTCTAGAAGCCACTATTGCTGACTCCAATAGTTACAGGTGACAGCTCAGCCACATTATGAACCATGGGAAGGCTCATTTACAGCAGCTTCCCAGCCATCTCAGTGAGTGCCCAAACTCATGTGGTATTTCAGCAGCAGCAAGGATTAGAAAGCTGGAGTTGTTTCTATTAGATCTGCCTGCTTCACTGTACTTTGCAGATTTTGTTCATATTTCAGATTACCAAAATACTACCAGCAACTGTTAAAATGCTGGCATTACCTTTTGATAACCAATATCCTGACAAAGAATGAAAAAAGGAATAAAAAATTAGTTGAGTGGCTATTGCTGGAACAGTTTAAACTTTTTTGGTTCCAAAACTGTCTTGGTTATTTGGTGTTAGTCCCAAGTGTTCTTCACACAGGTTCCTTGAACTGTGTTTGCCCCTTGACTCTAACAGCTGTTTTTTCTGTTTTGCCATTAGTCATTAGACCAAAAGATCTCTTAGAAAGGTGTCATCAAATCTGTAGCTATTTCTCTTATGCTTGACAGACAATGTTACCAGATGTTTTTCGTGGTCCATGGGGAGGCAGCCATTGTAGAGATTCTCCAGTGCAAACTGTTCGAAAATGCAGCTGTACTGAAGGTTGGTCCATGACAAAAATTTGGTTTTCGGATTGCAAAATACTAGAGGGCTGTGAAAATAGGTTATAATTACCTCCTCAAGCAAAGTAGATGTCTGATTAGGTTTTGCAAGGCTGACCCCCAAAAAAAGTACTGCAGAGAATCTCAGGACCCTACATCTCAGTGGGAAAAATCTGGGACAGATGACACCAGGTTCTCAGATTTCTTCTTGAAATCCCAGTGTTCGTTTCCAGTATGTGTCATGATCAACTCTGGAAGCTGTGGAACTCACTTCAGCACATCTGGAAGAACAGAAGTATTGATGGTCTTTTTCGCAGTTTTTAAAGTTCTGACAGCTTTCTAGCTTTTATATTGGAATAAGGCAAATAGTAAGGACAACCAGCAATAGGCAGAGGTCTTACACAGGGCAAAATGTTCCATACACAACACAGTGTGAAATCTCCTCTACTGCTCTGCAGCTGACAACAATTCCAATCAGTTTTTCTACTATTTCAACAAGCACTTTTTATTATTTTAATTCATATGCACACATAACAGAATGGTTTGTTTTTAGCTTTGCCATCCCTAGTGAACGGCCACATTAGCCATACTAATTGCTCTGTTCTTTATTTAAGCATAGACTGTATTCTCCAAAATCCTCCTACCTGCACTAACCATGGAGTACACATTTACGAGAAGAAACTCTCTCCTTTAATGTTTAGCTTCTTACTGTTCATTTGAGAGATGGTATTTACCATACAGTCATACAACATTTGTTGCTTAGATGCATAGTTTCATGTTTTACAGCTAGTTTTGTGTCATACTAAGTAAATTCCTTTCAAACTGCTTCCCCTGTAAACAGGTGCCTGTCTTGCTAAAGACCAGTACATTGAACAGTTCAAAGACACTCTGAATACCTCAGTGCCCAAGACAGTTGCTGGATTTATTGCTGAACCAATCCAAGTAGGTAGTTTGCCATTTCTCCATTGCGATAGCACAAGTGGTGTGAAATACTCAAATCTGATATTCTTTAGCAGCAACCTGAACATAGATGTTTGCTGATTCTATGATTTTGTAATGCTTTAAACACCTTAAATGTTTGAAAGATTGGATGCACTGCCTTCAAATTTCAGCTTTTGTCACTGACTTCAATGGAACTAAAATTTTTCTGGTGAAATTAAACACAGAATCATGATTAAACATACACCTTTTTTCTACATTTAAATAGTGAGTGTGATGCATGCTATGGTTTGGTTTCTATTATCTTCTTTCAATTTTCATTACTATTTCTGTAAACTTTTAACTCAATCCCCCTTCTCCCTCTTTTTTATCCACTATATTTTTAACAGCTGTCCAGCAACTGATGGCCACAGGATTCATTCTCCTAATGTTTCACCCTACATTCACAATTGCTTTATATATGGTTTTTCAATAGGAAAAATGGAGAACTTATCCCAGGCAAGAGAAACAATGTGAGAACTGTGACTACAAGGAAAACTGGAGTAGTTCTCTGGTTTTTGCTGTTTTCTAAGTACTTACATACTTGAGTCTAAAAAGCTGTTCTGGTCCAGGTGCAGGGAAAAATTGAATTTCCAAGGCAAATGCAAACTGTCAAGAAGAAAAGACATTGAGGAGGCAATGTTCTAAACAAATTAACCAAAGAAGGACTATGAATTCTGTGGTCAGCTTCACTAGCAAACAGTTCCTGGGTTTTGCTGTAGATTTTCATGGTCCTTGTTTTGGCAGTTTATTGTTAATTGACTTGGTCTTACAATGATCATGGCCTCACAAACATTCCTGCCAGCACAACTAGTGGAACAGCAGGCAGCACTGTGGAATGGGAATGCGTGACCTGAGCAGGAACTTTCTGAAGTGGTTTCGTTGCTGGAGCCAGAAGCTTGTAACAGCAGTCCTGCTGTTACCTGAGGGCTGCTAGGTTTTTTTCTCAATAGAATTCCTGTTTTCTTGTTTGTTCCTGAAAACATTGTGTTTCTTTCTTGGCAGGGTGTTAATGGAGCTGTTCAGTACCCAAGAAATTTCTTAAAGGAAGCTTATCAGCTTATACGGGAAAGAGGGGGCCTTTGCATTTCAGATGAAGTGAGTCAGGTTTTTTTACATAAGAATTCTAGAGTAGGGTACCTCTGAAAGTTATCCTAAAAGAATCAGGTGAAGCCTGGAAATAATCTAAGTGAAATATGATACACTTCATAGCTTAAGTTTAACACAGTGTTAAACTGCATCTATCCAAGCATAGGAGCCTCCCAGTTTTTACTGCCTTTATTCTCATTTTGGGCAAAGGTAATATTTGTAGCAGACTTCAGTCCTTACCTTCTGGGAGCAGTAAATTTACACAAATATGCAACAAGTGCTACTTGTGATGGAAGATTTGTCAAAATAACCCTTCCTTTTATGAGTATTATTGACACACATAGAATACAGAAGAGACTTGATTGCTGTACCTCTGTAAATATGTTTTAAAAGTACAATTTTCTTAGCTAAAACAATATTAAAATAGTATCAAACGCTTCAAATGCTTTTACATTTCCTCTCCACTTTGAAATGGAGGCTGCATCTTACTTGTGCATCCAACCAGGCCTGACATGATGACATGTTATCACATGAAAGAAAAACCCAATTACAATAAATAGCATTTTGTGTAGAACCATCTGAATAAGAGTCCTAATACGAGTTGACTCCAGATGAAGTTGCTGTTTAATGCAAATCAGTAACAATAGAAAGACCAGAAAAGGAACTATACCATAAAGTGTGCAAAAGTGATGAGTGTTTCTCTGATTTTTTCCTTTGAAAGGTACAGACAGGATTTGGACGGACAGGCAGCCATTTCTGGGGGTTTCAAACACATGGTGTAGTCCCTGACATCGTTACTTTGGCAAAAGGAATTGGTAATGGCTTCCCAATGGCAGCTGTTGTTACAACAAAAGGTATGAGTGTTCTGCTCCACTATGATCTAAAACAGAGTAATTGAAAATATAATATAAAATAATTATTTTGTGGAGAGATATGTGTTTAAAAAGCTGAATGTTACTTAAAACTTTATCTCAATCTATCTTTTGACAAATGAATTGGATCCTCATTGCTTCACTTGTTTCACCACATGTGCCGTATCAGTACAGAGCTGTATTTAAATGGGTTTAATTGTATAACTGAAGCAGGAATGAACATGTGAGTGTTTTGTAGAGCTGGTAAAAGAGCCTGGAAATCCTCACTGAATTCACTGTTTTACTGATAAATATACTGTGAATAAATAGGGCAGGACGTTACCCAGCTGCCTGATTCCCACAAATGGCAGGTTCAATCTAGTGAGGCAAATCTGTAGATAGCAGGTGAGAGCATGTGTTAGAAAAGTGAATATTATAATAAGTTTTGTTTTGGAATATGCTAGGCAATATAGTTTTTGGAAACAGTCATATTTTGCACAGACTGCTTGCAGGAAATCTTATATGTTGTCTCCAGTAGAATCAGAGTTGAACCACAGCAAATGAAACTGTTGTTACAGTAAAAAATGTTTAAAGCAATCCAGTACCAGTTACCAAACAAGGCAGAGGAGGCCACAAGATGATCAGAGGGGCAGAGCACCTCTCCTAAGAGGAAAGGCTGACAGAATTGGGATTGCTCAACCTGGAGAAAGCTTTGGGATGACCTTTGCGCCCTTCCAGTGTAAGAAGAATGGAGACGGACTTTTTACAAGAGCATGGAGTAACAGGACAAGGAGGAATGGCTTTAAACTGAAAGAGATTAGGTTTAGATTACGTATGAGGAAAAAAATCTTTACTGTGAGTGTGATGAGGCACTGGCACAGGTTGCCCAGAGAAGCTGTGGATGCCCCATCCCTGGCAGAGCTCAAGGCCAGGATGGATGGAACTATGAGCAACCTGGTCTGGTGGAAGGTGTCCCTGGCCATGGCAGAGGGGTTGGAACTGGATGATCTTTGAGGTCCCTTTCAACCCAAACCATTCTGTTGGAACTGGATGATCTTTGAGGTCCCTTCCAACCCAAACCATTCTGTGGTTCTATGATTTTGTGATTCTATGAACTGAAGGAGTAACCAGTGTTGTTGTTTTTTCTTCTAGAGATTGCAAGTTCCTTGGCTCAAAACCTTCACTTTAATACATTTGGAGGAAATCCTCTGGCCTGTGCAGTTGGAGCTGCAGTTCTTGATGTAGGGAGAACATTACATAAATTTATTTATACCACAAGATCTTTGTATCAAAAGATGAAAGTTGCACGTATAAATTTCTGTGTGGGAAATTTTTAAAATAACTAAGTGCATAAACATATGCATGTATACATGCATGGCCAGTGTGTCCCATACACAGGAAAAAAATCCTGATTAGTTTAATAGCAGAAATTTTCAGATCTCTAGAAAGAGTAGGAGTCCTATAATTATGACTTCAGAATCATCTTTATCTCCTTGGAGCTCTCTACTTTATTAATAAAATTGTAGGAGAGTACTTTCTCAAAAGCCTTAGTTAATTCTTTCATAGCACTACACAAATCCACAGCTAAGCAAATCTATTTTCTGGCATATATGCTTAACAAAATTTTACTTTATGCTTTATGCAATTTTACATCATGCTTATGCATGAAGCATAAAGCTTTATGCTTACTTTATGCTTTTACCTTATGCTTAAAAAAACCTTAATGACAGACAGTTACAAATACCTACGGTCAGAAATCCTTTTGTTAAAAAAAAAAATCTCATGAAAAAGAAAACAGAAAAATGTGCAACATATTTCACTTATTATCCAGTCTAAAATCAGTGGGTAGTAGGTCACTACCACAAATCAATTTGTCTTGATTATGCACAGAACATTCATTCCTGAAGCTCACTTATTTACAGCAGACACTGTTTCTATTCATGTTACTTTCCTGAGTGGTTTGGGGGGTTTAAGCTATTAATAAGATGGATGATTGTATAAAGAACCCATTTTTGGGGTTTTTCGTCTCTGAAATAACCTGGAGCCAAATAATCCCAAGGAAATTGTTAGAGTCAGAAAGAATAAAATGAAGTTGATAGAAAAAGGAAGAGTAGAAACAAGCCCTTTATCTTATGTAATTATTTTTTACATGCAATTTTTCTAAATGCAGATGTTAAGTTCATCTAATGGTTTGTGTGTAGGCACCAGTAAGTGCCAGCAAATAAGAACTCTGATTAAGGAAGATTGTAAAGAATGAAGAAAAGGCTGTTATTAAAAAACATGTTGTTGCTAAATATAATATAGTATTCAAGCTGTTCCCTGCCTAGTACACACAGATAAGCCTAGTAAATTGTGTTCTTCTCATGATACTGAAAAAAATTTAAATATTTCGGTAAGATTTTGAAAATAATCCTTCTAGTCAGGTATTTTCCAGTTACAAGTACATGTGAGCAGGAATCACTGGATTAAATGTAAGTATTAAGAAAAATGTGAAAAGTGCCACAGAAACATCAAAGTATTGTGTGCAATCGTATTCTGATGCTGTTAAGAGGATTTTAAGAGAAGAAAAATGTGAGCACTGAGGTAGTCAAGGAACATAGCAAGAAGTGAGATAAATGTAGTGTCAAGTTCAATGGGGATTAACAGAATGTGTTGAAAGTTTTTCCTGCAACATTGTCATGGTATTTCATTTTAACCAGGCTATTGAAGAAGATGGTCTACAAAAAAATAGTGAGGATGTGGGAACATACATGCTGCTGGAGTTGGCTAAACTACGGGATAAATTCGAGATTGTTGGAGATGTCCGTGGCAAGGGACTTATGATTGGAGTAGAAATGGTGACAGATAAGGTTAGTGACTTCTTCATTCCTTTCAATTTACAGTGCCATTGAAGGTTTTATCACATTTTATTTTAGCTGAAATAACAGAAATATTTCCTGTTAAAAAGCAGACAGTGCAGTGGGAAAACATTGCTCTGGCTAAAAATGAGCCAGAACATTCCATCATTCAGCTATTTCACAAGCTTTGAGTAAACAGTGACATGCACCTTAACTGCACAGGCTCATGAGAGCAGGTTATGCAGCTAAAATTTTCAGATAGAGCTGGGATTTATTGGAGAGACTGGAATATACATCTTTGTCACAGAACTAATTCAGAATATCTAAGTGAAGTTTAATATTTCCTTTCCTTAGGACAGCCGACGGCCTCTTCCAGCTGAAGAAATCAGTCAGATCTGGGAGGACTGTAAAGACATGGGGGTTCTGCTCGGTAGAGGAGGGCTCTACAGTCAGGTACTGAACCTCTGGTTATAAATAAAGCTTATTTTCTATTCTTGTGAACTACATCCCTGCTTCCCTCAAGTTAATTTGGTTTAGTAAATAAACTAGAAAATGTATACTCTTAAGAGCTATCTCTGTTTAATGTTGCTTATTTTAAAACTGGGCAGGAACTATATGATTCTTTTCAAATATTCTGAACAAGCTCAAAGCTTGGAGTTTTCCTTCAGAGGGACAACTTCCCCTAGAAAACCAAGGTACTACAGTCTTTGCAATTTAGAAGAACTCAGCAATACTCAGGACCAAGTCTTTGCACAGTTTAGGTTATCACCTGACACATCAGTACAAAACTAGTAGTTCTTTGAGTCTGGGGACCTGGTAATGTTCTAATTCTATGCTAATTAAAGGGGGGGGAAAATGGTGTTGACAGCAAGTTCAGCAACAGCACCAAAGAGAGAAGTGGATGTGAAGGCCATCAGCCCACACCTGCTGGCAGTAGCCAGGACACTGCAGCAGCTCCCTGCAGCACTCAGCTAATGGCAGAGAATTGCCTCAGGGCTGGCCCGGTCAGTGAAGCCCTCTGACACAGAGGGGGCAGCTTCCATCTGAGATGGATGGAAGGTAGCTAAAATAAATCAGACACTGTGTCTGTCACCTCATCAGTTCTTCCCTAAGTCACAGACCAGAAGGCAGGTAATAAGCTGAAGTTCAGTGCAGTAAAACCCCATTCTGTCTGATAAGAGGGCTGTTTACCTGTGAGTGTTTGCTTCTGCGGGGGCTGTGGGTGGGAAAGCCCATTACTCTGCTCTTCCTGTATTAAGTTCCATGACGTGGTGCCAAAAAAATCTGAAATTTAAGATTCTAATGGAAAATAAATACTCTTGGAAACATAGATTGAACATTCAGATTTAAGCAACTGTGTTCTTGACAAGTGTAGCTGTACATATAACCCTTCCTGATCAACGTGCTTTCCAGCTATAGCACCCTAACTACAATATAGTATTTAGTGATTCATTCATAATGCATTCTCTTAAAAGCCTTTAAAAACAGCCTATAATAAAACAGCAAATCGGCTGACACAATGCAAGAGCCTGCCACTCTCAGCAGATACTACTTTTCCCTGTGGTGGAGCTGCAAGAAAGGAAAATACGTCTGTCTCTGTTCTTTCTTTGTACAAATCCATCTGAGTTTTTACTCTGTCTCTGTCTGCTGAAACAGAGCTGCAGACACGACCTACTCTACTTAGGTCTTTTGTGGAGGCAGTTAGGTTATCAAGAGGGGGTCATGAGTCAGATGCAATTCAGTGCAGTCAAGTTCAAAATTGCTCCACTTCAGAGTGCATTTATCATAAGCCTCAGTGCCTGCACTGCTGTTCTCCTTTTTTCCTCACTTTTTTGGGGCGGGAGTGCTGACCCAGATAGACTGCTTGAAACCATATTCTTTCCATACAATTTGAGCATTTCTTTTTCTTTTTGTTCTCTCTCCTCAGACATTCAGAATTAAGCCTCCTATGTGCATTACTAAGAGGGATGTCGACTTCGCTGTGGAAGTATTTCATACTGCTTTACAGAGACATGTGGAAAGAACAGCTGCAAAATAGAATTGATTTTTTTCCTTCCATGAGAGGCACACACAATCCCTGATACTTGCGACCCAGACTGGGCACTAATCTACCCTGGAAAATAAAATCACACTGTGATGATTACATGTTTGTTCAGTATCATAAGAGCATTCTGACAGATACAGTGTTCAGCAAAGGATATGGTGTAATCTGTTTTGTAAATCTATAGTTCAATTCTACAGTGCTGATTTGTATGAACTGCACACCTATTTTGCCATTACCAAAAAAACCCTGACTGGATTAACAGGATATCAAATGGAGAGGCAGGCATGTGTTCTTCTTTCCCCTGTGAAAATCCTATCAAAATCAGTAATTTTTAGCAAGAGTGACAGAAAGAGTTGGGAAAGAAATTTCAGAATTAAAACTGTTTACCCTGCCTACAAGGATACATTGTAATTAGAGCATTACAAAAAGTTTGCAGACAGTTGAGATGTTTCTAATTACAGTAATTATTTCTATCATGGGGATAAGAAATCCAGTCATCACTCTCTCCAAAATACACTTCTCTTTTCCTCCTGCTGCTTTTGGGATTGCACAGCACACCCATTAATCATTTTGTAAAGGTGCAAACTCTGGAAGGTGGAATAAAATGTTCTTTCTTACATAATCACATTTTTATGTGTATGGTCATTGCTTCCTTCAGTTTCCAATAAAAAAACAGATGTTGCGGACAGTCAGCAAGAACTGTACATTTATCATTTTACTTTTATTCCAATTTTAATATTGGAAAAATTCCTTGACCCAATGAAGTACCATGTCAGGTTGGGGGGAGGAGAATATTCTGCCAGTACTTCAGAGGAACTTTGGTAACAGAGCATCAGTACCTCTCCAAATCTTATTCCATGGGTCCTAAACAATATTGTACAGCCTTTGCTGAGCACTGCCTTCTCCAACTCCATTCATAACTCCTGTGTACAAACCCATTCCACTCCAAAATCAGGTGTTTGTTATCCCACTTTTTTTTTTCCTACTGAAGATCAGGCAGATTATGCCTTTAAATAGAAGCACAATGTCTTTCCTTAGAAATCAGAACAAATTAATTCATTCATGTCACTCATTTATTTCTTCCTCACTTATTCCAGCTAGGCTTTTTCACTAGACTTTTTTTCCCTAACAGCTGTCATGGAGGTAGATGTACAAAACAAATAGGAATTGTCAAAACTGGTTAAACAGCTTTGTCATCTAACTTCTTCCCTTCTGTCTGCTGCTTAATGTAATTAAGCAATTTGAGGATGGCAGAAGAAAAGCCCATATCTTGGTGGCGCTTCATATTTGATGGAGGATCAAGAATCAAAGAATATTCTGAGTTGGAAGGATCCACAAGGATCATCAAGCCCAGCTCTTAAGTGAACAGCCCATAGAAGGATCAAACCCATGACCTGGGTGTTAGCACCAACACAGCACAGGCCCTGCTACTGGGTACACTCACCCTGAGCTGAGCCCTCTCAAAAGAAAAGCAACAGCACACATGTTAAAATAATTTATTATTTCCTCTGTGTGGAAATAATCCATGCAGGTTCTACAGGAACACAGGGTGAGTAGCTTTGAGTTACTATTTCCCCACCCATGGTGTGAAAGTTGCTCAGGGTACGGGGCTTTAGACAAGGTGGATTGGTGGAAGGAACACCCACCTGGGCCATGACACCAAACCATTCTATGATTAAAGGAAGTCTGTTAAGAACAGAAGAAAGCACAGAGTCTTCCACAAGATAGTATTCCTTTTGTGCATCTTCATTTTTTTCCTACATTGCTACTTGCCTTCTTTGTTTAACTCCAGACACAGGCAGTGTGCATGTTTCAGTCCTGTGAAGAGTGTCAATGTACTGAAGGCTGTCACTATAGCAAAGTTCTATCTGTTTTTACGTTTCTCTTTTTTGGTTTTGGTGTTCACAGCTCCATTTACTGCTGGTGTTGTTGTTGCTCTTGCATGTCCTGTGGCTTTCAGGTGTTCAAACAATTTATTTCGGGATGGAAATGCACAGTTGCAGGTTACACAGTTGATAGGAACTTCATTCTACAACGAGAAAAAAAACCCAGAATGCTTCACATTCGTATTGAATATGTCATCAGTGCAACACACCAATTTCTTGCACACAGTTTCTCCTTGGCAATTAAACAGGAATAAGTTGTTTGTTTTTTTTGCTGTCTATTATAAATATTTCATTATTCATTAACAATTAAACACATATTTTTTAAAAAATAATTGCAAATATAACTTCATGATATTTCAAAGTGCTTTAAGTAAAATCAAGAATGGAAGCCTTGCAAATCTAATTCAAAGTAAAGAATAGTTTTGATCTCACCTGACCATACAGGTAATGTTTTGGGCTCTGAGATGCAGTGAATTTAGTATGTCTTAGCTGTAGTTACTACAAAGTTTTGCTCTGCAGCAAGCATCAATATTGAGAAAGATGCAAACAGTACTGCCTGTCACCTGCTGACAACAGCTCTGTCCCCAGCTGTTTAATTTATTTGAACTGCCTTGCACAAAGAACTTCACCAGCTCTCCTAGAAATAAAGCTGAGTCCTGCACTTCTCTGTGAGGACAAGAGCTGAAGTTGCAGTTCTATCAAAATCACAGGGGCAGAATTGGTGGACTGGAGGTGACCAAAAAACAGCCTTCTTTGTAGTTATATGACTCCCACCTTTTAGCCCTCCTATAAAGACAGACTGAGAAAGATGAAGAGAAGGCTCCAGGGAGAACTCATTGCAGCCTTCCAGTGCTTTAAGGGGGCTTACATAAAGGAGGGAGAGTGACTTTTAATACAGGCAGAGTGACAGAACAATAGCCAGTGGTCTTAAACTGACAGGTCTAGATTACACATTATGACAAAATTCTTTACTCTAAGGGTGATAAGGCATTGGCATAGAAAAGTTATGGATGCCTCACCCCTGGGAAGTGTCTAAGGCCACGCTGGATGGGGCTTTGAGCAATGTGGTCTACTGGAACTAGATCATCTTTAAGGTCCCTTCCAACCTATGATTCTATTTTAAATAGCGTAAGTAATTTGACATACCATTGTTGAGCTCTCTGAAGACACCTTAGCAGACTTTTTTGCTTCCTTGGCTTTTTTCCCTTTAGGCTTAGTGCTGCTAAAAGACAAAGAGGAACCAAAATCAGTGCACAGAACATTCAGCATTTACGAGCTTCTGATGTTTTTCAGTTTTCGATGTCTCTGCTGCTTTCCCCTGTTCTTGCTTCATGCAACAAAATGTAAGTATATCCAGAAAAAAAAAAATTTATACAGTCAATTGTTAACCTCAAAATGTTAAATAAGCTCCTGGGAAGTGATATGGCAGCAATCTGCAGTCAAACACCTCTTCCAGAGAAGGTCCTACATGCTTTGTTTAGTATCGTATTTATTCAAACCAGTTTTGGTGAGCAGCCCCTAGAGTCCACATTTGAGAGTAAATCTGTCCTTGTTTGACAGTATCAGACATGACACAGAATGACACAGCGACTGCAATGTTGCAACCCAACACACCTTTTTGCTTCACTTTTTGTTTCATTCTCTTGGCTGACATCATCTGTAATGCCTGTGTCCTCTGACACAGCACATCTTTGGCCATCATTTGCCAACTCTTCTGTTGAGCCACTGTCCTTCTCCATGCTGGGCACTTCCTTTTGTTCAACTGTTTCTTCATCAGCACTTTGATCAAAGGAGTCCTCATAACTCTGTCCAAACAGAAGAAATCCAAGTTAAATACTTTCAGTTTGTTAGTGACTATATTTATAGTATTATACTAATTTACCTCAAACATGGGTGGGTTGGGAGGAGAGAAAGCCATGGACCCTCCTAATTTTACTATGTTTATTCAGTGAGACTGTAACATGTAAAACCTTAGTTCTCCTGTTTTGAAAGATGAGGCCACCTGTGGTGAAGGGAGAAACACCAATAGAACAGCCTCTGAAACTACAGAAGAGGAGAATGAAGGTAGCTTTTAACTACACACAGGGTTCATCCTTTCTGACTACCATTTCTCATTTCACAGATAGAGGCTTGGCTTATAACTTTGCGAAGGGTTAATTATTTAGACTAAAGTTTTCTGTGCCAGACAACTGCATTAGGACTCTCGAGGCAAAAACACTGGTAGAACACCACCTCACACCACATTAATGCAACTCTTACCATCTCTAGTGCACAGTCTCAGCTACCTGAAAAAAACCCTGGCTAATCCTAACTCCAGGAAAAGAAAATAAAACCTACAGAGATTCCCAGTATTCCATAATGCTTGGCAGAGGATGGAGGTCAGGATTTCCCAGCACAAGATTCCAGCTCCTGCAATGCAAGAGTGGCACCTACTGTCCAGGCTGTAGAAAACTGATGGAACAGAGCCACAGTGGCTATGTGCTACCTCTGCAGTGAGAACAGACCTTCTGGTCTCAAACAGAAAAGGAAAGAGTTAACTGAAGCCTCATGGCCTGCTCAGAAACATGAAGGTCCAGCCAATACTCAGACTGTGCAATTGGACCAGCCCAATGTGAAGCCAGGAAGCTTCAGATGCTTGAAAGTCTCAGGAAAGTTTCTTAAGAACAAGTGATAATGATGGACTGGGAGAGGGCAGAAAAGGTGAACAGAGGATAGGAAATTAGAGGGGAAAGCATGGAAGAGGAAGGACCTGGTATAGACAGCTCACTGGAACAAGGCTAGGACTGAGGAGTAAGGAAAAGGATAAAGGATAAAGGATAAAGGATAAAGGATAAAGTTTGAGGAAGGCAGACAGAGGAGCATGCTGACTGTGACACCCCTGCCACTCAAGCCTGAAACAGCTTGCTCTTGGTGAATTTCACCTGCTGCTGTCAGCACAGATCTGTGCTATCACACACAAACTCACATCCTGGAGAACAACAGACTGGTGCTACTTTTGTTTGCAGGTCAAGAGAAAGGTGGAATGGATGTGTTCATTCCCACAGCTACAGTGCCAGCAGGAAACCAATACTGTGGCAGCCTTTTTGACCCCCTCTCAATTAGAGATTAAAAACCAATGCATTATACTAAGTCCTACAGCTAAAGCTAGAAGTGACCACCAAACTGAGCTCTCAATGCACCAAGGCCACTACTGATCTCACTGATCAATTCCTCACATTCTCCCTATCTGCCTGTTTCCATCTGTTCTCCTTATACTTCAGAATACAGACTTTTTAGAGTCAGCACCACATATTAGCATCTGCACTAACAGAATGAAGTGAGGTTTACGATGTTATTATCATGATTATAAGTCTAATAAAAATTACTCTGGTGGCAAAAAATAATTAAAAATATTTTTAAAATGGTTTTCAAATTCTGTGGAATTTCATGTTCTCCTATTTTGCAGGACAGAGAAATAATCTGTCAGGAGTTAAACGTCGGTTTTCAGCTTCTTAAGAAAACTGGATTGTAAAGTTCCCAGAGTATGACTATGACTACATACCTTCATTGTTTTCTGCTTCTTCCTTTGTTTCTTTGAGAGTCTGTAAAGATAATTTTTAAATTACCTTTTTTTACAGAATACCCCCAAAACCTAGTAGGATTTCTAAAAAGATACCAAGCTATACTTTTCCTTTATCCTCTTAACATGATATTAGGTAGCCATAAAAAGAAAGTTACTCATGCCAGCAATAAAACAATAGGTCTGCCAAACTACTCACTGCATTTAGTAAAACATTTGTTCTGCTCAGACTGAACCCAAAGATGCTAGTGAGATAGTTGGGATTATGTTCTGGCTTAAATCGTGTAACAATTCTGATTTTGAGCACGCTCATTTTCATATTTATGCCAGCAATCAATTGACAGTAAGTACCAAATCAATAAGCACTAGCTCTGTGGAAGACCCTCTGCTTGAAAAAGAATAAACCCCTCTTTTCCTTAACATATAACTTTAGGCAGCAGAGAAAACCTAAGTCAGTTGTTTTATGGCACTGGAATGCAGTCATGCAAAGGCATGTGTTTTACTGGAACTCTGATGCTAAGAAGTATTTCAAATTGCACAATACTGAGAGCAATGCAGTGGCAATTCATGAGAGGAGCTCCCTCTGAAGGCCACTAAGACTTAGTAAATCATGAGTCATGATAAAATTAAAAACAATTTGAAGTACTTCTGTTTGGGTATGTCTTCTGTTTCTTCCTCCTCTTTGGTGTGTATTCCATCTGCATCATCTGAAGATACAGGAAATTTCCCTTCCTCCTCTTCCAATTGCTGTCGTAACAGCGATACCATCTCTCGATGTTTCTTTGATTTTTCGTGATTCTTCATGCTGTGAAGACCAGATTGTTACTGCAGGTTGCTGTGAGCAAACATTGTTACATTTACATATAAATTAACAACAGGCTCATTATCCAGCACTACTAAGTATGGAAATTTCTGCACTGACAATGACTTTACTTGAAAGACAACACTCATCATTATGTGAAGTTAAAAATTCTCTAAAATGCAGTTTTAAATTACTTAAAACCCAACATCTCCACCCCCAAATCCCCAACCACAAATACTTACGCTTTCTCAGTTTTTAACAATTTGTCACAAGCAGGGCAGTACAGACCATCAACAAGTTCAGCTTCTTCAGTTTCATCATTCAGTTTGTCTGAAGAGATCAGCGGGGATCAGAGAGACAATGTCAGATGAGCAATTTTTGAACAAGATGCTCTTTAAGCCCCAGAAAATAGTCACAGCACTAACACTCAATTTCTCCAGTACTACTGACACACAGACAGCTTAAGATGACCTCACCAAAACAGACATTGGTATAAATTAACAGCTGCAGCTTGTTCAAAGGAAAACACCAGAGAGGGACAGACTCTAGCCCAGCATCCTCAGAGGGAGGGAGTGAGTTGCACTACAGTCAGAACTGTGAATCTGAGGCTGTAAGTGAGCCACACTCATACTGCAGTGACTCAGTATATATCACCTCCCCACACACCATACCTTCAATGCCTTTTGTCTCCTGTTCTTCTAATTCATCTTCACCACCTGATCCATCTCCAAATTCCTTTTCATATTGTGCCTCCATCTCTTGCAGCTCTCTCTCTAGATCTGACATAGTTATCCAGCTCTGCTCTTTGTACTGCTCAGCAAGCCTGCAAGCAGAATACAGTAACTTCTACACTGTGTCCCTGAGATGGGAACTACAGGAACAGTGTTACTGAAAGATCACTTCTACTTAAAGACAACTGTTCTTCTTGGGCATCTCAGGAGGAAAGCTCTGAACCTATTATGGTGGAGCAAATAATTAGAAATCTGAGTAATCTGAGTTCATTTGTGATGTCAATGGGTACCTCTACACTGCAAGCTAAGATATTAACAAAGGTGGGTCCTGGTTGAACATGCTGTGCAGCATGGTCAGTATCAAGCTGACAGCAAGGAAGTCAGCTCAATCCTACTCTAAGATCCAAATGCATAAAAAATACAGGACAAAAAAATCCACAAGCACATTATTCCTTGACTGTGCACTATAGGAATGTACCAGCTCAGTTTTTCCAATTTAAGTGTGCCCCAAGTTATCAAATATGGCATCACAAGACAGCTGAATTTTGCTCCAGCTAGCTTCTGGCCTCAGAATTATCAAGCCACTTGTCAGTAAATGCATAACCCTACTTTATTGTCCCTAAAGGGGGAAAGTACATATATATATATATATACATAGAAAAACAGTATGCAATATACTCCATATATGTTATTACATAACTTTTATCAATATGCCGTTATTTTGCAAGTGCACTCTTAATAAGAATTCAAGCTCCTCCCTCATATGTGCAGGCAAAGAGTTCTTCCAGTTGAAAAAATGAATTGTGGCTACAGCTGGGAGACCACCTCTTCCTATTTTGGCAAAAAAGCCAAACTTTGACACTGCATTTAGTCCAAGGAAAGAGTCCTTTCCAAAGAGTTAGAAGGGAAGACAAAGCTACGCTCATTATCCCCTCTTTCTTTTTAGCAGGTACAGCTCCAAGGCAGATGAAGGTGATCTAAGTCCAGGTTGCTATAGCCCTGTTCTCCCTTATTCTATAACTTACATTATTTTTTCTTTAAAAAAAAATAATAACCATTAAATTTTATTTCCCCAGCTAAATAAAAGCACACTGGGTTCTGTGCTACTACAGCCAGTTACCCACAGCACCCAGATAATCATTCCCCAGTTATCTTAGACCTCTACACGTCAGTACAATGCAGAAACCTGAGTTTTAAAAAGCTCAGACTTGAGACCAAAATTAATACCTAAAAATTTCAAGGATTTTTAAAAGAGCAAGTGGAGCTACTATCAGAATCCATGTCTATATTATATCCTCATGGATAGCTTCTTCATTAAAAAAAAAACTTTTTCCACATGTACATACTTGGCTTGTTTTAGTTTCTGTTGCCTCCGAAACTCCTCTGCTTTCCTCGTTTTTTCTGCATTTTGTTCTTCTACAAGTTTTCTGTGAGCCTGTACTCTTTTATCCCTTTTACGAATAAAGGCTACTAGCTGACGGATCAGTTCATTCCTCTCTTTCCTTGCTTTCTCTCTCGTTTTCTTGTTCTCTTTTTCCATAGCTCGCTTCTCCCAGCGGTTTGAGGCTTGTCGTGTGTCATACTCTTCTCTCCAAGAAAAGTTTTTCTGAGTACAGAAACTCTGCCAATATGCATAGAAAGGGTGGACTACCTATAAGAAAAAGCAAAACTAAGTCACTTGTTGAGGGACAGAAAAAACAGAAATAATTCAGGACTTTTGTAACAGTTTTTTTCTGAACTTCTATACAGGCCACAGTTTTGCCTCAGAGCAGTGAAGATTTAGAGAAACTTCTAATATCATCCTTGAAGTTTGAAAGTACATCAATTCAACAACTTTGTCTAAACTATTACAAACTGCAACTTCTAAAAATATCCCCCTGCAGGACTGGATCCCATTGACACTAGTGTCCAGTTACTTAGCTGTGCTGTATTTCTCCTGTCAAACTGAAAAGCACAATCACAATCACACATACTGCCTGCAAGCTGGTACTCACCTACAAGCCTCCACATTAAACACACCAGAGGTCAGCCACACATTTGCACAGCATAAAAAAAGCAGCAAAACAAATACATAATGCTATTTCTTCCTTGTATATTCTCTCTGCTTCCCGAGCAAGACAGAAGTGAATAGCCCTTGATGATACAACAGCAAGGAGCTATGACTTGCACAGTTTAACAAATGGCTACGTGAAGAAACATTTACCCCTGTTTTGTTAGCAAACTACATGACTGTAGGCTAAAACTATGCCCCCTAGCTTTCACATTAAAAGAAAAAGTAAGTGATTGTTACTTATTCTCCTCCCTTTTACTATTCATGTGAAAAAGCTGGACTAATAACATGGCATCATAATCACTTTGGGTTTGTTCTTTATTCCTCTCCAAATAATTACTGTCCTTCTGCATTTTGCATATTCAGCAATCAAGATATGCCTAAACTCCCTTCCTACCCTACTTTCCCCATCAATCTTCCTTTTTGCTACTCACTTCTATATGCCCAACTGCTCATACTTTGGGATACCTCACTGAAGTATTTAACCTCATGGTTTAATGTTTTCTTCTAGTGAGTCCTCTTCTTCTTCTGCCATTTTTATTCAGAGGAACTACAACTATCAGCTGTTACTCACAGGAACAACTCAACAATAACTTCCAGTAGCATATCTACATGTGAAGTTCATGGCTGTGGCTTCTGGCAGGTAAGTCACTACAGTTTTTCTTTGCTATCACAAAAAATAACCAATAAACATTCATATTTCATCCAATAACCTAAGTAGTATCAGACTAACTACCTCAAATTTCTGCTTTAGAAGAGGATAGTTCTGTGCAAAAAGATGCACACCCATCAACTGATCCCTGAAAAGGGATCATCCTCCCCTTCACCAGATGTGTAAGGTGGGACTCTCCCCATTCTCAGCAGCCACCTTAACAACCTGCACATGTCTGGCATTCACCAGCAGCCTGTACAGCAGCCCTTGCTGAACTCCCAGGTGGATTTTGTTTTGCCTACCACTCATATCTGGAACTGATCATTTCTGTTGACCTGCAAGTCTTCTCTTCCCATGAATGCTTGTGAACTCATGGCCTTAAGAATATTTTTCCTGGGTGCCTGGCTCTGATCAAGCTGTCTCTCAAGCTTCTTGTGAATTCACAGAGTACACCAAACTAGAGAGCATTCACATCACAGATTTTGAAGCCTTTGCATAGTTTTTGTAGCTCCCTTCTAAAACTCTTTGCCCATTATATTCCTACTGTGTAGAGAAGTGAGCACTGCAAGGCTGGAATCCTCTGACAGTGTAATCTCTTTGTCTGAATACAAGACAACAGGGAAAATTACCTTTCTACTTAACAGAAGTTATTTCCTATAAAATAACCCTATGAATCCATAGGAGGGAAAAAAGAAAGCACTCTGCTTCCAGAAACAGCTTGAACTAGGCAGATGTCAAAACATGTTGAATTAGAATTCCAGTCCTTTTTGCAGTTATTAATTGACATCTTTAAAAAGCATTAAATTTAGAGTCTATAATCATATCTATCCCATGGCCTCAAAACAAGCAGTTTTCAAAAGATGTTTCAACATCTTTATAGACATTTTTTAGCTGGTTCAGAGATACTATGCATTCTTCCTGGGAAAGATTTCCATTTGTCAAGCCATCCTGTAACTTCTCCCCCCATCCAAACACCCTTTTTGGCACTTCTTAAGAAGTCTGATTTGTAACTTTTGTTTCCAACTCCAGCCAAGTTTTGTACCACTGAAGCTACTAACTTTTAAGGTATGAATCAATTCAAATTTCATAAATAATTAGCCATACACAGAAAGTGACAGGGAGATGTACCACATTAGAAGCAACATTTGAGTGTACTTCATACTGTCCAGTTATTCCCTAGGGAAAGTGTTATCACCTCATTATTTAATTTCAACACAGAAATACTGGTAACCTTAAAAAAATCCTAAGTCTGATAGATTATAACAAATAGTTGATTATAACAAACCAGATGACAAGAATTCAAGTCATACAAGTTCCCATAAACTTTTCTTTCTTCACAGAGGAAAGCATGCAATTTTTTCTGAATCAAATCTGACTACAAGCTAATTGCAGATGACAATGTAATCATAATGGAAGCTCACGCTGCCAGTCAACATCACATCTATTTTACAAAGGCTGTGCTAGATGCTAAGTGCTATGCAGTTTGCCTGTATGAGGCAAGATACTATTTGTTACAGGAAAAAGAAATTAGCTCAGTACCCCTGCCTGTAACATAAGTTGTGTTAAACACTGGTAAACTAGTCTCATCAGAAAGCAAAGAAAACATCCATTCTTTTGCTTTATAGGTCTTGCACTAGACTTAAGTTCCATGGCATAATTGATGGTTGACCCTGTGAAGCATCTGACCGCTCGCCCTGCAGGTCTGGCTAACACTATAGTCCAACAGGAAACATCAATTTTAATTCCCATAAATATGAATCAGATCACAAGCACTTCCTTTGCAGTAATGGTCTGCAATAGTAGAAAATAACCACAGATGCATGGTACTCACCTCAGAGATCAACAGGCACCCTTTCTTTGGGACAAAGGAATGGTTTAACTCTGTTACCTGCAGTTCAGTTTTACACTTGCCCTTACCGTATCATAGTCACTATGGGAATATCCAAACATAGGGAATTCTTCAACATCTTCCTGTGTCATATATTCCAACTCTTCCTTCGCAATCTTCTCAAAAACTTGTCGATAGACTGTAAAGAATCCCTTAAATAAAAAAATAAATAAATAAATAAACAAACAAACAAACAAACGTTTTGCATGGTGCAATAATAGATGTACAAATGCTCAGGCACAGTGTATTTTAGAGAAACGTTGCTACACTGCAAGACCAACTCAAAACCAGAATAAAGGCCTTGTAAGCATTTGCTTGAGGTACAAGAACCTTCTTAAAAAAGTTCCACTATCTCTCATGCCTTTTATTTCCACATTCCTCACACTGTCTCTGTGTCTCTCACGTGTGTAGTCAAATACCAATTTTAAAAGAAAGAAAGTTTCCATATGCTGGAGATGGTGATAAGTTTCTAGTTATGTAGGATCAAGTTCTGTGGAAGTTCCAGACATAAAATTCACTATTAAATATCCTACATTTTTCTAGATTAATATGTTACTAACTGACTACTAGCACAGTAACAAAAGGACAGGTAAGTATTTCCTCTGGTGGATGTTTTTCTAATCACCTGGAGCTTTTCAATATATTAAATATTATGAGTCAGTATTTTAAAATCCAAGGGGAAATTCAAAAATCCAATAGGGAATTCAATTATAGCAAGCACACCTTCCTAGCCCAAAGGCTATTGTTACACTGCTTTTCTGTAGTTTTCAGCATTCTAGCTTGATAAAGGTATTTCTAAATAAACAGATGGCGTTGCAAAGTCCTGGAATGCATCACTGTGTAAAATAAATAAACAATATGCACACATCTGTAGTTGTATGGCATAGTTGGACATTTTGATTAAGTAATTGTTGGACAATACGCAAGAATTAAAGCTTCCTTATACATCCAGGTTAAGTTTTGCCTTAGATTTGTGTAAGCTGTGCTAACAATTCTACATATAACTTCAACATAATACAAATGCTGACACTTGAAATGAAATTTAAGCCGATTAATTAAAGATTGATTCCTTACCTTTTCATCATCTCCATATCCAGAGTAACAGCTAACAGTGAAGTAGTGCAGCAGATCTAGGCTATCATCTTGATAGTCTCCATCAACTCCTCCTTTCAGCAGAGCCTCCCTGTGATTATCATACCTGGAAAAAATTCACAGCATCAAGGATGTAGAGACACAGAACACCCCTCAGTGCTCATAAACTAACACAGTACACCTATCACTTCACTGTATAGCTTAACCCACTGTCTGTAATTTGTCTCTCACATCCAATGTCTTCGGAGAGAAAAAACATGACAGGCCCAGTAGCTATTCCCTCTTGACCTTCACTTTACTTACTATTACTTTATTTGCAATATCTACAGCAGTAATTCCTCAAGAACCAGCTACCAAACAATCACATTTGAAAAAGATGTCTCACCAAACTTCCAAAAAGGGTTAGGACATTATTTAAATCACCCAATACTTGCATGCACTCAGAAAAACCTCAAATCATACACAAGTACATAAAAACTGAAAAACAGCCCTGTATTTTCACGGAGGACAAACTCAGGAGAGGTGGATTTGGCTGTGTAATCTGGTAGATGCTTCAGCTCATGTGAAAAACAAGCTACACACAACATTTAGAACAGCGATCCCTTAGAGATGTGTATGTGTGTATTTCAAATTAGAACTCAACACCTGTATGCACTGCCCAAGGCCTGAGGGCTGACCAGAGCAGCCGTGAAAAGCTGCTCCGTGCTCGGGGAGGGTGCAGCAGGCCAAGGCTGGCTGCTCGCAGGGCGCTCCAGCGCGCCTTCAGCTGCCGGCACACCACGAGGAAGGTGAGAGTGCGGAGCTGTGCCCCTTCCCGGGGCTGCACGGCTCTAACTTTTGCAAAGCCTACAACCAGTCGGCTGCCCCTGCCCACGGCTGCCCGGGCTGACCGGCAGCGAGGCCCAGGAGCAGCACAGGACAAGCCCTGGCACAGCCAGGGCTAATAAAGCCTCTGCCAGGCCAAGCGCCGCTCACCAGGCCCGTTCCTGTGGGTCGCTGAGCACGTCGTACGCCGCCTGGATCAACTTGAACTGCTCCGCTGCCTCCTCCGCGTTCTCGAGGTTTTTATCTGCAGGACAATTTAACGAAACCGTGTCAGCGGCGGTCAGGCTCGGCGGCAG
>VZRH01000518.1:559291-589526 GCA_013397555.1 Urocynchramus pylzowi | reverse complement strand
GGGGGGGGGGTTTGTGGTTTTTTGCCCTGTGGCAATGGCAGCTTCTGCTGTAAAATTTAATACTTTTCTGGCCTTCTGTGCTTTTCTTTCATTGCCTTTTACCCACTTTGCCTTCCACAAGTAGTTAGGACTCTTGGTTAACTTATGCGTTATCTGAGTAATTATTGTACAATTCCTGTTCTCTGAGATTTTTCTCTCCTTCAGTGATTCCATTTCTATGGCTTATTCTTTTCTGAACCTCTGGGGTCTACAAATGTGTGTGTGTGTGTGTGCACACGTGTGTGTTTGCATTTTTCTTTACTAACTTTTCTTTGTATTTTTTTTTTTCTATCTGAGGTAGTTTCTGGCTAATTTTTAAAAAAATTTCAAACTGATCTTTTTGTGTTTTAGATTCAGGAGAACAAAGATTTTGGATTAGTTCTGGAATTTGCTGGGGGTTCTTACACAACTCTGGTCTTAAATTGGCAATACTAATATGAGTTTTTTTCTCTGTGTCTTTTTGCTTGTCTCTTATATTGAAGCCTCTAGCAAGATAAGATACTAGTGATGAGTGACACAGTTTTATACACTTTTGTGGTCCTGTATAATATATGGAAGTCTATCAGAGGATTTACAGCTCAACATCATGTTCAGTGAATTTTGTCCACTACTGTCAGTGAGGATGAGTTGAAAAAAACCCTTCACTTTCAATTCCTTTTTTAATTATTCTAAGATTGAAAATTTCTGTTCCTTCATCACCATCTCCCACTGTATTAACTATCATAGTGGAAGGGAGAGAATGAATCCATCATTAGAAATAGGCTTTGGAGACGCTATCCCATACAAAACCAGAATACAATTGTCTCCACAACTGTGGATGATCTCCAAACATATTTCTGTTGGGCAAGTAATGTTGCTACTTGACATATCAAAGCTTCCCTTCATTGACTCAATTCACAGAAAATTATCATCTGGTCATTATTTCCAGTGTTACTAGGTTACAAGAGAGCATTTAATCAGAAGCCAGGAATAGTGACTGCATTAATTCTGATCTTATGAATAACTTATGAGGCTCCATTTCTCAATATTTTCAAAGTGAAAGTTAAAGCCAGAAGCATTTTTTTTTTTTTTTTTTTTTGGTGCATACTGTATCTATTTTTGACGATAGTGAGGAATTACTTGTGAGGAGGTGATTTTCATTGGTTACTTTTTTTACAGGTAGAGATGGAATTAAAAGAAATGCAGATTTTTTTTTAAGTCATAAAGATTATGGTCATTATGGTCTTTATCCTCCTTTATGAAGTTTATAGTGTTGCTTTGAAAAACTACTTTACATCACCCATGCCATACACATTGTGTTACACACTACTTTTTTTTAACTCAAAGTTCTTGTCAAAGTACATCCTTCTTATGAATGGCAGCTTTTAATGTTTGCTTCTTTTTTTTTAACTTCACATCAGCAATATTTCTAAAAGGAGATATTTGTATCTTTTCCTTTAATATAATCAGGAATTAAGTGGATTTGTATGAGTACCAGTTTTATCTTCCTTTGAAAGGAAAGTGGCACACAGCTTTTAAACAGGTTAAAGTTTCATTTGATTGTGTTGTATCCTTTGCAAGGTCAGTTCCTGCTCTACTCCACTCTAAGATTGTGAGAAGTTTTATGCCATGTATGTTCAGTGTTTAGTGCATGGACAGTGAGTTATGATCAGCATAAATAGTACTTTGTTACAGTACTCTTATTGCAATACATTTTAAGTCAACCTATCTGTATTTTGCATATCTGGTCTAGTTGTCTGACTATCTGTCAATTAACACCTTAATCTCTATCTCAGTGTCTGCAGTGGACAAGCAAACAATCGATGCAGCACATCTGCAGTCTGAGCCATTTCTGAGCTCTTTTCTTATTTGTTTTGTACTTCTTTTCATTCAGTCTCTCTTCTTTTAATCAAAACATAACGTAGTTTTTTTTTCTTTCCCACATGTAGAGCTATCTGAGCAGTACCATTACTATTGGGATATTTCACTGTTCTTTCTTGACCAGTTGCAGAATATTAAGATAGAGAGTGAATTTTGAAGAGGAGAATTAGCTGCACAAATTTCTCCCCCTCATCTGGGTCTGCAAAAGCACTAGAGGTGTATATTTAGAGATAATGAAAGCTTCTCTTGCTCTTCCCCTTCCATTTACGAGAAGCTCTCTCAGGTACCTGGAGGACAGTACTTGAAAATACTAGTTATTGAAGGGTGTATGTTGGCCCTGTTTTAGTACACAGCTGTATAATTTTAGTGGCAACCACTATATTTTGTCCTCCCCTAGAACATCTGGATAGACTCCTCATGGCTTTATAATTAGAGTTATAAGAAAATTTTCTAGGGGGATAAGCAGAATTGTGTGTAAATTTGACGCATAATTCTTCAGGCCTTCGGCAAACAGCAGAAGATTCAGAGCCTATCATGAAAGCTTTCAGTTATAGCAGATAATTAACAAACTGGAGACGTTAGCAATGGAAAGAAGTTGCTGCATAAAATTAAAAATAAAACCCCAAGCTCTGGGGACTTGAGCCTCTTAAATTTTCAGAAGTGCAAACAGATGACATCTGGTCCAACATAAAGACTGGGATAAAGTTAACCTATTTGAGAAAGTTTTGAAGCAGCAGAATGAAGCATGTTTTGTATCACAGCTTTATAGCATGCCACAATGGTCGTTTTGATTTTGTGAGAGAAACTTGTAAACTGAATGTATTGTTTCATTGAGCAATGGCCTGAGAGGATGACAGAACTGCACTGAACTGCACTGCAGTTGGTCAAACACCTTAAGGATGATGAGGTCATTCTGTTACTTGGTGAACAACACCAGTGTAAATTTCAACCGCTGCCTGGTTGAAGAGAAAACTGTCTGGGTCCTATGAGTTTTGATATATCCAGGTATGGGCAGTATGTTGCTACCAAAATAAAGATCATCAAAGAGCTAAATAGCAGTGCTGTGGTATTCAACTATTGACAGGAGGGGACAGACTGAGTGCTCCCTTGTTTCTGCAGAAGCCACAGACTATGGGGGAGACATAGGGAAGTTACAGATGTGAGTATCTCACCCTATGTCAAACTTGTTCACACACTGATGTTCCACTGAGTGTTACTGATTTTGGGAGGAACTGGTTGAAAATGAAACCAGAGGAACAGGTCCTTAAAAATCAGACTCCTGGCTACTGACAGAAGCAAGGATGAACTGATCATCAGAGGGGGTTCCTCTTTTTCTGTGCATTCTTTGTGCAAGTGCAATACAGTTTTGCATTTCCAAAGTCAGAACACAGATGAGAAAGGATTTGCATGTTCTTATTTTCTGCTGGCTTTCCTAACTTTATGAGGGACATACCTAGGTAAGCTGTTATGAAATGCAAGGCATTGCTTTTGATGTTGTGATATAGCTACTAGTTAATATGCAGGGAAAAGCAAAACCATAATTTTGCTCATCCTCCCAGCTTGATCTTCAACATATGCACAGGAAGGATCCACTGTCCCCTGGAGACTGATTTTCCCTTCTACAAAGATGGAGCAAAGTTCCTACTGCACATGGGAGAAAAATGCACAAAGGAGTAAAAAGTGGAGAAAGAACAGATCTGTTTACCACTGTAGCTATCCCATGGTAACATGAGCTGTTGTGATAGGGAGCTGGATGGGGGATGTGCTGATCCATAATCCTCAAAGTAGAGGAAAAAAGACAAGGAAAATGAGATGTTCTCTGAAAACCCCAGAATTTGAAAAAAATATAACAACCCTTAAATATAGCTGAATATTCCAGCAGCAATGAAAACTCAGCAGCAACAAAGATAAAACCCCCTATCTCTCTAACCCATATCTCCAAAGAGCCATGGGCACAAAGGATAAAAAAACTGTCCTCTACTGAATCACAGAATGGTCAGAGTCCATGACTGCTGAATGCAGAACAGGAGTAGATACTAAATTTAGTTTCCTAACTTCTATTTCAATACCTAAATATAAATGGCCTGATTTTTTTTCAAAGATGTTGAACAGTTCCAGATTCCTCTGATTTATGTTGCTACTTAGAGAAATTTTTTTTTTTCTTTAAGTATCTAACAATAGTACACAGAATTCTGCTCTTGTAGACCAGAGGTTTGAAGCCTACTTTGTAAAATAATTGGATACCATTGTGCCTTCCAAAGATGGATAGACCTGCAAAAGAAAATATTTATTCTATGTTTTCCTATTAATGAAGGAAATGAGGAGCAGAATTCCCATGGCTCTAAGTGTGCATTAACAAATATTTGGTTTTTTCTCTCTCTCCTACCCTATGTTCAATGGAAATACACTACAAGAGAGACTTAATGTGGGAAGTATCCTTGTCACTGCAAACCTTCTTTGGAGTATAATGCAACTATAATTACACTAGTAGTGAATTAAGCTTTTCATTATTTTTAAATGATCCTTCAGTCCTAGGTGATTTTTTTTGTTTTGGAATGTAATGGAAATCTAGAATTTGTGACATAGTCAACTTATGCATCCAACAGCATATGGCATTATCTTCTGTTCCAGAAGATTTGTGACTCTGTGAAAGAAATAATAGGAAGAACAAAAGTTCCTGTCGTTTTCAGACCTTCAGTGCTTCCTGGACTAGTCACTTGAGCATTTTAGAGTGACACGAGGGAAAAGGGGAAATGTGGATTGTTACACAATGTACAAGACCATACAATAAATAATGTAATACATAAGTAAAGCTGAATAACCCTATCCCCAAGAAACCTGAGTGACACTATTATCAAGTCTTTATTTGGTGAAGCATGTAAAACTGAATTTGTGAACTCATCTGAAAACAAAAAACCAAACATACCAAACAAGCCTTTTTACAAACAAAAACAGAAAAAGAGCAGGAGAGAAGTAAGACTTTATAAATCACATCCTTGAGTCTGAGAAAATCTCAGGTTATAGTATTAGTGTCAGTTTCCCAGAAGGGCTGACAATTCTACTTTTCTGTGTTCCTCATAGAAGAAAGGATTTGACTAGGAATGTCTGAAATTGAGAGTTTCTAGTAGCTGCAATTAAAATAACACAAATCAACATTCCCTGGTTTGTCTAGTTACCCAACCTGCAACCTCCTTTACCACCCCCACCCCAGGAGGATTAGATTCATCATTTGACTTTGCTTTCAATATTTTATCTTTTAAATGACAGTTTACTAGGAACCATCTATCTGGAGCACCCTATATGAAAATAATACAAAAGAAAGCTTGAATTATTTCTTCAAGTTATTTCTTCAAGCACATCTGGAATAGCCTGTTTGACTCCTTTGTTAATATGCTGAGTACTGGATAAATCTAGATATGTAAAGATGGCATTAGCTTAATAAAATAAATTGATTTAATCTAATAAATATTATTGATGGTGACTTCGCAGGTGAAAGCACAAATGAAGATGACTTTGAAACCTCTAAATGTTTTCTGAAGAAAGTGCAATTATCTGATGATCTTTCATCTTAGGAACAAAATACTAAATAAGTTGAACCAAGGTTATAACATGTAATTAATAACATACATATATACAGGTTTTAGTGTAACCCACAGAACATTAATTATAGCACTTATTTCACAGCTGTTCTATGAAAGCTCAAATAAAATGTGTCTACAATTAAAACTGAATATATACTGACTTCATTAACTTAACAGCTGCACCAATAACCAGTACCAAGGAACAAGCCTACTTTGTTAATGTCTTGATACCATCTGCAAACATTCAAAACTATTGGGTTTTAAAGCAGATGATGTCTTACTAGTATTGTGATCACAGCTATCACAATATGCTTACACACGCTACTAAAGTGAATTGATCTGTTTCAAGGGAATTTCAAGGGTTGTGAGCTGAGCTGCAAGAAAATTTCCTAAACAGAGTTGTGGTTTGGCTAGAAAGTCAAAACCAGAAGTTCTTGGTGGCTTCTTCCCAATTCTTGAGTCCTCAAACATGAATTTCTCTTGTGTCCAAACAGGTAAAAATTCAACTTTGGAGCAAAAATTGGGGGACTGAATTAATATAGGAAACTTTTAAGCTATCGCTTACTTTTCAATGTTTTGACATAAAAATTCTGGCATTTTAACCCATATTTCAAAGTGTAACTTCCAGCTTTAAAAAGAAAAAAGAAACACACGTACAAAAAAAAAAAAAGAAAAAAAGAAAAACAAACCAAAAAACAACAACAAAATCCAAAAACCCCCAAAAAACCCAGAAATCTCATCATATAGATAATTATGCAGATATTAAAGAAAATGTACTAGATTTTTAAATCTGCTTCACAAACTATCCTAACACTAACAATAATAGGTGACATCAGGCATAAAATCTTACCCCAGAAAGGTGTAATTCTATTTAACATATACAGCAGTGTGTTTTCAGCATCTGGTTCTCCTCCAGGCCTTGGTTTGGTATGTGAACTTAATCCATTCTATTTGCTTCTTTAATAATTGACTAGCAGTAATTTTACTAGTATTACAATCTGTCTGTCACTGCAAATGTTTAAGTTATATCCTTACACATTTGAGACCTCTCTGTCTCCATCATTCTTTCAAATTTTCAGTACAAATTTTACTCTACCGTTATTACCTCCCTGCCTTGTTTCCTCATTTTGTTTTTTCATACTCTTCTTGTCTTTTGGTCACAATTTATGACTTGTGTAGCTTTCACAGCTCTAACTTCTGTGTTCCTTATGTTCCTCTTCCCAGAGTCCATTTCCTTGTTTATTAATTACACTCTCTTCCCCATCTTCAACCTTCTTGCACTCCCTCAGGTTCCTTCTCTCAATCTGCTCCTCCCCTCAACAGTTGTCTCTTGCCATCTGTTTTTTGTCCTTGAATCCGATGTTGTGATGCTTTTTTCTCCCTATTTCCTGTGCTTCCATGTCACTTGAGCAGCAATGAAGAAATAACCTATAGCTCTAGGAAAATAAGCTATTAATTAGTTTACAGGTTCACATCCCATGGACCACATTAACTGGCATTGAAATTCAGGAAGAATCTTCCTTGATCTTTGTAACTCTGTTCTGGACCATAGTCACTTTTTAGGTGTGAAACTTGTTCAGACAAGTCAAAGTTCTGAGTTGGAAGACAGAATCTGTGAGGAATGTGTCTGTCAAACCTTTAGAACTTTCCAAGCTGCTGTGAAAGGATATTTTTCAGTAGTTTCCAGGATGGAGAAGAAGCAGTTTTAGCACTGGGATGCTATCAGAAACACTGCTGGCTTAAAACCAAATTCTGCTAAAAGGTCAAGATTTTCCTTTAAAATCTTCGTAAAGTAACTGCTGAATTTGTTATAGTTTAACATCAATGAAAGAGCATTTTTCTGTTAGCTTTGTATAGAAGTGCCTGAATAATTTTCTTTGCAGAAATGTTTGTAACAATTAAATAAATCTTCTACCTGACATAAACCCGGTGGAGAAAATTTCAATCCAAATGTCCAATTTTGGCAAAGTTAAAAGGAGCTTCACTTGGAAACGTCCAATAAGAAATAACAAGGAAGAATAACTCCAAAGACACTATGAACTCCATCTATAATAAAATCTTTTTGTATTAAGTTATCATCCATGTTATTACCAATGAAAGGGAATATTAAGCATCTGTCTGTTTTCCTTTCAAAGTGTTAACATAAAGGATGTAACGTAAGGGCTTTAAAAATATCTGTTTTATGTTAGTCTTCTTTGTAAAAGATGTGACAGGCTGGGTAATTATTTAATTTTTTCATGCACACATTCCTTTACCCAGGAATGGTCACCCAGCCAGATGGATGGCTGCCTTGCTGCCTGTCCCCAGAGGCTCAGTTAGATGGGATCATCTGAAGGGGGGAACTGCCACTCTCCAGGGGCTATTGAAATGGCAGAAAGGGAAGATTGTGAAAAGTTTCGATTGTCTCACCAAACCAAAAGTAGAAGGACCGACAGAAAGAGACAGCTAGCATGGAAACTGCAGTGTTAAGAGAGCAAGTCACAAAGGGGCTCAAGCACAGAGAAAGTAGTTTTTATAGCCAGCCTAGGATTTGTCATTGAAAACACTGCACTCTTTAAGGACATAAAAGGGAATGGGGAGATTTTTGTTGTTGTTTTTTGATCTTGTTCTCAATTTTCATTATTTTAAAAAGTTTTCTAATTTCTATTTCCATTTTTCCATTAAAAATACCCCCAAAACTTCTGAGCTTAAGAGTGTGTGTAAGGAACTGAGGAGACAGATCCCCCTCAGAGCTTTATTTTAATGTTCTATCTTAAAAAAATTATTTCAAAAAAATACTCTTACCCAATACCAACCTACATTTGAACAATTATGTAAAGGATGTGTCAAGTATTTATTAGGATTCCAGTTATTGTTCTGAAACACCAACCAATTAGTGTAAAGCACCTTTAACATTGGAAAAATTGGAAGTAGTATTATAAAATTAACTCAAATCTTTTCTATAGAATATTAGCATAGGATTAAGGTCTGGACAAATATATTTCTGGTTTTAATTGAACAGACTGAAAGCAAAACCATTTGGCAGATGTATAGCCCAGTACCTTGTAATGAAATTTAAAGAGTGATGACAACATGTAAGAAATTTTTTAGCATACTAATAACATAATTTAAAGGCAGAAGCAATTTGTTAAGGATTAAATTGCATACTCTGCATATGCAGTAAAAATGTTTTGCGCCCCTCAAAATGTTGGTTTTTTTTTTTTTTTCCATAGGGAGAGTATACATGCTAATTGAATAATAAACTTAAGAATAGCATTTTGAAAGCATTTTATTCTATTGTCTGGGTTACAAATTCAAAACACTGGCAGACTAATCCTGCTCATATTAGGTATACAACACATGTTGTGGCATAATTATACTTTAAATGTACTTGATAGATTTTAGTATGCACTTTAAATGTCATGATACTATGAAAAGCAGCTGTAAAAAATGTCATCTTGGTGCTTCATGTTTATGCTATGCCTTCCACAGGAGTTTTGAAAGTCTGAAGGAGTGTTAACTGCCACTATTGCCATCTCAGGATGGTGTGTTAATATCTTTCTCCCTGACATCCTTCTCCCCTACCGGTGCCAATTATGACAGAGATGGTCTCCAGGGATTACTGACAATTTCCTTGATGATGTGTGAGAGCTGCCATTGCCCACTTGGAACACTGACAGTGACTGAAAGGCGTGTGTCTTGGCTGTTAAGTGTGTTTAACAGCAGCATGCCATTTTCTGTCATCTCCTGTACCTTAAGAAGAGTCATATTGTCTCCATGTGTCTGTTCATGACAACTTTCTGAGTGTCAGTGTGGCTGAATTTCCACATGTGCACACGTGTCTGCACGTGTGCAGCAGGAGCAGTGGATTTTATGGGATTGTTAATTGTGTTTGCTGTGTGCATGCCAAGAGTTAAATGGCATTGATCAGGATTACTAAGGTGCTAATAAAAGCAAACCTGTGCTAGACAGTGAGAAATTAGTCACACCTGAGACTTGTAGTCCTTTTTTAAATAGTGGTACTGAATCTAGTTTGATTATATTGTGAAATTAATCACAAGAAACATAGTCTTAAATATATATAATATCACTAGTGATTCAAATCAGGAGAAGATTCATTTTAGGCTTTGCACTGGGTTTTGAAAAGTACCTAGAACTTCCAGGGGTGATTTGCTCCAGAACTTGCAAAGAAGAATATTCATTGTTCTGAAAAACTTCTGAAATTGTGTAAGGAATCGTGGAAATCAGCCAACTACACAGCCATAGCTGATCCACCTATCAAGGACCTTATCAGAATTTCCTCAGAGTCAAAAAAGACTCACATTCATTCTAATAGCTTTTGAAAAAAAATCTGTCTAATCTTCCTATAAATCAGTTAGTAAAATTCAGGTATATTGTCAAACATTTATACTTGCATCATGGTCAAAGGAATAATTCATTTTATTTTTTTATCCTTATATCAGTATTAGTCATATCCACAGGGTGGTGAGAGGATTAAAACAAGTAAGAAGAATTGCAGATTTTCAGAATAACCTGAATTTCCCAAATTCTGTGAAACACCTCCTCCAATTTTTATCATTTTATGCAGGGAAGAACTTGAAATTGCACTCTGAAATTGTTTCACATTTCAAGTCTATAAAACCTCAATGACTGATCAATTGTATCTCTATATCTCTAACATCTTGTAGTTAAAGCACTGAGCCAATTTTCATGAGATCTGGATTCAGTTTCTTGCCCTGTTTTAAACCCCTTGGGTGGGTGTGATTTGGTTTTTCAGTTATTCATACTTACTTTTCCTGAATTTATAAAAATATACAGTATATTTTCTGAGCTGGAAGACTATGTAGTAATAATTCCTATTATATATTCATAGTAGTGTTTAATGCAACAGTCTGATTTTGGGTATTAGTTAGAGATAGAGTCTCTTAATGTCTGTTTCATGTACAGGATTTTTAAACTTTCGTTCATGATGAGATGCAGATCTCTTTGTTAATTGATACCTAGGAATAATGCTTTAACTCTGGAAATAACTATGCAATTGGTTTAATAAAATAAACTTTTTGGAATATGTTTGGTTTTAATTAAATTTCTACACATGAATGTTAATTAAAATTCACTCCTACTGATAATAACATTATTAACATGTATACAGTGTACAGTTAACAGAAACAGAAATAGAGGCAATTAGTGAAATTAGGTGTTTTCTCTACCAGGAAGGAATATCCCAAAGAGTAATTGCTTATATTCATATATTCTCTGCAGATGTCACTAATAGCATCATTAAATCAATATAACACCACTTTAGAAACACTAAACAGTTTAATGACTAGGGACTTGATAAGAATGACACTTTTTTATTTTCTTTTTAATTGTGTATGACTGTCAATAGAATTGGGCGTTTTCATGTGGCAGTCATGACCTGACCCTGTTTTGCATCACAGAAATTAATTAATGTATGTGGAAGTGTGTTGCTGCTTCTCAGGTGCTTTTGAAGCATTTGTTTTCTTACTAAGTGTCAGCTGTGTAAGTATGTATGGTCATCTAAAGGTTTGCAACTATTTCCTCAGAAATTTAATTTTGGTATTGTGAATGATTATGTGAGATTTATTGCTAATACAATATCTAAATATTGCCAATGCAGTACGCAATATAAGCAGGTCTAAATTTTTATAATATAAGCAGATCAGTGTAGAACTGTCTAAGTTTACAGTTTTTGGCCTTGCAGGATGCTAGGTGTCAAAGCAACAGCACCTGTGTCGTGCTAATTTAGGATTTTGCCTCCATATATGACCAGATCTTAGTGATTTTACTCACCTGTGCTGAAGTGAGCATTCCCTGTCTTTGGGCTAGATATATTCTGCAGGCATCCCTGCCAATCAATCCCAGGATCCACGTGGGAACAGCCTACAACCTTGGGAGAGCAGTTTACCTTGTTGGCCCAGTCCTCAGCAGCATTTAAGACCCTTTTGCAGACACATGTGTACCAAAGTCAATCGCAATCATCACAGCTTCCCCTTCTTTGGGATGCATTCATTATGTGAGCACCTAGACAGCTCCACCTGTAATTCCCACCTAGCCTTCTTAGGAAAAATTAAGTTGTCCATCAGATGCAGCAAAGGAGAAGGGATATGTGTGGGGAGGTCTGAGGAAAATCTGACTATTTTTTGTTGCCTTCACAGACGCCGTTTGAATTATTGTGCACAATTTACCATTTTAATGTCTCATCTGGGTGCTAGAAATGTTGGCAAGAATAGGCAAGTGGGGAAAGCCACTTTTTTGCTTTTCAGAAAATCAAATAAAGCCAACAAAATTTAGTTTTGTAGCCCTTCTCTGTTCCTTCTTTATTTGGGAAGGAAGGAGGGCTTCAGCGGCTGTAAGCGCTCCTAAGGTACTCTGTGGTGTACATTGGGAGATTGTGTAACCCACCATCCTATCCACCCAGAGTACAGTGCAATCACACCAAAACCCTTGGAATTCCAAATCTTTCTCTTTTAGTAATATCCCAACTGCAGTTTTACTGACACTTCTGTGAGACAGATACAGAAAATAAATTTACAGAGGGGAAATGCCATGACAGAAGAGCTAAAAGGTTTCCCCAGAACTGTTACACTCCGTGTGAGAGAATTTACAATTTAGCAAGCCTGACTGCCATATCTGCATTCATACCTCAAATCTAAAAGACTCCTTGAAATTTAGATACTTCTTTTTGTTAATGTAAATAGTGTGCTATTATTTCAATTAAGTTAAACTATATTTGTTATCATCTCTTGGGCAGAAAGAGGTAGGAGATATGTGCTGTATAAATCCTTCTATGAATAAAATCGTAGTAAAAATCAATGTCAGGAAAATTAGGTGTGTGTGATTAAGGAAGCTAAACATGACATTACATTACACGAATGGTCACCTTGTACTGATAGAGCAAGTTGACTGATGGAAGTCAGAGTTAGCCAGGGTCTGTGCTAACACAAAGAGAAAAGTAGAAATAATATTGAATTACTGGTATTTATGTATTATCAATATGCCTTTATATGCCTGACTGTTGTACTCTGGAAGGACAATGAAAGATGCTGAAAAGTCTTTACATTTAATTTTAAAAGGTGAAACTTGACAAGCATGCACTTAGGACAGCTAAATCTTACACAGCTTGATGGTGGTTGGAGAAGCATCTGCCAGTACTGGGGCTTGCCAAAGATGCTGCTCTGTATATATGTTATAAAAGTGTTCTGCAGGGGCTTTCAGCTCTCAAGATTCCAGCCCCACAACAAAACATGCTGGGAAGGGAAGAAAACATGATACAGAGAAGATGAAGTGAACTGAAATAAGAGTTTAAACTTAAAGCAATATACAGCCAGATGGAAAAATGTGGAAATGGATGGGTAATTGTCTCTAAGTTTTATATGCAATGTACAGACTTTCAGTTATTTCCCTTTTTCACATCTTCACATGCCATCTTCATGAATTATTGTCAATGGATGCCATGGACATCCAGTCAATGTCATTTCAAAAATCTGTAAGCTGGGGAAGAATGTCTTAGGCACATGATTCCTTTTAAGGTCTAGTATCCTTCCTAGAGGCCAGTGCCTAGAATCATAGAATCATTTAGTTTGGAAAAGAAATTTAAGATCATTGAGTTCAACCATTAACCCAGCTCTGCAAAGTCTGCCACTAAACCATATCCCCAAGTGCCACATCTACCCATCTTTTAAATTCCTCCAGGGATGGTGACTCCACCACCTCCCTGGGCAAATTATTCCAGTTTTTAACAACTCTTTAAGGAAAGAAATTTCTTGTAATATCCAACCTGAACTCCCTTGATGCAAATAGTTGTTTTCTCTTGCCCTGTCTCTTGTTATTTGAAAGAAGAGACTGGCCACTACCTGCCTATAACCTCCTTTAAGGCAGTTGTAGAGAATGATAAGGTCTCCCCTGAGCCTCCTTTTCTACAGACTATGCAACAACAAATGTTCAAAAATCCACACTTCTGCATCCAGGAAAGGAAAATTAACCTGAGAATTTGAGCAGGAATGTTCAGTTTCAACTGAGGCACAAGACTTGTCACAGAGTGTCTGAGAACATGAGAAAATACAGAAGAAGTTGTCCTTTACAGACAACTCACAAAGACTATATTGCACAGAGTATCATGAGGTCCAGTGAACATACTAACTGGGTCTGGGAGATTAAATTTATTTTCTTTTGGGGAATCTGGACGTATTTTGCTTCCTTTCCCCAATGCTTTTGTGAGGAATGAGAGGGTTAGCCATGACATTGCCTATAATTCTGAGGTCTGGAATAGTGCTAGCTGTGTGATACCTGCTGTCAGTGCCTGTAGACCATGTTGAGGGATACTTACTGTCACTCTTATTCACATTGACCTACCTTTTACTTTATTACTGTTCCCACAGATTAGTAACACTAACTGCATGGTGTAGTGGGCATTTCTAGAGGACATTTCAATTAAATTACTACTAAATATACAAATGCTATGAAATCATAAGGTATTTTGGACCCTAATTTGTAGCCTACAAGGAAGTTTAAACAGGGTATTTAAAGTCACCTTGGAGTTAATTGAAAAATAAAACAAACATAGCAGATTAAAAAAGCAATCTCACTAATCTACCACTATTTTATGGAGAGAAGAGATCAAAATAATTACTGCCTGTCTAAAACACACCTTCTGAAGAAAGAATACAACTTTTAAGTAATTGTATTCTTACAAGTGGAAGCTACAGAAAAAAATAAAGTAGAATGCTAAAATATTTTTACTACTTTTAAAGCATAATTATGCAAATGTATAATTAATGATACATTTCTAAGAAAAGTAGTAGCTTTACATGACAAAGTCTGAAATATGTTACCTTGAGTTCTACATAGCTGCAATCTGTTCTGGTATCCAAAAATATTGTGGTGTAATAAAATGTGGAATTTTACATTATCTACTGTTGGGGTTTTGTAAATATAAAAAGAACACTAAATACAGTGAAACAAATCAAATCATAAATCCAATTTTTATATAATCTATGTTTACTAGTAAGCATATATACTGAAAAGTAAGAACACATTTAATAAAGAGTGAGAACATATATAATAAAGTAAGTAAGAACTCTTTATAATCAGTGTTTTTGTGTTCACATATTAATATATTTGAAGACAATATTTGGATGTCAATGCATCTCTGCTCTCTTCAGTCTCATTCCTGCCGCCATAGGTCTGTCACATAACTGGTGGCATATGGGCAAGCAGCTGAGTTGTAGCTGGGTGCATCAGACTGTCCCAGGGCTGCCAACTGCAGGATGGGGATGCTGGTTTATATCAGTTCAGTAAGTTGGGAGTGCATATAGTGTGCTGGCACTGAGCCTGCTTCCTTGGCAGGTGTGATCCAAGCACCCTGCCATGTATTCGCTGTTCTGGGAATATCCTGTCAGCACTGCCATATTTCTCAATCACAGGAAAATATCCATATTCTTCAAAATGTACAACTATGTGTGGAAGTTCACACTTCTGCAAGAATGTCTCTGATGCCAAGAAATTGCTAGATGGCAAGCCATGAATGCATTATTTATGGTACAAAGCAAGATGAATGCATGAGGAAATAAATAGAGTAAAACCATGGAAGCTGAATTCCAGATAAAATATACTGACTGAAAATGAAGAATTTGTACTCTCCTGGTCCTCCAAAGGCAGACAATACATAGGCACAGTGCTAATGTCTTGTCTGCTTGCACAGATATTGGGTGTCCAACTGCCTGTCAAAAATGATTTAGCACGTAGCAATTTTAAAAAATCATGTTTATTCTAACATCTTCTTTTCCATAGTTTTATTCTCAATTGTTTTCCTTCTCTGTGAAAATACAGTCTTCTATAACTAGCATTCCTTTCCTTTGCTTTCATTCCCAGAGAATACGAGTACTTCTATCTTCTACTACTACTGTCAAATCATTAAACAGTCCTTGTATGCTATTGTGTGATCAAAACAGGATGGGAGTTGGCTTTCCCAGGCCCTCTTCTTGTCCCTTTCTTCTCTGAATTGATGTCATCTGCCAGGCACCTGGAGCTCAGCTCTGGGGACAGCTCCTAAGTCACATCCATGTCCCTGACGCTGACTTGTTTTGTGATCTTCAGAGATGACAGACCAAGGCAAAAATTGTACTTCTAATGAATAATTCAAGCACTCAAACTGGAATTCTATCACTCATGGACCTGCTGAAAAGTACCATACACTGTTACACCAAAAATTGGGAAAGTACTGGATAGGCCAAAAGAAGGCTTTTTTATTCTTGTCCTGGCATGTACTGTCTGCCTTATTTCTCATCCTCCAGCTGCTGTGAGTAGGAAGCTGCCTCTGTTCCTAGAACTGTCCAATTAGAGTATTTTTTCAGTCTAGGTTTTTCCATTTGCAAAATGAATTTACCTATTCTTCAAGGCCATGAAATTTAGTTACTATATATATATAACAGATGCAAATTTTTATACCTGGAGAAAATTTCTTATCCTCATCCTCATCCCCATCCCCATAATTGTGCTCAACATCATCTTCCTTCATATTATTATTGTTATTAATCTCTTTTTTCAGTTATATTGTACAAGGATAATACTTTTCTCATCTTTTAAATATGCATTCTTTTTTTCCCTGGACCAGTCTGTTGCTGCATCCAGTTTCCTTCATTTGCTGTCTGTGAGAGAGTTGCAATAACCTCTTCTGTAACAAGTTATATTGTCATTTTGTCTTTTACTGTAAAATGTTTTGAGAGGTTTGTTTGAAAGATGCTGTATGAAAATGAATTCAATTTTACTGGTTTATCCTGAAGCAGATGTTGCACTGAGTTGATTCTCCTTTTTCTCCCTTCTAGATTTGACTTGTCACCTTTTTAAAAAGATTTTGGTCCTTCTGTTTTGGTTGGGGTTTCTTTTCATTTGTTTTGGTTTTTTTAATGTTGGTTTTAGATGCAGTACACAGAATAACTCAGACTTAGCAGTTTCAAAAACATCCTTTTTTTCAAAAACATACTTTTTTTCAAAAACATCCTTAGTGTCCTACTGTCATTAAATAAAACAAAATAAAAACTAAACCAAAACAAAACCCTGAGAATAATGGATTTGCAGAATACATTTGCCTCAACAAAGACCTCACAATGAGCCTGTGAGTCACAACACAATTTAAAAGACACACATGAAAAGGGCCAGATGAGGGAAAGTACCTAACACAGGACCATTCTGTTTGATACATTGATATCTACAGTTGTTTTTTTTTAATTTTCACTTTAAGACTTTATCCCAACTGGTAAAAATATCTGTCATGGATTAAATAAATTGAGGGTCTGTTTTGCATCTAGATTTATACTAATGAAGCAGTAGTGGTGTCAGAATGTTATGTGGGACCACCTGAGTAATCAAATTAATATGTACACAATGGCCTCTGTATATGATATTATGATTTTAAAGCTCTGTGCTGGCCTATACGAAATGGACAGAAATTCTTCAGATTTGCACACAAGAGAATTGCCATGGATGCTGTGGATGGACAGCCTCTGGCTCTTTAAGTCATCCAACCAAAAAAGGTCTGAGAGAACATTGTTCAGCCCTCTGTTCACATCAGCTGGTTGGATCCTGGAATAGGGAAAGAAAAGGTTTGATGCTCATATGGTGTTCCCAGACTAATCTTTCTGCATGCATGAAAGACTAATCTACAGTTAGGAAGGTATGACTTCACTGAAGTCAGTGTGAGTTTTACCAGTTAGTTAGTGGGAACTGTGTTTGACACCTGTTTATTAGTACTCTCAGGAGTAAAAGTATTCACAAAATAAAAAATCGTACACAAACAGCATCAAATAAACGGTTCTGCAGGAGCTTAGTTTTTCCATCAAACTAGCTGCCTTCACTTGCAGATCAGTGGAAAAGAGGTAAAACTGGAAAATCGGTAGGACTCTCAGCCTTTTGTGGGATTAGGAAAAAGACAAACAGGTAAATTCCAGAGAAATGTGCAAGGAAAATGAATCAGAGGTACTTGGAGAAAAAAGGTGACAATTCTAACTACACTTTCTCAGCCCCATTTAGTACCTCTTCTTCCTTGCTGCCAGTCTTTAAAGACTGTTTTTTCCTTTAAGAATTCCCATCTCCTGCCACTTATTTCTCACTTGCATTTGTAATACACTGTAATAATATGATTTGTTACGATGTTAAATAATCATGCAATCTCAGCTGAAGGATTATGACTTTGGTAGGAGATGTGATGATTAACTCTTCTAATAATCAGATATATGGACATGAGGCAACATGTACTGACAGATTTCTGCAAAACCGTGCAAGGTATCAATTTTCAAACAAAGAAACAAAGCTATCACAGGGATTTACTTATTCCTTTGAAATTACTATGAATGCTTTTAATTTGTTTTTGTATTTCTGAATATTTGGTAAGATTGCAATCTTCAGAATGACAGAAATTCTTGAAAAAAAACCAGTTTACTGGGTAGCTGTCATATGGATAGGTTTTCCTATTATTACCCATGGCACCTTGGTTCCACTCATTCTCTCGTAGGAAAAATATGGTGGTGTGTCTGTGACACTGTTCTGCTGTTGGAAATGGCCTGCTTTTGCTATAGATTTTCTTCTGTCCTTCAGGAATCTGATTACTATTCATTATTGGTTGTTCAAGCTGGCAGTGACAAAATAACAAAGAGAATTCCAAGAGCAATCAAAAGAAACTTCAGGGCCCTGGAACAATTGGTAGAGGGATCAAGAGCACAGGCAATTATTTTCTTGATTCTTCCAGTAACAAGAAATAATATTGATAGGAAAAGGGAGATCCATCAGTCAGGCCAGTGCATGGCTCTGAGACTGTTGTCAGCAGAAAAAAAATTGGGTTTGTTGACCAAGGGATGATTTACTCAACAAGTGGTCTACTGACACCTGGTGGGTTGCTCCTATTGCAGAAGGGAAAAAGAGTTCTAGCACAGGAGTGCTAGTGGGACTTGTTGATAGAGCTTTAAACTAGCTTGGAAGGGGGAAAGGGACAAAACCAGGCTGGCCAGTGATGAGCAAGGGGACAGTGTGTCAAAACTTGAGGACACCAGCACTAATGGGATTCCTCAATATGGCTCAGGAGGTGTTGGCTATGATAAAGAACACCTGCAATATTTCTACACTAATGCCTGCAGCATGAAGAGGTGCCCAAAGTTGTGGCCCAGTCCCAGAGATTTGACATCACTGGCATAAGTGAACCTGGTGGGATGAGTCCTGTGGCTGGGGTGCCCTGTTGGACAGTTGGATATGTGGGGCAGAAGAGGTGGAGGGTTGGCATTGTATGGAATAGAAGGGTTAGAATGTATGGAGCTCACAAGTGGCAATGGCACAGTTGAGAATCTCTGGGTAAGAATCAAGGGGCAAACAAATAATGTGGATATCACGATGGGAATCTTCTACAGACCTCCTAGCAAGGGCAACAACCCTGACAATCTATTTTTTGAGGAGCTAGGGGACACTTCCATATTAACTGGCCTTGTCCTTATGGGGGACTTCAACTTTCCAGAAATGACCTAGGACTATCACCCAGATGGCACACCCTGGGGCAGAATACTCCTAAAAATCTGGATGACAACTTTATGGAACAGATCTTAAAGGAGGTGACTCAGAAAGAGGCCCACCTTGATCTGGTGCCTGCCAACAGAGAGAATTATATAGGCAAAGTGGAGATTGGTGGCTGACTTGGCCACAGAGATGATGAAGCAATTGAGTTAAAAATCTCTGCTGACAGAAGTGCCAGGAAAATCTCAGCTCTGAAAATGAGAACAGACTTCACCCTACTTGGGGAATTATGGAGTAAGGTCCTCTTGGCAAATGATTTTGCAGGTACCAGGATCCATCAGTGTTGGTCACTTAGTCATCTCCTAAGGGCACAGGAGCAGGCAATTCCCAAATGCCAGAAGTCAAGCAGGTGAGGTAGAAGGCCAGCTTGGCTGAACAGGAATCTTCTCTAGGAAATAAGGAAAAAAAAGGAGTGTGCCCAGTGGAAGCAAGGGAAGGTGACATGGGTGCCTAATTCTGCATCTGGGATGGGACAACCCTGGATGTACAACCTGAGGAATGAGATGCTGGAAAGAAGCACCATGGAAAGGGACCTGGGGGTCCTGGTCTGTGGCAAGCTGGACATGAGCCAGCAGTGCCCTGGCAGCCAGGAGGGCCAGCCCTGTCCTGGGGGCATCAGGCACAGCATGGCCAGCCGGGCAAGGGAGGGGATTGTGCTGCTCTGCTCTGCCCTGGGCAGCCTCACCTCCAGGGCTGGGGTAGTTCTGAGTGCCACAGTATGAGAAGGATGTTGAACTACTGCAGAGTGTCCAAAGGAGAGCAATGATGATGGTGAAGGGCCTTGAGGGGAAATCATATGAGAAGCAGCTGAGGTCACTTGGTCTGCTCAGCCTGGAAAAAAGGGGACTGAGGGGAGACCTCACTGCAGTCTCCAGCTTCCTCCTGCGGGGAAGAGGAGGGGCAGGCATTGATATCTTCTCTGTGTTGCCCAGTGACAGGACTTGACAGAATGGTCTGAAGCTGAGTCAGGGGAGGTTTAGGCTGGATATCAGGAAAAAGGACACCTCTTCACCCAGAGGGTGTTTGGGCACTAGAACAGGCTCCCCAGTGGAGCCTGGCGGAGCTCAAGAAGCATTTTAACACTCTCAGGCACATGGTGTGACTCCTGGGGTTGGTGCTGTGCAGGAATTAGGCTTGATGATCCTTGAGGATGATCCAACTCAGCTTATTCTGTGAATGTGTGATTCTGTGACTCCACACCTTAGAGCTTTACCGGTGTACATATTTTAGCTGGTCTTTGATTACTCACAGACTACATATATATGTGTGTGGAGAGGCATCTATTTCAATGAGTTCTCCAAATTTGTGTGTTTAATTAAATTTCATATCTTCTTAAGCTCTCTACATATTGGATAGGTAATGAGAAATTCCACCATATGGCAAAATGCCCTGGACACCTCCTTCTTTCTCCAGTAATTGTACACAGAGATCATAAATGTCATTCACCACTGTTTTCTGAGGCAAAAGAAGCTTCTTAGAAAGTTGATATGCACAATAAAGCAAGAATAAATCTGTCACCACTGTGAAGCATGTATAATATCAAACTTATTAAACTTGTGAAATTATACCTCGTGAATGTTCTCATCTCTTCTGAAACACTGAAAGTATCTGTTACTTGGTTGGAAAAGGCAGGAATAATTCAGCTATTTATCTTTTATTGTCAGTTAAAAGGTCAGTATAGCAAGTGGAAACTTCTGGAATGAGTCTTGTTCTTTCTCTCGTCTGTTTCCCACCTATAAGACAAAATCCTTCAGAGTAGAATTGTTCCCTCTGAGAAAAACTGTTTTCCAGGCTCAACACATCCAAACACTTTAAATTAACTCTGTGGACAAGCTAAAAACCTGTGTTTCAGCTGGGACAGATCCTGCTACTTATCTGAAGTCTTTAAATCATTACAGAACTCTTTGCATGGTTTGTCTGAAAGACTGCTGATTTCAGCACCAGAGGCTGCCAAGGAATTTGTCCCACTGTCCCACAAGTAAAAAGATCTGGAAAACCTATATTTGATTCATTTTTCTTATTTTTCCCTTGACTTCAATTGTGAATCATTTCTACAGCACTTCCAAGGAAGAGCTCTAGCTTTCTAAAGAACTTCATATTATCTCAGATTTCATTCATGTAGCAGTAAGATGTCCAGCATTATAGGGGTAAAGAGAGCCAGACTTTACTATTTGCTCAATGATCAAAGATGTGAAAATGGTTGAAGGTCACTGGCTTCTCCATTGTACCTTACAAGGAGATAAAACATAATTATTACTAGGATCATTTTCCATCTTCTCAGATTAAGGCACTTCATACAGTTTTTAAGGAATTATCTGGAAAACTGAAAGGGTAACAAGTCCTTCACTGTTACAAAAAAAGAGAGAACTGTGGAAGAGACTAAGCTTTGGAGGAATTATCTGAAATGTAGTGAAAGCAAGTGCTTCTTTAAAATTACATGAGGAAAACACTGCAGAAACAGAATGCATCTGTAGTACCTGTATGTGTGCCCAGTGTCTTTCCAACTGTTGCATGTTTGCATGGGAAAACTTGGAATGTGCATTACAGAAAGGAGCTTGGTGCTTATATATCAGTACCACTCTTCCTCCAGAATAAACTGCAGAAAGTGTGTACATTTGGTGCATTCCATTTTCTCTGGTTTGGTTTTGTTAAATACATGGTGGAAAATCAGCAACATGATTCAGGAGGGATCTCTGGGAGGAGGGCTGATCACTAACCAAATGAGTAAGAGAATAATAGAGCAGAAAAAAAACCAACCAAACAAACAAAAAAACCCCAAAAAAACCCAAGAAAGAAATCAAGCAAAAAGACTACTAAATTAATCTTAATCAGGTAGGTGGAGTTAATTGTCAGTGGTCCCCTTATATGCACTTTGGATCAGTCTGTCATTTAACTGCTTTCTCTTATTTGACTCCTGCTTCTATGAAAGACTGTCATGGATTCCAAAGATGGCTTAAAAGCAGAATACTTTTGTCAGTCATTGTTAAAACATTTTGGCTTTTTCACCCTACTTGACCAAGGAAAACAATTATTGGTTCTCAAATTATCCTGATTTCTGCCAAAAAATATATTTGTTTTACTGATTGTAGTTTCCTGTGCACAACATATGTATTTTCCATTCAGGTTTGCCAGAAAGGGCTTCTTTCTAAGAAGTTACTGTGATCAGCAAAGAAAGTAGAGGAAGAAAATGAGTCTATCCATCTTCTGCATTTATGTTAAGAAACACAACTGTATAATAAAGATCAGAAGGCTCAATCCTACGAGACAATGAGTACATGAAGCATTTGCTTCAGGTAATGGATGCATACCAATCCTTTGTGCAAAGCAGGGTCTTCTAGTGCTGGCTGCCTAGTGCTATATCCAGATAGGTTTTGAAAAAGTCCGAGGACGAAGGCTTCACACAACATCTCTGGACACCTGTCCTATTGTATGTATTACTACCCTCACAGTAAAATAGGATCTGTTTGCTCTTTTTGATTTGTTTGTTTGGATTTTTTTTTCCTTGTATGATTCCTGCTAAATGAAAGACTTAATACACCAATTTAGTATTGGCCTTCGGACCAAAAGTATGAGATTTGATTTAGGAGAAATATCCCTTTTTTCTCTGTGTGTATGTGTATGTGCACCCACTGCCTGCATTTATGCCACCAGATATAAACAGTTCTTTCCAGGAGTACAGAAACAGTACAAAATAATCCAGGGCTTCAGGAGTGCCCTATCAGTAGATGTCCTCTTCTCCCTTCCTCCTATAACGTGATTTTCACAGAAAGGAAGATTCAGGCATATAGGTCAGATAGGTGTTTATCAAATCTTGTACCCCTATGCTTTGGTAAAGAAAAAGAGTCTCCAGCCTACAGCTGCAGGTCAGTTTGGAAGTGGCCAAAGGGAGCACCTGACTGAAAGGACTGCAGGTGCTGGCTTGTCCTTGCTGTGTTGAGTGTTCTGGTGCTGACTAAGACTCCAGAGGTCACCTACAGTTTGCCTTCAAAATATGAATTGGTAGAAAATTGTTTCACCTGAAATATAAGTTTTTTTCAGAAAGATATAAGCTCTAATTCTCACTATCTTACTATCTTACAGCATGGCTTCTTTTTTTAGGAGAGCTTAAAGCATTAAAAGTACATTTTGTGTCTCAGATTTTAAACAAAGAAAACACGCTTGTTTTACAATGCAGCCCTTTTTACCCTAATTTGGTTTTGGGTTTGAGTTTGGTTTTGTTTATTTGTTTAGTATTTTTTTTTAGCTTTCAACATAAAAAACAAACAAAATTGGATTGGAAAGAAACAATTGTTTCAGGATTCTTCTCTTTCACCTCAGCAGTTCTGTAGAATCCATACCTGAATATATGCTTATGCACATATAGATAGGCCAAATTCTGGACTTACAGATTTATTCTGAGGTTTTATTTTTCAAGAAAATTTTGTGAAGTTTGTGGGTCATTCCACTTCATACTATTCAAAGTTTTGACATTTCAGTATTTTCCAGGGAAGGGAAAACCTTTACTTACTCCTGTTTAACTTGATAGCATAGTGTCAGAGGTTCTTTAGCATTCTCAGCATTAACAGAACATGTGCCATTTCATCATCTCTATGTGCCAAGTGAATAAAGACAGAGACATTAATGATGATGGGCTTTGATTTATTTTGTTGAAAAGCAACATTGTATACACATGAAATATCTCAAAAAAGTGTATCAATAAAAAAGTGATTGCAGGTAGGTGGATCAGTCCGAGGGCCAAACCAGGAGTCTGTGGGTCTTCTCATTTGAAGGAAGGCCAGGTAAAAAAAATATTTCCGAGCCCTCATGGTTGCTCAAAATACTAGTCTAGGACTATTTTCAGTGAACCTACTTGTTTTTCAACCAGTCAAATATAATCTGTACTATTTGATTTATTTATCAAACTGTTTTAAAAATCAGGTATTAAATAATATTTGCTCTGTTCTAGTCCCCAGTTAATGCAGAATTTGAGGTTCTAACATATAGTAAATAAGGGAGAAATAGAAAGACATAGGGCAGAACCAGATGTACTATGACTTGGAGAATACTTGAAATTAGAAATTTGATACTACAAACTTGATGCAATAGTCCAAAAGAGAGAATCTAGAGAATTGCAGACAGTCATGGCATTTTAATTTACCTGAGAAAATGGCATCATATCACCAAAAAAAAAAAACCAAAAACAAAGCCTCCTCAAAAACCACCTCACATTTTCTTATTAAATAACATACTTATTTAAAGTATGACATTTCTGTGAAAAATGATCAATATATTCTTCCTTTCTCCCCATGTTTCTCTTCCAGACTAATAATGGCCATAAAGAAGTTCTTAGATAAAGCTGAACAGAAAAGTAAAAAAGCAGCTCTTAAAAAAATTTCAGAATATGAAATTTTGCTTTCTTTCCCAACTTTATGTGGAAGCTAGCCTTAGGAGACAATTGGGAAATAGACCTGCAGCTTTTTTTCATGGTATTTTTTTCAGTGGAACATTTTTTTCATGGTATTTTTTTCAGTGGAACATTTTTTTCATGGTATTTTTTTCAGTGGAACATTTTTATTGGATGGAAATATCCTTTCCCTATGAGTTGTTTTCAAGGCCATGATGTCACCTGTGCCTATGATGAAATGTGCAATGTGAGGTCTTAAGGGTGTGTGCTCATGGGTACAAGCATGGCTGTTCTCAGCATATGCTGCATATCTGAAGGATACCTGTGATTAATATCTCCCAGGGCATAATTGTACAAAGGACCCTCTGTCCTGACCCCTACCATCACTGAAGATAAAGAATATTAAATGTTAATAGCAATACTTTATGCTGAAAAAATATGTTATACTTTACACATAGCACCTTTGCTCTAAAGGTATCAGGCATGGCATTAATGTCAATGAACTTCTCTGAGCATCCTTTTCTTGGAAAACTTATTAATCAAAAGCCTGAACAGAGGTTTAACAGGATTCTTCTAGCTGTCACAATGCCCAGCAGGTTTTGCATCCTTGCAGAATGGATAGTGGCTTTCATTAAGAGGATTTTGGACAATGTCTCTGATTTTGGCTTTCTAAGATCAGGTTTTTCAGGACCTGATAATGCCTTTGTTTTCTACTCTAAAAGACATAAGACCATATCCAGAGGAAAAGTATTATAATGAGAAACAACAGTGGAGCTTTAGAGAGATTCTTCACATGCTGCCTGTATAAAGCAGCAGTGTACTAGTCCTTAGCCAGAATCCAAGACATCACTGTAAACTCTCCACGGGATGGTGGAAAATTAAAGCAAGTTTCAAAAGTTTGATCTGACACGGACATTGTTGACCACTTCACTTGCCCACAGGACTGGGTGTCACAAAGGAACATAAGTCCCTTTTTTTGGAATGATAGATTTATTCTGTAAATTCAGTCTTGTCACCAGTCTTATTATAAATTTTGTAATGATTTCTTTTTCTTGAAACTGTTCATATAATTGTATGCTTTCTTAAAATTATCACCTTTCTTTAAAAAAAGTTTCTAATGATTCAAATGCATTTTGTAATTTCAGCTTTAAAATCCAATTTATTTTACCATCTTTGTTTCTCTTTATTTTTTAGGGAAGATGTCGGCTTCAAATTATGAAAATAGCTCTGGCACAGAGATGTATGGAGAGTAAATGAGACCTTTGGAGATACAATCTATTCTGCTATTGCCTTTCTACAAAGCATTTAGAATTGGCTCTTTTCTAGCATAGGATTTTGGACTGATCCTTAGTCTGGTATGTTAATGTCATGCCCCTGAAAGGACTCCACTAAGGTCCAAGAAAAGACAGAGGAAGACTTTCTTTTTTCCTTCCTTTGCTCCTTCCTTCCTTCCCCCCTCTCTATATACTTCCCCTTCCATTTCTGGACAGTGCCCTGAATTGATTGCTGGAGTGAAACTTTAGCAAGATATTTGGGTTTTGTTTAGCAATTGATACCTCACACTCAGCTCTGGCTCTGTTCCATTCCACTCCTCAGCCCTCTCCTGCTTCTTGCATCTCTTGGCTGTTCCCTCCCCTCTGCAGCTCTGCCACAGCTGGGACAAAAGCTCCATTTTCAACCCAGCACAAACCAGTTGTGCCTAAGCAGAGCAGTACTACATGAAGTGTGTTTGTAGCTCAGACAACTTGTCTGTATCTATGATTTCTGCCCATTAAAGAAATTTCTGCCCATTCTACCCTAAGCAGTTAAGCTTAATTTTTTCCTGGCTTACGACTTCCTTTTTTCCAGTGGGTGTTTGGGGGTTTCTGGAGTTTCCTTATTCGCCTTCTTAGCAGAGAAGTGGCTTTGCTCTATTTTTGAAAAATCAAATCAAAAAAGCAAACAAACTCACCCCCACTCTAAAACCCAACAACCATTCTTTTACAGTATTTCCAGGCTTGGAGTCTTGGAATGTGTACAGACTGGTAGTCATTTGGAAAAGACAAGCTGGCCTTACAATTGCAGGTATTTGAGAGCTTGAGCTATGAAGTTGGGATGTGGATACCTCTTGCTTGAGTCCTCTATTCTGAAGTAGGCCAGATGTGTCTCCCATGTTACAGATGATTCTTGGATCATAGGGCACTGTCGTCCTCCTTTTCCCCTCCTCACCTATCTGCAGCTCTCTGTCCTGCCCACTGTACAATGGCCATATATCTTCTGTCTATAGTGATTTCAGATGAAGGGAAAAACATACCATATCTAGTTCTCATATAGATTTTTTGTACCTTACTGATGTGGTCACTGAATGTTAAGATGGATATTATGCCAAAATTTTTGAAAATGTATCACTTTCTTGTTTTGCTTGTTTGTTTGTTTGTTTGGTTGGTTGGTTGGTTTTTTCTGTGAGACAATATTGAAGATGTTACCAGAGCTATTCTGTGAATTCTTCATCAAAAATTTTATGGAACCTTTCCTCTGGTTATTTTAGGATTGACAGATTTAATTGCTCAGTAGATTATAATTTTTGGACCTTTGTCTTATCTTCCAGACAGAGTATCCTTGCTACCTATTGGAGTTTTGAGACTACTATTCTTTTTCTCTTTAAAATATTTCAACCTTGGCTGTTCTCAGACACTGATGTTCAAGACAGAAAAAAAGCTTATTCAGTGTTTAAAATATAAATAAAATAACAGATATTTTCTACAAAGCCTGTTAAAGAAAACAACTATTAAATTATCCTGTGACTTCCTTCCAAGGCTTCTGTTAAACTGTCATACTCTCTTTAGGCTTTCTGTCATCCTTTTTCAATTCAATGCTCTTTGTGTGAGACAGGAAGAGATGATCAACGTTTTAGGAAAAAGAAAAAGCTTTCTAGAGCACAATGCAAACTTATTTGTGTAATAGCAGGATCTCAAATTGTAACCTTGCCAAAGCCCACTATTTGAAAATCTCATTGACAATGCCAAATTCTGTAATCCTGGGTAACACCTGAATAGAGCCACATCAAGTACTTCTCCACTTTTCTGCCAGGTGCTACCCAGCCTGCAGGAGGGGATGAGACTGTTTCTGCAGTTTATTAAAACTTCTGTACTACCAAGTGTGTTGATGCTCTAAGTTTGTTACACAGGTTTTTTAATAAATCAGTTCTTCTCTACAATCCTTGTATGTTTCTCTGTTGCCCTGTTGAAGTAGGTTAATGTTCTTTCCAGGCTCTCCAGGAGCTGAAATCCCATAGTTCAGGAGAAAGGGAGCAAAGGAGAAAGTGTTAATGGGGACTGGGACCTGGGACTGCAATGGAAGAGTACAGAACACCACCTGATCTGGGGTGGGTACTGTAACTTTTGTTTTATAGGGGGCAAAATCTACTTCATCTGGGAACCTAGCTTTCAGTTTTTAAACAGTAAAATGGATGCTTTTGAAAATATTATTCAAATCAAAGTACTATGGGGGTAAATATATTTATATTTCCATTAAAATATTAATCACAAAGTATATTTAATAAAGTTTTAGTATAAAAACACTCTAAGGCAAGTAGAAAGAGAAGCAGAAGGAGAATTTCAAGTTGGTTAAGGAAAAAATTTGCATTCTGGTAAACTAAACAGAAGAGTTTTGGACATGAAGAAAAACTCTAGTGAAAATAAATTATTTGAAAACAACAGCATTACAAATATGTCTATTTACAGGACTGATTAAATTAGGGGGAAGAAACCACCAGAAACTTGAAAAAGTAAAGGAAGTTGCAAAATATCAAAGAGAATGATTCACTTTGTCCTTCAATTTTTTTACAAAAAGAAAAAAGTATTTGGAAAAATGGAATATTTTGTTTTGGTTTAACCTGGATGATTTACTTGCTCAAGGCATGTTTTTATAGGCCTGCCTGTGCAGAGCACTGAGCATTATTCCCAACCCAGTACTGGGGATTGTTCTTAAAACAGGTCTGCATTGAGATTTCCCAAGATCTGCTCAAAAAATGGAGACCAAACTGAGAAGGACTTTTTAAAAAACAACACAGCAATTGGCAGGTGACCTTTGGGGTCATGCAGTTCATTTTCTGTCAGCAATTCAGACACTCAGGATATCTTGTTCAGGATAACAAAGTACAGCACAAAAACTGTGAACCCTGCTTAAATCCCAATAGAGGCTTTAGCAGAATGAATATTGTAATAATATTTTTTTCTTTAAACAAAATGATGTAAAAATTAATTAACTTTTCAGTGCTTTATGATTTTCATTTTTTTCTCCTGTAAGTGCTATTCATGTGTTTATTCACACAGATCTGAACAGGCTGAACTTGATATGAAAAGGAATTTTCATGTACCACATTATGCATGTAGGCCACTATTCACAACATGAGGGTATTATCAGCTGCATTTGTTGAAGGGACAAACCAAAATTAATCAAAATTCACAACTGAAAATGGCAAACTCAGTCTCACTACTAGAGCTGACTTCTGATTAGAAATAGTTCTCTGGGTTCAGTTTTGGGTCTACCTCAGACATACTCCTGAGCTTTGTAAAACCAGAAAAAGAAGCAGAAAAAAGCAGCCAAGTAAGCAGGTAATCAGAAAATTGCTGCCAAATCAGAATTAATTTTATTAATAGGGTCCTTCCTTTACAACCAAATATTGAATTACAGAAAAATCAAAGTTCAAAATAACTTTCCATAAGAAAGTTTCATATTTCTGTGTCAGTAAGTTTAACACAATTAAATTTTTAACAGACATTTTTTAGAAGAACTATTTGTTTTTATGCTGAAATTACCTTGTAGGCTCCTTAAAAAGTTTAAAGGCAGCTGTAGCCATATAAAATTTGAACTTTATTAACCCTGTGCTGCCTGTGTAGCTGTCCTCATCAAGCTGCCTATTGAATAACAATTTGTCATGCAGCAGTACTGTGCTGGCATATTTTCTCCTTTTCTACAAGGCCTGGATAATTTGTTTCTGTCTTTTAACTTTTATCAGCTATAAAAAAAATCCAGCATTTGGCATTTTTCAGGCTACTCCTAATGCACCATGTCTTTCTTTCATAATGAGTCAGTCTAAAGCTTTGTCCCACTGAAATTATTTAACAGACCTAAAAAGTAAAGCTCAAATGCAGTTATGAATTTGCTGACCTTTCAACACATTCAGCAACTGCAGCCAGACTAATCAGATGGACCACTTTAATCCCATCACATCTAATTTGTCCTTATTAAGAAATTAAAAGGAAATGCCTCTTGTCCTAGACAGAAACATACTTCAGTGTTAAATATGAATGTAGACACACCATGTATATATATATGAATTTGTATGTATGTATCATATATATACACACACCAATACACATAAGAAAGGGAAAAACAGAAACTTGGAAATATGAAGTTCATCACATAACTACAATCAAAATGCAATTCATTAACCACTGACATTCAGGCATAGGAAATAAAATCAGAAATATGCAATAGCTGTAAAATCTTTCTATCACTTTCTCTGTTTTAAAGTTCTGTGAAAGATAAATGGCTACTGTTGTGTTGATTGCTATCTGCCTTAGTTGCCCATTTAAAGTCAGTGATATTTTACCTGTCTGTGCTTGACACTTGAAGTAAGAACATCTTTATTCTGCTTTTCCTGTTATTGCTTTTCAGTATTCTGCTAGAGCTGAGAATTCTCAGCTGACAAGTCCCTTTGTGCTCAGTTCTGCATAAGCCTCCAGTAAGACACATTTCTCCCCCAAAAATGTTCATAGACTAAATGACAAAACTGACTAAAAAAAAAAAAAAAAGATTTAAAAAATAAAAT